>OX457024.1:8235598-8412758 GCA_949752745.1 Protula sp. h YS-2021
AGCCCCTCCCCTCCCCTCGACTCCCCCCCCCCCCCCCCCCCCCCCCCCCACACACACACAAGCAATCTCCGTTATTTTCTCCCCTCACCTCATACAATACACACACCGTACGCCCCTCCCCCTCCACCACAATCTCCGTTATTTTATACCCTCACCTCAGACAACACACATACAGTACGCCATGCGCACGCCACATGTTTTGTCGCTCGGTGACAGATTTATAAGAAAGTCTGAATGGCCCTGTTTATTATTTTTTTTCCTTGGTTGTAGTTTTAGACACTCCTGTGCGCAGACTTGTTTTGGTCTTCTCACAAGCCAAGCAAGACACAACTCTTCGGTCGGTGAGGGGTTTGAAAAAAAAAAGCAACCAAGTTTCTTTGACTTTCTTTTCAATGAGAAAAAAATGCACGCCCCTTCCACCTCAAAAAGCAAAGGTAAGAATGATTCGAGTAACACACCGGATCTCACACAGCCCGGTCATCCCCAAGCCGCTCCCTGTGTCATGCGGGTGAGGGGTGGGGGGTGAGATGTGGGGGTGGGTGTGAGGGGTGTGGTTGTGAGGGGTGGGAGTGAGGGGTTAGGGGTGCGGATGAATGAGCAGAGTCACCCACGAAATCTCTCACACAGCCCCGGTCGCTCCCTCTCCCTTCTTTATCAGAGCAAAACAAAACATGGGGTTGTGCGGTGAGGGGTGGGGGTGAGGGGTGAGAGAGATATTGTGGGGGTGAGAGATGGGCGGTGAGGGGTGAGGGTGAGGGATGGAGAGGTGCAGTGTTACCTAACAGAGCAATTTTTCATATGCTATCTATTCCAAAGACTGATGATTAGGTAAAACGATAGCAAGAAAACATCACGTGCAACAATAACAACTATACTTAAACATTTTCTTTTTTTCTTTTTTTTTTTTTTAAATTTTTCCCCCACAGATTTGAGACTTCATCATTCCTTTAGAACAAAAAATCACGACCCCTTTACACTTATTTTCCGACCCAAATCGCACACGCTGCCTGTTGATTACACAGGCGATAATAAGTGTATTTTTTGTTAACTACGTTCAGCAATTGTTCTCGAATGTACAAAATACGTCGGAGCTTAGAAGTTGTTTACCTAAAATTTACACCTCTCTTATTATGGGCGAGCAGAAAAGGTCAGAAAATACGGGTGTTCTATGGCTTCAGCTACTGCAAGTTTTAGCAATTTTTTTCTAGTTTTAGGTGTCAGAGAAATACGATTTTGCTTGTGTTTTCTAGTTTGAAAGAAGTGTATTCATGCAGTAACTGATTTTGTTCAAAATGCCCTGAAACAGAAACTGAACACATGTAGAAATGGACACCAAGTTCACAACAAAACCTCCAACAAAACCTCCCACAAAACCTCCAACAAAACCTCCAACAAAACCTCCAACAAACCCTCCAAAATGCTATCAAGTTCGCACCAAGGTATTTCAAAATAGGTTCTGACAAAAAAACAACGCGTCTGTTTGTGAATATAACGACATAGGGGCATGTGGCTGGAGGTCGGAGCGACCCACCCTTGACTTAAGAGATTCTGTATTTATCGACTGAATTACTTGACTGTTCTTGAACAGAAATATATAAGACCTGAACCTTCACACACGCCGCTTTCTTAACACACGTGTGCCCCCCCCCCCCCCCCCACACACACACACAGGGAAGTGAATAGTTTCTGTATGAATTACTTAACAAAATCGTTTGGCTAGACACTCACATTCACCGTAAAATAAGAACACCGCCTTTGGACAAAATCTATGGCCACTATGAAAAGAGCAGTTTTTTTTTTCAAGCTTTTTTTTTTTTGTACCTAGGTTATTCATAATTTCAGTTTTAAACTTCCTTTACCAACGTATACAGAAGGTGATAACTAAACGTGCTCAGAACCAAGCAATGTTTCAATTTATACGAATGCGATATAAACTGAAGTTACTTTAATGGAAAATCCCTCCTTCCTACCCCCCCCCCCCCCACACCCCACCCCCACCCCCCAAGGAAAGTGCAACTTCAGATTATCAGCTGAATCAGTGGCTCGTTAAAATAAGAAAAAAAACACAATCAAACAACAAAAACAAACAAACTTGCAAGATGGCGCGCACTCACCTGGTTGATGCCGAGCACTTTGGTGACGTCATCAGACACGAACATGATGTCACCGCCCGCGTCGAGCAGCATGACGTAGCCGCCGAGGGCGCGCAGGTACTCGCGGTTCAGCAGCGCGTCCGACGCGCTCTGCTCCTCCAGCTCCGTCCTCTCTGCCAACACACAAAAATAACCACACAAATATAACCACAAAAATATAACCACACAATGTAACCACACAATTACAACCACAAAATTTGCTCACAATTGTGCTGAGACTTCTCTGTCAACACGCAAAACAACAAAAATATATACAACAAAAAGAACAAATATACTGACGGTTGATTTTTGACACATCCCCACCATCCCCTTCTCTTCCAGGGGTTCCGGACAGAACCCCCCGGGACGAAATCCCCCGGGACCGACCCTCCGTCCTCCCCCGACCAAACCCCCCAGGACCGAACCCCCCGCGCGCATACCCCCCCCCCCATGCCAAAACCCCCCATTTCCAGACCAATCGACAGTACACCCAGCAGTGGCGCTGATTCCCCATAAAACCACGAACACATAAGGTGGTTTCTATTGTTTAATTAATGAAAAATAAATTCACCCATATTTCGCCCATAGCGGAGCCGACCGCTTGAAGAGTCCATAGCTGGAAGCGGAAGTTCAGATACTGAAGCTTTGAGAATAAGAAAATACGTGTGATTATTGATCAAATAGCTGCCACTTATCACAATCTTTAAAAAATTTTGGATTTATTGAGAGCGTGTGGCGGCAGACAACATGTGCAATGTGAAGCAATCTGATTTATAATACAGGGAATGTGAACAACACACAATCCAGGTGCTTTCTACCGGAAGTGCTGCTCAGCATCTGAAAAGCGGACAACTGGCTTACATTGCCAGCACATTCGGAGAGTTAAAAAGGAATTTTTGTGACAAATTCCAGTAACAGAAAAGATTCACACTGGGTTGTGACACCACACGCTCACCACGTGACTTGATCACTTGGTTTAGATCTTCTCTTCCTTGTGACACCACACGCTCACCACGTGACTTGATCACTTGGTTTAGATCTACTCTTCCTTGTGACACCACACGCTCACCACGTGACTTGATCACTTGGTTTAGATCTACTCTTCCTTGTGACACCACACGCGCACCACGTGACTTGATCACTTGGTTTAGATGTTCTCTTCCTTGTGACACCACACGCTCACCACGTGACTTGATCACTTGGTTTAGATCTACTCTTCCTTGTGACACCACACGCGCACCACGTGACTTGATCACTTGGTTTAGATCTTCTCTTCCTTGTGACACCACACGCTCACCACGTGACTTGATCACTTGGTTTAGATCTACTCTTCCTTGTGACACCACACGCTCACCACGTGACTTGATCACTTGGTTTAGATCTACTCTTCCTTGTGACACCACACGCGCACCACGTGACTTGATCACTTGGTTTAGATGTTCTCTTCCTTGTGACACCACACGCTCACCACGTGACTTGATCACTTGGTTAGATCTACTCTTCCTTGTGACACCACACGCGCACCACGTGACTTGATCACTTGGTTTAGATGTTCTCTTCCTTGTGACACCACACGCTCACCACGTGACTTGATCACTTGGTTTAGATCCACTGTTCCTTGTGACACCACGCGCTCACCACGTGACTTGATCACTTGGTTTAGATCCACTGTTCCTTGTGACACCACACGCTCACCACGTGACTTGATCACTTGGTTTAGATCTACTCTTCCTTGTGACACCACACGCGCACCACGTGACTTGATCACTTGGTTTAGATCCACTGTTCCTTGTGACACCACACGCTCACCACGTGACTTGATCACTTGGTTTAGATTTACTCTTCCTTGTGACACCACACGCGCACCACGTGACTTGATCACTTGGTTTAGATGTTCTCTTCCTTGTGACACCACACGCTCACCACGTGACTTGACCACTTGGTTTAGATCCACTGTTCCTTGTGACACCACACGCTCACCACGTGACTTGACCACTTGGTTTAGATCCACTGTTCCTTGTGACACCACACGCTCACCACGTGACTTGACCACTTGGTTTAGATCTACTCTTCCTTGTGACACCACACGCTCACCACGTGACTTGATCACTTGGTTTAGATCCACTGTTCCTTGTGACACCACACGCTCACCACGTGACTTGATCACTTGGTTTAGATCTTCTCTTCCTTGTGACACCACACGCTCACCACGTGACTTGATCACTTGGTTTGATTTAAATATTCGTTTGTTTTTCCTTCCTTGCGTTGCTTTTTATTTTTCCAAATTCAGGTCCAAGTTATTTCACCTTGCAACAAATGTTTGGGGATTGCATTATATAAGACGATAGTGTTCGCACTAGATTACCCCAAGGGCAGGATAAAACCATAAGGTAAATCTGGTTTCCTGCCTCCTCCCCGCCCCCCCCTGCCCCCCCCCCCCCTCCACCCTACATGTGGCTTTATGTGCCAAAGAACAAACGTCTGATAAGGCAAATTCCAACGCTTGACAAGCAAACAACTCATACTTACGGTAGAAAAAAACCATGACGATAAAAAGAACCTACAGCGGGTCATGGCAACAGCAGTGAGGCGGATGGGGGTGGGGGGGGGGGGGGGGGGAGCCGGACATGCTAAACAAAAAAAGATACGCGCAGCAGTTTGAATATGCCGTGCGAGAGGTACCCGGATATTGATGGGAGTAACACTCCCCCACCCCTGGTCTGGGCATACCGCCGTCGCATTTCAACTGATCTGTAACGTTCCGGTCTTTTTTTCTGCGAAGAGTACAAACATTAATCTCACCTTTAATTTCACCCATTTTTTTTCTGAAATTAGGCCATATATTTTTCAGTTTCGAGTGATATGACTCGTATAATAATTGTCACATCCAAGGACGCCCCCGCTCCCCGCCCGCCACCCCCCCCCCCCCCACCCCCCACGTGGCCACAATCTCAAAAGTGGCCCTGCCAAAATCAAGGCATCCCGGCAATAAATGCGACGACGTCTATGATATATAGATATGATCAATCACCGACGGAAATGTTATATCAAAAGTCTCAACTGGGTCACGGTGAAGAGGGTGGCATGTTGTGTCGACACCACGTGAGTCAAATCAACAATGATCATGCCGGTGTAGCATCGAATTTTCACCCCCATCGATACCTCATCCCCCGGTGAATATTTGATATCAAATTTTCACCGGGGGTTGTAAATATGATAGATTTTTGTCCATCGAATATTCACCCCCCCCCCCCCCCCTCATCTAATTTTCACCCCTACCCCGGTGAAGATTCGATATAAATTCTTCACCCAGGCCCATACATTTTCACAATTTTTCGTTTTGAACTGCACTATCGATATATGACATGTTTCACATTCTTTATATCAAAGAGCCTTTTGAGTGTTTTAATTGCAGTTGCTTTTTATGCCAAATTCCCTTTAATATGTGCAGTTCTTTACACCAAAGACCTTTACATCCATAAATAGTATTAACACACATCATCCAAATTACTCATCGGCATTCCTAAATTGCAATTAATGAAATATGTAAGATTACAATACCTTTCTTTTTACCAAAAGGCATTTGACTGATTCATTTGCAATATCTATCGGATACCAGACACTTTCATCCATGCAATTCTTTATACCAAAGACCCTATTTAACATTACCACACATCCACCAGACCTTTGCTGATTGCAATTTGCTACGTGTGGGAAAATTGGATCGGTCTGTAGCGTCCGGAGCAGGCTTTTTAAAATTTCCACTGGTTGAAAAAATCTCCGGAGTATGCTGATTTGAGACTGGTTGGTCTGGAGCAACATCCGTAGCGGGTCATAAACTTAAATTGCAAATTAATTTTTGCATATAAATTCAACATACTTCTACCCGATACAACAAAGTCGAAGTCATTGATGGTAAGGAGATACAAGACATAAGAAATTTTATTCAGTGACATTGCCCAAATAAGCAACTATCCGACAGCTAGCAAAATGGAAGCTAACGTTGGGTGGGGGACAGGAGTGGAAATAATCGCTTTTGCAACTTTTGTCTTCCCCTATATATGTCTACGGACCTTGTGGTCAGACAAGAGATATCACACAATTCAAGCGGCTACGGCACAACCCCATCCATGGTCCAAAAGCTCTCCGAGAACAGGACATTATTGGCAAATGCATATACATCTCAAACAAGTGTGCCCATTTCGAACCGGTGTGCATCATTAGTCCGCAAAGATGCAATTAAAATAAGACTGAATTAAAGCTAGCCGAGAGTCAAAATTTATCCAATTTTGTGAGCATTCATATTTAAAATCATTAGTTTTATGGTAGATTTGCCTGTACTGTAGCGTTCGTGGAAATCTTCTGAAATAAATAATAAGAGTTTGACAAAATTTTATTTATACACCTAATTAACCAGTTGAAAAATAACAGTATACAAAACCCATTTTCCATACACATTTAAAAGGGGAGGGGGTGAAAATTTGACAAGGGGGAGGGGGGGTGAGAATTCGATAATCTAATTTTCACCGGGGAGTGAATATTCTATGGGGGTGAAAATTCGATGTCACACCGGCACTGTGCGAGCGGTGCGATACTACGCTGTAAAATGCGCGAAACGGTGCAACACCGCACAGTGGTGTACTCGAATATTCCATCAACTTTTATCTTGACAGAATAATCAATAAGGCATAAAACAAATTCTAAATTGAGGTTTGTGGAGCGTCAGTGTGGAGGTGTGTCGGTGTGCGTAAACAAACCATATAACCTTGACCTTGACACAATTTCATGCAGCGTCGGCTGAATGCAGCTGGTTCCTACTTGCATTTAGCACAAAAAAAAAAAAACATGTTATTGACAATGACCCAATTCAGTCAATGGGTGTATGCCTATCTGGGTAATGTGGTGAAGCCTGGTGGCTGGCACTGCACTAAGTAAGGACGCGTTGATCATTAAGCTAAAAATAAAAATTCATGTAAACAAAAGCAGATGGGAAAACATGAGTCCTGAACGCCGACAACACCATGTGGAAACACACGAGACATATTTTTTTTTAATCAAATATACTTCGAGACCTGTGATATGTTTTTAACGATTAAGACGATCAGTGTCAAGGTCGTGGTCTAAAATAAGGGCAGCCCAAAGTACATGGTTTTCAAAAATCAGCAAAACAAAAACGTGCAAAGCATTAAAGCGGCAAGGGGAGTTAAAGGCCAGGGGAATGGGGGCAACCCTACCTCACGTGAAGGGTGGGGAGAGCTGGGGGGGGGGGGGGGCTGGCGCGGATGGGGATGGGGCGAGAGGCGGTTGCAAAACAAAAAACCGTAAACGAAGCGGTTTCTGCAGGTAAATGTCCCTAGTGCTTTCAAGTACCTGAGCTGTCGTTTTTTAAATTCTTAGGTGTGTGCACTTAAATCAGCAATCAAAACAAACTATATCCATAAACAATACTGTCTTGGCCGTGAACTGTTGCGAATGCTCGTCTGAAATATGATATTTACAATAACAACGTCCAGACAACTAGACCCAGTGCATTCTCGAAAACAACACTTCACTATTTGAATATGTCAATTTCAATATATATCAACTGAAGATTTTAAAAATAGCCAATATTTTTCAATGTTCTGGGTAAATAATAAATAGCTGCACATCTATAAATATCCCTTTTCCCCGGTGGCTATAAATAGACAGTCTAGATTTGGGACATAACTGTCTACTCCACAAACAAGAAACAACAGTCCAAGGTCAAGGTTAGTACGTCATTGATTGCGCCCGACACGAAACCCACATCCAAAAATTCGAAAACAACACTTGCGTCTTTCTGTCTGCCATGTGATATATGTCCTCTCCCCTCCCCCCTCCCCCCCGCCCCCCCCCCGCCCCCCCCCCCAGGCCACCAACACCACCACAAGCACCAGTCACGGCATTCCCAGACACGCAGAATCTGAGCAAGGCTACCATGACGCCGCAGTTTTTTTTTCTATTGGTCATATAAATCGATTTAAGCAGCCCAAGGACATATGGCCTGAAACCAGACACAGCAGTGTGTGTGTGTGTGTGTGTGTGTGTGTGTCACAAACCATCCAATCGCAGACTCGCAATCAAGAAACCGACCAGGCCGAACCAAATCAAAGACTCGATTTTCCAAAAAAGTAAAACTTTGTAGTTATTAATCGAAGTTGTAACATTATCACGGCTTTCCATTTGGCTGGGCACAGGCGGTTCACTGGACCGAAATAGGCGGTTCACTGGACCGAAATAGGCGGTTCATTGGACCGAAACAGGCGGTTCATTGGACCGAAATAGGCGGTTCAACGCTTCGACAGAAACCTTTTTATACCATAAGCCCAAAATGACAGGCAGTTCAACAACCCGTCACAGGCGGTACACGTGAACCGCTGAACCTCCTCTCCCCTCCCGCCCCCAACCCGCCAAATGGACAGCCCTGAACATTAGAAGTCTCCAAGTGCCAATAACTTTACACGCATCAATAACCGTATCTTTGTCCACATGACTAGGGCTGTGACGGCACGTCATTCCCGCGGACGATTTCCGGTTACAGTACGAACCGTAACACCCCTACTTTCAAAGACACCAAGTTGCGAGAAACCAGAAAAGTTCGTACAGTAGGAATAACCCTCAGCAGACAATATACCTGCGATCAGACCTGATTCAAGGTATGGGGATTTCACGCCAGGCTACCACAGAACCAACAGCACGCCGACACCATTCTGGGGAAGGGGGGGGGGAGGAATCGGCTTGCTGGATCAGCTAGATAGGTCAGCAGAGCGCTAACTACTAGCATATTTCAGACAAATGTTCTCCAGCCACACACATATATATACACACACAATTACTTATATGTAACATATAGCCTGGGCAGATATGAACAACAGCGTGAGGAGGAGATGCCAAGTCTGTACGCAGATAAATAAACAAAAATGTGTTTACAATCGCAAATCCGCACTGGGTTAATCCGGGAACGTCATAGCCACTGGCTGACAGCCTTAGCGGAGTTGTTAAGCTCGTTTCGTGTAATACTTAATCCACAACGAGTTATCGGCCCTGCCAATGGCAAAAACAATCGCCTCCATTGCGTCACACTTTTCAGCATCGAAAACAACACCCCTTCTTCACGATCGTAACTAAGCACCAGTGTCCCAAATGACGTCATCGAACCGCTATCGCACCCACCAAAAGGAGCTCGTAACAAAGCGAGAAACTGCGAATAACGCAGCAGGAACATTTACGCTTCTTTATGCCCTAGTAACGGACACATGTTTACACCACTTCCCGCCTTCGTAACTCCCCCCCACCACCCCCCCCCCCCCCCCCCGGGGAAGGCCTGCTAACTACCTTTACATTTGTTCTCGGCCGTTCTGACCAGAGATAAGGTACCAGGAAAAAACAGCAGTTATTTTTTCTTTACTTTCTTTTTTTACTCTTCCACATTTTCCGCATTACGCGAGTACCGACATTGGTGCGGCAGAGTGCTCCAATTATTCATATTACTATCGGGAAATAAACAAATAAATGGACTCCTGGACCAGATGTTTCACCACAGACTCTTCAACACAGGCGAATACAAAAACATATATATACAAAAATTATAAATGTGTTTCATAAACAGTTTCAGAACAGCAGCATCGCTTGATCACTGTTTAAAAGGTCGAACTACTTCTGGTCACCAAATAGAGCGTCCAAATTCATACGCAGAAAATATCTTCAATTCTACGCTCGTCACTTTGACTATCCTTTACATACTCCATTATCTCTACAGCCACCCCCCCCCCTTACCCCACCCCCACCCAATCGCGACCATTGGGAATGGTAAACATATGAAAATCGCGACAAGATATCGGCTGTCAAATTCTTCGCATGGAGTCCACTCGGTAGTTTTAAGTTGGTCACGAATGCCTTCAAACATTCGAAAGGTTTACTGACCACCGACCGGGCAACTCTCTTTTTCCAACCATGGCAACCGCACAGTTTCATTAAACGCTTAATAGAATGATCTTTTTATTCAATTTCCGCTTTCTCTTTTCTTCTTTTTTTCTCGACGTCTTTGTTCTGCTTCCCGAAAGAAGGGTACAGAACCAGGCACCTCAAAGCAACGAAAAGGAAAAGAACAGAAAAAAAGAAAAAAAAGAATAGACAAAAAAAGACAAAAAAGAAAGCGACTCACTCATGAGCATGCGCAGTTTGAGGTGGCTGATGGCGATGCGCATGATGGACGCCTTGTCCATGCTGGCCACCGTCTCGGTACTGATGGGCACCAGCGCCGACAGCTCGCCGAACACGTCCGCTTCCTTCCCGCGCCGATTCCGCGCCGCATCGCGCGACTTCTCTTTTCGTTTTTCCGCGTTTCTACAAAGACACAAAAGCAAGGAAAACTTCTAAATGCCGTAGGTTTTTTTTTTTTTTTGGCATTTATACAGAACCATTAATCAAAACGCAAGAGGTCTTCATGGAAAATACCCAGATATAACCCCTGGATGACGGGGTCATTTAACACAATGTCGGTCTTTCAACCCTCCTTCAGGTGCCCCCCCCCCTCCTCCAGTAAAACGGGGGTTTGAGGCGTGCACCCTGTGAGGAATCTTACCCTCTCCACCCTTCACCGACAGATTTCTCCCCCCCCCCCCCCACCTCTCTCTCTCCCCAAACAGACTGAATGAACAGCACGAACAAGCAGATGCCGGTGATCTAACTCCATCACAAAATAATCAGTAAGCATTCAAACTGACAAGTGTCTGCATTGCATCCAATACTCCACCCCCCCCCCCTCCAACCCCCCCCCCCCCCCCCGCCAAAAAAGTCATGTTTAAAACTTTATTTTATTAGAAATAAAGCACAGAACTCTCTTATCTTATCTTACTTGTATGGCATTTCGGCAAGGTGTAGTCGGTTTCACATCCTGGTTTCAGACTTAAACAATTGTCTTTTTAGTTCACCTTTTGAAAATGTTACGTCCACCTTTTTTTCTCTCTCGTTTTTTTTCCGTAAGTGAAGCTGTTTGGATATTTTCACTTCCTCAACGATTCAATTCGCGCTTGGCTCAGACGCCGACAATCATTCGTGCGTAAGTACTTCAACTCTGCCTGTATTATTCAAGTAGTATTCGGACTTAACAAAATGAAATTTTTGTTCATTCGAATCTGGTTTTTTGTGCAGTATTTTTAGCACAGCAGATAAATAGTTTAACGCCACGCACATTCCAGTATCGCATCGGCCTTCTCACTGCAGCGACCGTCAGTTGCATTGACAGGGATTTATTTTCCCACACAAAAAATATTTATTTATGACTCTGCAATCCTTTCGTCTAACTTTTTCCACGTGTTTGCTTTTTTTTCTATGTATTTTTTTTCTTTCTTCTTTTTTTTTTTTTTTTTTTTTTTTTTTGGTAATTTAATGTGATGTTGTCTGTCGCGACTGGTCCAAAAGAACACAGATAGGGATTATAATTCTTACAGATCCCTGGTTTTATGTACAGTATTTAACGAATGCGGGCAGCCGACAAGAACTGTTGCTTGTAATTATTCACTTGCAGCAGAAAAAAACTCAAACAAGTCGCGGATAACAATCAATCCAACAGCTTTATTCCTATTCACCAAGTAAAAACAGTTATGACTCGAATGGACAAAATTTCATAAACAATATGTCAAACTGTTCAGTTATACGACAAGTCCCATTCAACACATACGAGAAATCCTCACTGACACAGGTTTTGATCTCCCAAGACTCACTATTTGTTTTGAAAAGAGCGCGTACAGAGAGTGTGCTTTTATAATGACTAGGAGTAGAGATGTAAACAGAGCTCTGATTGGTCCAAAGGCCCAAGGCCCTCACTGTGTGCAAAACAAGTTGGCATTATCATACTGCGTCCTGTAAATGGGCGACACAGGCTACAACACACCAGGACTCATACATCACGCTCCTCATATTTTATCATACAGACCAAACTAAATGCAAATACTCAAACATGTAAACAAAGATAAAACACGTTATAATAAAGGGCACAAATATTTTTGCCAGTTTTGTTGCAAATTAGTTTTTTTTAAGACAGGCCTATTTTATAACCTTATTTCTTTCTAGAATGTTCTCGTAAATATTTCTGTTGTTTTGTGCTATGAATGAGTGCGTCAGTGATAAAAACAGAACTTAATACACATATGGGCTGTCACATGACCACAAAGGATCGAAAACAACACCGGAAAACACTAGATTTGACTAGAAAAAAAAAAACATGAACAACGCGTTTTTTACACATTATTGCGCATCATACTATCAAGCGCTCTGTCTTAAGATAAATTTGCTTTTAAAAATAACAGACAGATTAAGCTGTTTATGAATAATCTTGTAATGTCTGGTATTCTGTTTATATGTTTTAACATATTACACCCAATGACGTAACGTACAATGTATCAATCACGTAGACTAAGGTAGACTAATGCAGACTAACGTAGACTAACGGCAATTTAACTTCCAGGATAGTTCACTAAGTCTGTTGTTTATGGTGCCTTTTTTCAATCAGAGCCAAAAAATACATAAATTCTAATTTACTTATTTTAAATTACAGGGTGTTACATTAAGTGTTACATTAAGTGTTACATTAAGTGGTCTTCTGATTGACAAATCACTGCACCTTTTCCTGACTTATCGCCATGGCAACTTGGTGGTGCAAGAGTTTGCTCAACAACAAAGCACCCTTCGTGATGATTTCTATGGAGGGCGCACTATAATATGGGGGGCGCACTACAGCCCCATGCTACGGCGACTCTGTAGCACCACCAGGTGGTGCCATGTCTATGAATCTGCTGATTCACCTCACTAGGCGAATCTTCCACGGAATTGCTAGTTCTGGCCCCAAAAATTATTTTCGCTGTCCGTTTCCATTTTTTAACACTTGGCCAGTCGAAGACTTGCAGAGAGTATACTGAGGTTGTACACAGCCAATGTTTCGGACCGTTCTTGCTCTTTCCTGGTCCGTCATTTTGTCTTTATTACTCCTATATCTCGTACTTGATCTGAAGCTGTACACCTTACTTTTTTATTTTCGCCTTTGTTTTCATTTTCATGATCGAAACGGAAGCAGAAAAAAGACTGTGGTCTATTGTATCACTAAAAGCAACGCGTAAGGGCTGCAGCAGCATTTGCTCAAGCATGTGCCAACAGCCGCTTTGTGCATTACCCACATGGCGCTTGTTTCATTTGCACATGTCAAAATACGCTGAGCACAGTGAAATACATATATTGGTTTCAGGGTTCGCGCTGGGTTCTCAGGAAAGTGAGTCCAAAAAGGAAAGTGTGACTCAGTTGTATCCAGAAAGACTCGGTAGGTTCCGAAAAAGTGAGTCATTTCGTAAAAAATGCCCAAAAAGTGGACAAAAACCCTGTCAATGCGAACCCTGGGTTTCATTAAAAAACGACGCGTGGATGCAAAATTTTAAATACACTGAAGATACATGTAAATTATCACCTTATTACGCACATTCTTGGTGAAGGTGGGGGAATGCTGCTTCACTGAGTAAGCAAAGCCATGCTTTTTCCCAGAAAGATTTCGAACTGGCATAGGAAGATTCTTAGGAAGGTTTCGGAATCTGGAAAAAAATGGCTTGTCTGTAAATGAAAAGAAAACCAAAATCAGGCTGAGAAGTTTTTTAAATATAAGTTTTTGGCCAAGTGTTTAATATTTCGCCTTTGAGAAATAGGTTCTCATTTTTTCCCAAGTTTTCGTTCGAGAATTATATTCATCTAATGAAGTAAAGTGTTAACAACAAGTTTTGACATCATATGACGTCATGCTGAAGATGTGCCGACGCCTCGTTATGCAATTACGGTGAATGATGCATTTTTCACGTTTTGACCCTATATGACGTCACGCGTTGTCCAAAATGCGTCCAATAAAATACCAAGCAGCAGTCTCACTCAAGGCATAATCCCACCAAGTCCCCACCCAAGGCATAATCCCACCAAGTCCCCACCCAAGACATAATCCCACCAAGTCCCCACCCAAGGCATAATCCCACCAAGTCCCCACCCAAGGCATAATCCCACCAAGTCCCCACCCAAGGCATAATCCCAACAAGTCCCCACCCAAGACATAATCCCATCAAGTCCCCACCCAAGACATAATCCCACCAAGTCCCCACCCAAGACATAATCCCACCAAGTCTCCACCCAAGACATAATCCCATCAAGTCCCCACCCAAGACATAATCCCACCAAGTCCCCACCCAAGACATAATCCCACCAAGTCCCCACCCAAGACATAATCCCATCAAGTCCCCACCCAAGACATAATCCCACCAAGTCCCCACCCAAGACATAATCCCACCAAGTCCACACCCAAGGCATAATCCCACCAAGACCCCACCCAATGCATAATCCCACCAAGTCCCCACCCAAGACATAATCCCACCAAGTCCCCACCCAAGGCATAATCCCACCAAGTCCCCATCCAATGCATAATCCCACCAAGTCCCCACCCAAGGCATAATCCCAACAAGTCCTCACCCAAGGCATAATCCAACCAAGTCCCCACCCAAGGCATATTCCCACCAAGTCCTCACCCAAGGCATAATCCCACCAAGTCCCCACCCAAGGCATAATCCCACCAAGTCCCCACCCAAGGCATAATCCCACCAAGTCCCCACCCAAGGCATAATCCCACCAAGTCCCCACCCAAGGCATAATCCCACCAAGTCCCCAAGCAACTCCGACATTCCGTTCTGCAATTACACTAATGACGCAACTGCCACAACTGACGTCCTATGACGTCATCCAATATATGTCAAATACAATCCCAACCGGCGGACCAACCCAAGGCATAATCCCAGCAAGTTAGAAGCTGATCCGTTCGAGAGTTCTCGTGTTAGCAAAATCAAGTGTCTACAACAGACGCACACACTACATACACTACTCACCCTAACACAAAGTAAACACTAACACTAACCCCAACCCTAGCCCATACACATACTCACCCTAACACAAAGTAAACCCTAACACTAACCCTAGCCCATGCACATACTCACCCTAACACAAAGTAAACACTAACACTAACCCCAACCCTAGCCCATACACATACTCACCCTAACACAAAGTAAACACTAACACTAACCCTAACCCATGCACATACTCACCCTAACACAAAGTAAACCCTAACACTAACCCTAGCCCATGCACATACTCACCCTAACACAAAGTAAACCCTAACACTAACCCTAGCCCATGCACATACTCACCCTAACACAAAGTAAACCCTAACACTAACCCTAGCCCATGCACATACTCACCCTAACACAAAGTAAACCCTAACACTAACCCTAGCCCATGCACATACTCACCCTAACACAAAGTAAACACTAACACTAACCCTAACCCATACTCACCCTAACACAAAGTACAAAAACAAAATGTCGGCCTTCTGCGGGGAAAACATAACGTTGGCAGTTGCAATTCCCCACGTGACTGAGATTATGCCAGCAAAATAAGTTCAGAAAGTTAAGATCCAGTTGTTGAAGCTTTTTGAGCGTGAAATTCCGATCACACTGTCAGGCCTGAGCGGCGACAACACACACACACCGCACATACCGCAACTGGCTAGAGCACTTGTATGCGCACGTTGTGCACACTTGGCGTACCTTTTAGTTCATGATCGGCACTTAATATGAAGCGACGAGTAAATGCGAACAGTTGTATCCTCTTCCCACCCCCTTCCCCAGAAAGAAATTCACAAAGAAATCACAAAATACCACATAAAACCGATGTTCGCCTTCGGACTGATTAGAAAAACCCCCCTCAGCCTTGCGCACAGTCTGCATCCGCCTGTCAGGCTCGTGCTGCAGGTGCTACAGGCTACGGGAGGTGTTTTTTTTTTTCGTTGTCCACACTCGGAATAACCCCTCACCACCATCACCACCCCCATCGCCCCCCCCCCCCGAATTCTCAGCCATAAAAAGGGAAACAAAAAACACCGCCGCTCCCAAACGCCACAAGAAGCGTCACAGAATCCGGGTCGCAGCGGGAGACCACAACTAGTGTTTTCAATCCGTCAGTCTACCGTAATGGGGTCCTAGAAGCATTGCAGATGCGGCCTGATTTCTATCAAGTCTCAAATCCAACAACGACAAATACAGCTCCTTTATATATATATATCAGGGTTGAGATTTCGCGGTCGCCCGTGGCGACCAACTTTTGGCTCGGGCGACCAACTTTTTCGAGTTGGTCGCCCAAGTGGCGACTAACTTTTTTTCTGAGGCGGGCTAGACAAATTTTGCAAAAATTGCGCCGGGCGACTAACTATTGTGCCGGGCGTCCAAAAAATTTTACGAAGTCTCAACCCTGTATATATATAGTTTCACCGCTTATTTACATTTTTCGGTTTTACTGTTTCCATTCCAATTCGTGGGGGGGGGGGGGGAGAGGCGGGGGGGCAGTAAGCGGTGTATTTCAGGAGGGCAGACGCACACCTAGTGGCCAGCGTTAAAAGTCCTGCGTTTAATTACGTTTAGGTAGGTGACTAACACACCGCCCCCCCCCCCCCGCCACCCCCACCCTTTCAATGACCAAGCAAGTTAGACTTCTTTCACTTCCTTAAATAAGAAAATGTTTCATGAAATTGTTGAATCGCAGCAGAATTTACGAAGTAATTGATTGTATGTTTTCTCCTCTGTCTTATTCACATTGCTATAAAATGTCAATCACCTACATGACAGCGTAATCACTCTGTATCTTAAGTTTCTAAAAAAAAAAAACTTTAACAGTTTAAGTTTAATGGTTGATGAAATAACTTTAGTCCAACATTTCCTTGTGCGACGCTACTACACGCATAAAATAAGTGGTTTTATGCCGTGACGTTTTGTTTACTCTCCTATGGCATGTTAAAAACACCAGCAGGAAACAAGCCTTTTTTGTCTCTTTTCTTTTTTTCTTTTATTTTTACCAAACATCACAAAAAGACAGCGGCTGTTGTCTTTTTTTTTTTTTAAAAGTCACTGCGTACTGATTTCAGATTTCACCAAGGTTTCGGCGAAGAAAACCAAAAAGAGGGTGGGAAGCTAGGGCCGGCGTGGAAGTTCGAGGTGCCGTAATTTCGGCTCCGGTCCGGGGGTTTTACGATCCGCCCCTTAATCTTAATGATTATATGTGTGTCCTATACTTTTCTCTCGCCCCTACTCCCCCCCACCCCTTTGGATTTATCCTCCGGGCGACCAGAGAATCCCAAACAGAAAAAAATAATCTCAAGACCAGAAATAATCTTGTTTTTAAGCTTTTTTTGCACCTCCGGGCGGGCAGTGCCCTATCTAAAATTTTCAGAGTGAAAAGAAAAATCTTGCAAAATTTTCATGAAAAAGTACTGAAAATGTTTTTCTTTTTTTTTTCGGAATACATTTTGGGTGACATTATTTTGGCACTTTCATACCAGTAACAGTCCAAACACTTCCGAGCAGCCAAATTGATACTATCCGTGTTATGCCACTGAATCATTTATAAATCTGTTAAACCACATTTTGCGGGGGAGAAACGACAAAACAAGAATTTTTAACTAATGCCGGATCGATTTTCAAAAGCAACACAAGCCCTGACCAGAACTAATTTATGAGGGGGAAAATTAAAATCACCACCCAGTTAATCCAACAACAAAACAAACTGGGATGAGAAACGAGACTGTTCTTCTACTATTCTTCTTTTTCATTTATCCACTTCTGTTTTAGAAAACCCCCCAAAAAAAAGGGAAAATAAATAAAAAAATAGAGAGAGACACTGCGGCGAGGGTGAATGACATCACATTTCGGCTGCTGTGGAAACCAGCTCCTGGTACCAGATGTGACGCAAATTACACTGCTCCGTTCTTAGATACTTTAGCGGGTATCACATCGGCTGGCTGAGGGGAGGACGGGGTCGGTATGTTTACTTGTAGACTTTCTTGTATACTGTCATCGTTTTTTTTTTTACGCGGAAATTAGACACTGTGAAATCTTGCATCATTTCTTTTTACTGGAACGTGATTGGTCGGGCGCGTTGTAACAGTGACAAAAATTGGTTATGTTTTTGCAATTACACAATTTCAAAGGTTGCCATTCAAAACCATTCTCAAAACCTATCAAAAAGTATTTCTACAGACATTGTAACGGAATTTAAAAAAAGAACCTCATCGTTTCACTTTTATATTAAACACAGTATTATTTAAAAACTAGAACCTAGCGAAATGTTAAACACTTGACAAAAATTAAAACGCACAAATACTTCCTTCAATGGGTTATTTCTTGAATAATATATTGCAAACAACACAGCTTGAATACGTCTTCTTAGCCGAGTAGTGTTTGGTTTTTGTTGACTTAATGTTTTATTGACTGATCTAGCATACGCCGCGTTATCCATTTACGCAGTGAGAGCTCGCACAAAGCTCACTGAGCAACTGTGTGTAATGTGGGTTAAATGCTACGCATTTACTTGCAAAAAATACACTCTTTTCACATGGCGTTTTAACAAAGAAAACGAAATCAAAGACGAAAATAAAAAGTGACATGCACATGTTCAGATCAAGCTCTTCATAAGTCCCAAGTTTCATGGTCGTAGGGCCCATAGTGTCAGAGAAGAAGAAGACACAAAAAATCCGAAAAAGTGTCAAGAAGAAAAAAAAAAGGACGAATTTTGCTCGCACAAATTCATATAACCCTTGCAAGCCAAAGGCTTGTCAAGTGTTAAAAAAGAATTTATCAAGCAAATAAGAATTCGGATAATTTTTGTCATGGGTGAAATCGGCTAAATTGACTACGGTAGTCTATTCCGGAATAGACAACTGTCTATTCTGGAATAGACTACCGAAGTTAAAAGTTCTCTGGAATAGAACGTTTTAATTTTTTCATATATATTACATTGTAGCATATATTACTTACAGGTTTTATAATATTTCAATTTAAAATTACACAAAAACGTTCCATTTGAAGGTCGGTAGTCTATTCCGGAATAGACTACCGTAGTCGTAAAATGCGTTAGTTCACCCACGACAAAAAATATCTGATTTCTTATTTGCTTGATAAATTCTTATTTTAAATAATACACTGTTATTATTCGATCAAAGCTGAGGGAAAACGCCTAGTGCTCGACACACACAACTGGTGATGAGGAAACGCCCCTCAAAGTGACCGAACCAGCACTCCCGGCGGAAGTACACATACAACTGGTGATGAGGAAACGCCCCTCAAAGTGACCGAACCAGCACTCCCGACGGAAGTACACATACAGCTGGTGATGAGGAGACGCCCCTCAAAGTGACCGAACCAGCACTCCCGGCGGAAGTACACATACAACTGGTGATGAGGAGACGCCCCTCAAAGTGACCGAACCAGCACTCCCGGCGGAAGTACACATACAACTGGTGATGAGGAGACGCCCCTCAAAGTGACCGAACCAGCACTCCCGGCGGAAGTACACATACAACTGGTGATGAGGAGACGCCCCTCAAAGTGACCGAACCAGCACTCCCGGCGGAAGTACACATACAACTGGTGATGAGGAGACGCCCCTCAAAGTGACCGAACCAGCACTCCCGACGGAAGTACACATACAACTGGTGATGAGGAAACGCCCCTCAAAGTGACAGAACCAGCACTCCCGAAGGAAGTACACATACAACTGGTGATGAGGAAACGCCCCTCAGTGTGACAGAACCAGCACTCCCGACGGAAGTCGCATGAGCAAATAAAATGGACCGGCATTTTTTGTTGTTTTTGTTAATACAAATTTTCAAAACCTATGTAAAAGGTGTCGCTCTAAAAATTGTCTCGGATCTCTAAAGGCTAAACTACAAAACATCTGTCCTTTATTACGGCGAATGCGGATTGAGAACGACACTTAACAGGCGCATGTCACTTCCCTTTTTTTGAAACAGCATGTAATAAAACGCACATTTCAATGTTTTAACTTTCATGACCTCCTGTAAATCATGGGTTTATGTTCAAACTTATAAGAAAGTAATAGCCTGTCACCTTGTCAGTACCACAGAAACGTTGACATGAAATTTCAACAATTTCGGGCACTAAAATTCATTTTAAACAAGTATGTCAGGGCATAAAGTTTACGGGGTCCCGGGGACCCCTGGAATTTGACCCTGGGGTCCCGCGGGACCCCAGAAAAAAAGACGGTGTTCTTTTGCAACTGTTCAGTATCACCGCTAAGATCGAAAATGATTGATTTTTTTTAATTGTTTAATATAGCATCGTTTAGTATTTCTTTTTTGTTGTTGTTGTAAGAAAATGTCGGGACCCCACCACTTTACCTCGGGACCCTTGGTTTCAGAGGTCGGGGTCCCGCGGGACCCCGAGCTGAAAAATAAACTTTTTGCCCTGTTATGTCAGTAAAACTGACTATGTCCCCCGCAGGCGTGCAATCACAGGATTTCAATACGACAAACACCCAGTGAACAAGTCAACTGTGCTGTATTTTCAGAGTTTTGCCATTTTCCCAATTTTTGCGAAAATTTCAAAATAACCCCTCGTCGCACAGCTCCACTATATAATCTTTGCATGTGCAAGAGAACAATTGAATCGGTTCAGCGGTTACGGAGATATGGCGCCGACAAAAAAGTGTCGACGGACGGACGGACCCGAATCCTATAGTCCCCCGCTTCGCGCTGCGCGGCGGCGGGGCACTAA
Source organism: Protula sp. h YS-2021 (assembly GCA_949752745.1). Classification (NCBI taxonomy): domain Eukaryota; kingdom Metazoa; phylum Annelida; class Polychaeta; order Sabellida; family Serpulidae; genus Protula; species Protula sp. h YS-2021. Next base: position 8,256,387 of record OX457024.1, read on the forward strand.
AAATTGTCCAACGCCGTAAAGACAGGATGGCATTTTGGCTTCAGAGACTCATACAGGTTAAAAATCACGCAAAGTTATCCAATTTCGCCGCATCGCCACAAGACATGGGAACAACTGACTACATGATGACGATATACCGTACCCATCCTCCCTCCCCGCCCCCCCCTTTCCGCCCCTCGCCCCCCCCCCCGCCCACCTCTTTCCCCCTCCATATTGTGAAAAAACTCGTGGCCGGCAAAAATGCCTGTCATTTTAGGTATTCACTACAGAGACGCGAATTTTATTATGAACGCTAAAAAAACTGCAAGCGAGATGTTCGCTGCGAGGTCTTACTGTAAAGTGAAATACGAGACAAGGCGAGTGTATTTCCGATGTATTTATGTCACTCTTATTTATTGCATTTAGGTTACTGTCATTATGAGGCTTCAGTAGGCTTACTTACTAACTTGTTTCCTGTTACACGAACTGTTACACTGTTACATATCGGCGTGTCCCGCCACGAAGTCGAGGCCAGTCCCAGAGACACGTTTCAGGATTGTAACACGAAACTGTGGAGGAGAACACGACTTTCGCCTCTACTTGTTTGTTTGGTGCTTAACGTCCCGTTAAGCGACTATGAGGACGATATTGGGACGCACTTGCAAAAGTAATAAGTGGGGAAAAAGAAGGAAGAATGAAGAAATAGTAAAAGAGGAGACAGAAAGAAATTCCTATTGGTAGCCTCCTACGCCACGCGCGAACAGAAAGCAAACACTCTGCCAAACAAAGACCCCACATGAATCTTAACTTCTTACGTTCCTCTGAGTGTGAACAGCTAAACTTGTCCAAGTTACCCCCCCCCCCCCCACCCCTCTAGAGCTCTGAACACTCCCCCATCGTTACATCTTTTTTTTTTTAATTTCAATGTCATTTCAATATCAACTTAAGAATGGCATTTGCAATAAAATCGGGAGCTGGCTGGATCGACAGACAGTTGCTTCCGGAGTCGCCCCCTTTGAACATGATAAAACCGAATAGGTTTATACCAAAATTTCAAACGAAAAAAAAAAAGAATTTACTGAAAGTGGGCGTGATTCTAAGAAGATGGTTTTAAGGAGGTGGGGAGGGGGGCGTCAAGCAAGAGACTTTTAGCTAATGAAGCGGTTTCAAACCCTGAACAAAATGACAAAAGAGCAGCTGACAGGTGAGCATATAACCGAATCTCAATGCCGCCAGAACGCCAAACCAGCACTAGAGTTGTGAACAATCAATTTGCCTTCAACAAATGCCACATTTTGAACCTTTTTTTTTTTTTTTTTTTTTTGGAAGAACAAAGACAAGTCATCTAAGTACGAAAACAGATACTGGAACAGTGCAAAGCAACCAAACTTGACATCTAATGCAACTGCTTCGATACGATCGGATTTACAATTTAAGAAGCTCACTAATGTGACTTGAGACGCAAAGTGCTAACACGGCTTCCAACGTTTATTGTTCGTGAATATAATAAATTATTGAGAAATTAACTGCCTGTATGGCTAACACAACTCGTACAAACCGTGCGACACTCGAGAACAAACCCCGGCTCAAACCTCCCCATGCCAACCCCCCCCCCCCCCCCTCTTCCCAGCCAACACCCCCGACTACTAAATTTGTGTTGTAACACATCAAAAAGAGATCATCGTTACTTAGTGTTGCATTTGATCACAATCATAAAACGCTTCACAGAAACATTTCAACTGCAATTTACGTCGCCTGACTCGCAGGGCTTTACATTAACGACTGCCCCACCTGCCATGGCAGGTGAAAGGCCTGGTGGGGCAGGTAGACTCGCCTGATTAGCTGCCCCACCTGGCAGGTAGATCCGTTCGGGGGGACGTAGCGTGTTGTAATACCTTAACAACATACTTGTCAAGTAGGCGACTGTAGTTACTGATCGGTGTCCGCCAGCTGCACCTGGCCTACATACTAGCCACTGGCACGTTGCCAGTTTCTATGCAAAATTTTCAAAATTTAAAACTTACAAATGTCCAACAGAAGAGACAAAAGGGGGACAGGTAAGAGTGTTGGTGCGGGTAGATTTAAAATCTACTTGCCCCGACGGGGAGGTGCCGAAAAAAGTTAACGTAAAGCCCTGCTCAGTATAAATGCTGCCACTGGAGAATATAGCTATGTCTTTGCGGACACAGGATTATCTGCTGCTACTGGAGAACATAGCTATGTCTTTGCGAACACAGGATTATCTGCTGATACTGGAGAACATAGCCATGTCTTTGTGGACACAGGATTATCTGCTGCAACTGGAGAACATAGCCATGTCTTTGCGGACACAGGATTATCTGCTGCTACTGGAGAACATAGCTATGTCTTTGTGGACACAGGATTATCTGCTGCTACTGGAGAACATAGCTATGTCTTTGCGAACACAGGATTATCTGCTGCTACTGGAGAACATAGCCATGTCTTTGCGGACACAGGATTATCTGCTGCTACTGGAGAACATAGCTATGTCTTTGTGGACACAGGATTATCTGCTGCTACTGGAGAACATAGCTATGTCTTTGTGGACACAGGATTATCTGCTGCTACTGGAGAACATAGCCATGTCTTTGCGAACACAGGATTATCTGCTGCTACTGGAGAACATAGCCATGTCTTTGCGAACACAGGATTATCTGCTGCTACTGGAGAACATAGCCATGTCTTTGTGGACACAGGATTATCTGCTGCTACTGGAGAACATAGCCATGTCTTTGCGAACACAGGATTATCTGCTGCGACTGGAGGACATAGCCATGTCTTTGCGGACACAGGATTATCTGCTGCTACTGGAGAACATAGCTATGTCTTTGCGGACACAGGATTATCTGCTGCTACTGGAGAACATTGCTATGTCTTTGCGGACACAGGATTATCTGCTGCTACTGGAGAAGATAGCTATGTCTTTGCGGACACAGGATTATCTCCTGCTACTGGAGAACATAGCCATGTCTTTGCGAACACAGGATTATCTGCTGCGACTGGAGGACATAGCCATGTCTTTGCGGACACAGGATTATCTGATGCTACTGGAGAACATAGCTATGTCTTTGCGGACACAGGATTATCTGCTGCTACTGGAGAACATTGCTATGTCTTTGCGGACACAGGATTATCTGCTGCTACTGGAGAAGATAGCTATGTCTTTGCGGACACAGGATTATCTGCTGCTACTGGAGAACATTGCTATGTCTTTGCGGACACAGGATTATCTGCTGCTACTGGAGAAGATAGCTATGTCTTTGCGGACACAGGATTATCTGCTGCTACTGGAGAACATAGCTATGTCTTTGTGGACACAGGATTATCTGCTGCTACTGGAGAACATAGCTATGTCTTTGCGGACACAGAATTATCTGCTGCTACTGGAGAACATAGCTATGTCTTTGCGGACACAGGATTATCTGCTGCTACTGGAGAAGATAGCTATGTCTTTGCGGACACAGGATTATCTGCTGCTACTGGAGAACATAGCTATGTCTTTGTGGACACAGGATTATCTGCTGCTACTGGAGAACATAGCTATGTCTTTGCGGACACAGAATTATCTGCTGCTACTGGAGAACATAGCCATGTCTTTGTGGACACACGATTATCTGCTGCTACTGGAGAACATAGCTATGTCTTTGCGGACACAGAATTATCTGCTGCTACTGGAGAAGATAGCTATGTCTTTGCGGACACAGGATTATCTGCTGCTACTGGAGAACATAGCTATGTCTTTGTGGACACAGGATTATCTGCTGCTACTGGAGAACATAGCTATGTCTTTGCGGACACAGAATTATCTGCTGCTACTGGAGAACATAGCTATGTCTTTGTGGACACAGGATTATCTGCTGCTACTGGAGAACATAGCTATGTCTTTGCGGACACAGGATTATCTGCTGCTACTGGAGAAGATAGCTATGTCTTTGCGGACACAGGATTATCTGCTGCTACTGGAGAAGATAGCTATGTCTTTGCGGACACAGGATTATCTGCTGCTACTGGAGAACATAGCTATGTCTTTGTGGACACAGGATTATCTGCTGCTACTGGAGAACATAGCTATGTCTTTGCGGACACAGGATTATCTGCTGCTACTGGAGAACATAGCTATGTCTTTGCGGACACAGGATTATCTGCTGCTACTGGAGAACATAGCTATGTCTTTGTGGACACAGGATTATCTGCTGCTACTGGAGAACATAGCTATGTCTTTGCGGACACAGGATTATCTGCTGCTACTGGAGAACATAGCTATGTCTTTGCGGACACAAGATTATCTGCTGCTACTGGAGAACATAGCCATGTCTTTGCGAACACAGGATTATCTGCTGCTACTGGAGGACATAGCCATGTCTTTGCGGACACAGGATTATCTCCTGCTACCGGAGAACATAGCCATGCCTTTGCGGACACAAGATTATCTGCTGCTACTGGAGAACATAGCTATGTCTTTGCGGACACAGGATTTTCTGCTGCCACTGAAGAACATAGCTATGTCTTTGCGGACACAGTATTATCTGCTGCTACTGGAGAACATAGCTATGTCTTTGCGGACACAGGATTATCTGCTGCTACTGGAGAACATAGCTATGTCTTTGCGGACACAGGATTATCTGCTGCTACTGGAGAACATAGCTATGTCTTTGCGGACACAAGATTATCTGCTGCTACTGGAGAACTTAGCTATGTCTTTGCGGACACAAGATTATCTGCTGATACTGGAGAACATAGCTATGTCTTTGCGGACACAGGATTATCTGCTGCTACTGGAGAACATAGCTATGTCTTTATGGCACAGGACTATCTGCTACCACTGCAGAAAATAGCTGTGTCTTCACGAACACCGGATTATCGGTTGCTACTGGAGAACATAACTATGTCTTTACGAACACAGGACTATCTGCTACCACTGGAAAACATACGTATGTCTTTACGGCACAGGATTATCTGCTGCTACTCAGGGTTGGTTTTCTTCCGGGAAGAAAGGTATTTCTTCCCTTCCCTGGGAAGAAATAGGGAAGAAACTGGGAAGAAACGGGAAGAAATACGTTTCTTCCGGGAAGAAAAGGATGAAAGTTGGAAGAAAATGGGAAGAAACCTCCTTTGTCAAGAAAACACCAATGCAACGTACTATCTATTTTTTTATTTTACAGAACCAATATTTAGTGTATTCTAATGTACTAACAAACAAAAAACGAAAAAGAAACAAACGAAAAAAAATACATGGTGACACCAAAACACAATGAAATAATGATCTTATACCATGTGCTGCCGCAACACCCTTTTCTGATCACCCCCTTTTAATCTTAATACTTAATGCCCCCATTTAAGGTAAACACAGCCTTTGTCTTTTGTTTTCACTGGCACATTAAGAGCAAACAAAATGATACACAAATTTCTCATACACAAAGTCAAAGTTTAAACACTTGACCAAAAGTATTCAGGCTATTACAGCGTACCCAGCTTTCCAACACACATTGAAATACGAGTCTAAATTTCTATAATTATCATTGGCCAGTTAATGTGTGGATTCGGGTCCCCTTTTGTTTTCTTTACATGACAGTAAAAGATGTGGATTCGCGTCCCTTTCCAAATCGCGGCGCGCAAAATTGCACATGTTTCCGGAGTACATAAAAAGCGGAGATGATGGCACCCCACGCCCTTTACCTAATCTCTATTTATCTTATTTATTACATAGAAGTTTGGTATGTGAATTCGCACCTATTTAAGAATTACTCCGAGTGCAGCTTAAGCAAATTATTTGAAAGAAATTCCAAAGATTACTCCCTTTAAGGTTTCTTCCATTTCTTCCCTGAAATTGCAGGGAAGAAAGTATTTCTTCCCTATGGGAAAAAACCCAGAAAAAAAACATGTTTTTTTCCCTTCATGGAAGAAACATGCCAACCCTGCTGCTACTGGAGAACATATCTATGTCTTTACTGGCACTGTTTAACGGCCTTAACGTTTTAACACCTACGATTGTTAGCTTTTAAAATAATTATTTTACAAAGGTTTTCATTTGCCAGTTTGTATCAAATAAATGCACGCCAAGCAGTACAAAATATAGTGGCCCCTCTCATCAATTCAACCCGAAATTATTCGAATCCCTCACTTAATTCAGACCTACATCTTCGGTCCCAAATTTAGAACCTTTGGATTTTTTAATGTGAGAGTTCTCAAAAAAGAATATCCAAATGATTCAAACCGGTTAGTAATATTCTTACAGTAGGATATGATATTCCTATTCCGGATGTGCTCCGCCATTACGTAGTAATTAGGCACTGAAAGGATTTTGCTAAGGTGTGTTTTCTTGATTTCTCCGGTGTGTCCATACCACTTGGTCTCATTACTATTGAACCCAGCATTGAGTTCAAAGACTACTTTGACAAGAAGTGCGTAAGCTTCTCCTGTAAACTTATTCACTAGCAGTTGACAATCGATGACAGACTGGCTTCGTTTCGAGCTTGTCACCTTCACTACAATTAATCTGCCCGGCTGTATACAACCATAGTTTTCTCAAGAACGCAGCTACTGTCTTTTCTGCCTTACTAAACATTAAGCTGGTCATAAGAATCCGGGACAGAAGGGCCTTGGACAAAAGGGCCTTGGACATAAGGGCCTTTCCCAAAACGGCCTTTTCCATAAGGGCCTTTCCCAAAACGGCCCTATATGAAAAGTTGGAAAAAAGGGCCTTGAGAATTTTTCTGTAATAAAATAAAAACTCCAAAAGCAAAGTTTATTGATTTTATTGCCTGATTGATCGAGACGAATTTTTGGCTTTCCTTTATCACTTTGTCTTGTATCCATTGCTGTTGGTCACAGTTCAAATAAAGACCTCAAATTCAGAACTCATACATCGACAAGACACTGACACGCCAACATCATCCGGCTTAGCGCGTGTGTTTAAGCAGCACAGTGCAGAAGAACGAAACAAAGGGCAGAGATTATCTTTTGTGGCACAATGACTCCGAAACCTGGCATCTAAAGACAGTGATGGGAAGTAACTGAAAGAGTCTTTATAATGAGTAAAACATCAAGGCAGTGATGGGTATAAACAGGGATTAACCTGTGGCACAGTGCTTCGGAAATCTCAAGAGAGTGATGGGGAGACTGAATCAAAACATGAAGGCAGTTATCTTTAAAAACACAATGAAGTTTGCTTTTTACTTGTTATTTTATTACATATTTTATTAAATAATTCAAACTCAAAATCCTAGAAAAAAATTCCCAAGGCCCTTTTGTCCAACTTTTCATTTAGGGCCGTTTTGGGAAAGGCCTTTTTGGGAAAGGCCGTTTTGGGAAAGGCCCTTATGTCCAAGGCCCTTTTGTCCAAGGCCCTTCTGTCTGGATACCGGTCATAAGGCTAATCCTTATCAACAACGGCTGCACACCGCCAGCAAAAATGAACCGCGGTTTCAACAAAAAAAATCCGCGGTTAAAAGCAGTTGTCAACCCACTCAGTTTATACTATATATGTATACTGAGAAAATTGCTTGTAATCATGATCTGCGAATTTTTGTATACTTGGAACAAGTGTACGTGAATTTTTGTAACATAACATTGGCGAGATAATTATCACCGGTAATTATCATTTGATAATTATCTGATCATTATGAAGAAGGAAAAATGCAACGAAAAATTCAAGTAAAATTTAGATAAAATTCTGCATGATTTTTAAGTGAAAATTTTATCTAATTCATATCATAACCAAACCCTATTCTTTATTTGTGTCACATTTAAGCCTTCTGTAATTACTGTTGCCACATACTCTCCTTAATACCCGAATTTCACCCCTTTTTGGTCATCACATTACCTGAGTAATATTGCTAGGTGGTTTAATGGACACGACAGCGGATGTTCCAGGTGCACTGCTTACACCACGCCACGGCCTTATCTGAGTTTATAATCTCTGAGTATCACAATACCTGAGATAAATCCCATAAATTGTGTGTGATTCAAGTTTTGATATCACTTTAAATTTGCTGAGTTTTTCATTCTGTATTTTTGCCAAACCTGTTCTTTAGTGTCTGCTGCACAGACAGCAAATTAGATTACACAACCAACTGACATTTCACCATAACCCATTTATAAGCTCTTTGCAGCCGACAAAAATTACCCAGTTGGCTTAGTTTACTTGAGAGTGTTTGATGTAACTGACATTAATTGGTTCTTGACTAGTTGACACGAATAAGATTATCGAGATGCACGGGACTGTGATTACGATTATTTTGCATCCACAACCTTTTTCTTCAAAGAATAAATGTTTACATTAAATTTCAACAATCACTTATCAAATTTTAATATAAAAATTTATAACTATTTTGTTTTGTTCTTTTTTTTAATTATAAAGGTTTAGATCTGATCTATTCCATATCGCTGTGCCATCTCCATATCGCTTCCTTTGCACAAGAATCAAATACACACACTGGCAACAACATTGATAAATAGTGCTCCAATCGAAAGGGTCTATGTTACAAATTTTTTAGGCGTTATGGTAGACAGTCGATTGCTAAATTGCTAAAGTATCGCTATAATGTACAAAGTTAGCTATTTGTTAGACTCTTATGCTTTATACACTGTATTGTTCCCTGATATTGCCATATCTAAATTACTGCTGTGAAATATGGGGCAATACATATCTCTCCAGACTAAACGATATAATCAACTTCAAAAGAGAGCTATTAGAATTGTTGGACAGGTTCCGTGGCTTGCCCATACTAACAATATCTTTCATAAGTATAAACTATTAAAATTTACTGATATTGTTCAACTTAATAATTGTGTTGTAATGTACAAAACGAAAAATAATAGGCTACCTGAAAGGCTTACTAGACTTCTTAAACTAAATAATTATAACACTAGGCAACATGGTGAATTTGTGGTGATGTTCAGGCGACTAAATTAGAAGAATTTTGTGTATCTATTACTGGTGTAAAACTTTAGAACGACTTAAACTGCGATATCAAAGTTGCTAAAAATTGTTTCAAGTTTAAAAAAAGAATAACTTATAATTGGTTACAAAAGTGCCTAAATATTTTCATTACGCACAATGCAACATTTATTTCAGTGTCTTCTTCAATGGTGTCTGTCCAACTGCTATACTATGAGTTTAAATTGATTGCTTAATCCATTACGAAATGATTACTTACTGAGGTATATTCACAGTTGTTTACGCAATGGGTAGATTAATATGAACAAGTTATAAACTTCTTTTAATCTACCTTTTTCCGAATGTTGTATAGCGTATTAACTTATTATACAGAATCCAGTCTCTTTGTTAACACACACTTTGGAAAATAAACGATTGACTCTCATATTATTATTATTCGCACCATAACACTGTGGTGCAGTTCAGGAACAATTAAGCTTTTAACAATTACGCTTTTACAAAAAACACGGAAAGCAAATTTGAAAACTGGCTTTTGATATATGTACCGCGATTATGGGAATTCAAGAATACGCTTTTTTTTATTCACACCACAATAAGCCAATTCGCACTTTCTGATTTTTCCGGTGGAGGTGTTGTTTCGACTGAAAATGTTGGGGTTAAATTATAAAGAAATGATAAGGTAAAAAAATCAAAATTCTAATTTTCTTTCAACATGCACACTTTCGAATTTATAAAGCCATCATATGATCTTTTAAAAACTATTTTACATATTATTCAGTTCCTTTAATAACCAACATGTGACTATATTTCTGGCAAAATAGAATTTTGTTGATTTTTGCCGTTTTTTTCCTATCATTTCTTTATAACCTTATCCCACCTGAATTCAGCCGAAACGCAAAAACTTTTCGGCAAAAGTGAAAAGTGCAAATTGGCTTATCGCTTGAAAAAAAAACCACCAATGAGGTGAGAATACCATCGTGCAAAGTATTTCCTAATGTAGTTTCCACCCACAGTAAATTGATGTACACTCCATTCAGTAGGCGGTACTCGATCTAGTTCGACATTTATATCTACTAGTTGTGAAGTGTAAAACGTAACAACTGGAATGACTTCATAACTCTGTACACAAACCGGAAGCTTGTGTAAAGACACACCCTCATACTATTTCAATAAAAATTGTCTGCGATACAGCTTGACCGTAAATTAGATCTAACTATTAGATTGTGAATATTTACCTGCTCATGTTTAAATAATTGTGTCGAATTTTAGTGCAAAATAAATTATTTTGTTTCTCGAAAGTATCCCTTTTGTTTACAAGTCGATCGACCTTGAACTTTTGTGGTGTAGTTAAAAAGTTTTCCGTCGAGCCTTTAATGTCGTAAGAGGAGTGTTGACATAAATTTATCAGTAACCTAGTACAGTATCGCGGACACAGGTTGATGTCACCACACACCGAAAACATGATTACTCCAGAAAGTCTGACTTTTCTTATTTTTATAGCTGCTCTAAATTATTTGGAAATGTGTAGATAGCTTAAGCCTCGTCAATGTTGCTTATAAAGAAATACTGAATTCGGGGTGGTAGATATTAAACCCTAGTATTAACGCCCTCTTTCATTGATATTCAGGATTAAAGACAGGTTGTTTCTTGAGAATAAACGCCCAAGAGTTCCACGAAATCACTTATATGTAATAAATGATGACGAGTAAATTGTTTCGCGATGTACATATGAAGTTGACGTGTATTGGGGGATGCAAGGATTGTTAGTGCCTGTGCCGCGATTGCGAAGCAATAAGACACATGGGTGCCCTTTGCTCGCTATGGCAATTTTGACCGGTAAGTTGGAAGCTTTTGATGAGACAGAAGGGGACTCAGACTTAACAAGGAGAGGCTGGAAAAGGGCATTATTACAAATGAGGTAGTCGATGCAAGGAACGTAGCTGTTAGTCAGAGTCTGTGAGCCGGGAAGAACTCTCACTAGATGCACAGCCTGTGTCCTCCTAAACAGCCTTCTTCCAGGATGTTTGAGCAGCCGGGTACACTCCTGCACGATCATCTAAGTCCCAAACAAAATGTCAGAAATTAAGTGACTGGCAGAGATTCTTTGGACTCAGCTTTTCTCTTGGATTAAATGGGAACACATTTCCAATATACTTATTTCCAAACAAATCTGGCACACAAAAAAGCAAAAGGAAAAAAGCAATCGCAATGGAAATAGCCAGGAAAGATGCTTCCAAAATTCAAGGTACGGCAGCTAGTGTCAAAAAATCAAACAAAGTTAATTGAAGTCGTTGGTCTCATGTTGAAACAATAACAGCAGTGTTTGGTCGGACTTTTAGATGCTGTCTTTAGAAGTCGCTTGAGTCCCATGAGACTTCTAGAACCTGGGCCTAGAATTCCCATGGGACTTCTGGATACCGTCGGTGAAAACATATACGACGCAAAGTAAAAACGCTAAGGTAAATGTGAATTGCTATATTTGAAAAGGTATTTAACTTACCTTTTACAAATTTTGACGTGGTATTTCGTTACTGATCTTTCACCGATGCCCAAAAAATTTGCCTATATCAAACGTCTTTACTTATTCTTAATTATCCATAGTTTTTTATGATATCACAGTTTTTAAGATTCGGTATCTTGTGTGCCCTCCTCGAACCTCAGCCAATGCGGTAACACGTCACGGCATAGGCGGTATGAGTCTATTTATCCTCCACTGTGTTATTCTATGCCATTTCTCGACGGGGGCTTGTCTGAGTTCGACATGGCTCTGGGGGGGGGGGGCGGTGTACGGGCTCGAACTCTTTGGTTAAGCGTATCCCAAAGATGTTCTATTGGATTCATATCGGATGAACATGGAGGCCACTCCAGAGTCTGCACATTGTTATCCCAAAACAGATTCATGCATATTTCTGCTACATGCGGACGCGCATTGTCCTGCGTGAATACGGATTGCCGGTCGTTCGTGCAATACGGTATAATCTGACCCTCTAATATGATGTCGGCGTAACGTGTTGCGGTTAAATTGCCTTCAATAACTAGCAAAGGTGATCTCAGCCAAATCTGATAGCGCCTCATACCATAGTGTATCCTCCACCAAATCTATGCATCTCGCCAACACAAGGTCTCAAAAATTGCTCTCCCGTTCACCGGAACACTCGATTACGACCTTCGTTTCGAAACAGTTGAATTCGGGATTTATGAGAGAACAGCACTCTTCTCCAAAATGCTTTTGGCCATTGGTTTCCAGAATGATTGGTCGCCCAGTTCCTTCTCATACGCCGTCGACGTTCATTTAAAACTGGTCCAAAGTATGCTTTACAAGCTCGTATCCCGTCGCAATCGATTTAACACTGTCTGTCGACCGATACGTTTGTTGTGTCTCCCTGGATTCGCACCCGCGGTGGCCGTTGCGGTACGAAACTGATCTCGAAGATGCACCATTCGCATAAATCGATCTTCCGCTGGCGTCGTAACTCTTGGTGGGGCGGTCTGTACAGAGCCGGTCTGCAGGAGCCGGTCTGCAGTCTGCATATGGTTGATACCGCCACTCTAAACCTTCTAACGATTGCATGTGAAAGGTCAGGCTGTAACACACCGATTGCTTGCCATTTCTCATTTTGGATTTTTTCTTTTTGCAAACTTTTTAATTTTTTAGCTCTCCTTTCACGTGGTTTTAAAATGTTTGATTTAATTGACCAACGCGCTATTTTGCAATATGTGCTAGACACCAAGGTGCTACTTTTTTCGTAATCGAAAAGTGTATTGGTGTGAAAACAATAGAAAAAGTTTCGTCGTAGAGTTTCGTCATAGCGTTTGGTTTGAAAAGAGTAATTCCATTTTGAATCTTGGCAATTCAGCTTTTTTTTAGCATAGAGGCGAGATATTTTGAGTTGGTTGACCACACTCTCGCCGTCCAGAGGCGAAACATTATGCGTTGACCGACCCATTCCCCCGTCTGTTCCCGCTCTCCCTCCCTGCGGCTATATAGTATACAAGGCAGACAAATCAACTGCAACAGCACATAACTTCAAAACTGCCATAGTGTTCAGTAAGACTTCAGTTTTTTACTGATATGTCATTGATGACGTTATTGATGCTTCATCTATCAAAATTTCACACGAGCATAACTAGTGTTCAGTAAGACTAAGTTTTTATTTATGACGTCATTTAACAAATTTCAAACGAGCATAACTTTCTAACTACTAGACTAATTTCAAGTTTTTCAGCATAGTAATCAGCAGAATCTTGTCTTTTCTTGCTAAAGAAGTGGAGGAGATGGAGCATGATGTGAGGATTATGCCTATCTTTACCGATATATAGAATGACTTCAACATGAGCACTACTTTAACCGTGAGGATGAAGATGAAAAGTTGGGCCAATTCATCAGAATCAAACAAAATCACAAATAGATTGCATTATCTGCTTCCCTCTGGAAGACTGTAAATAGCAGCTTGAAGAAGCCGAGCAACATCGGCTACAAGCTATTCTTGCAAATGTCGAGCGAATAGAAGTAATTAACTGCACCATTTGCGCCATGTTAGGTTTGTACACGTCTGTCACTTTAAAGGTAAAGGTTATACTTACTGCATCAACTTCAGTGATGAGGAATAAACAACTGTGCTGGAGACAATGCCGCAAATAACCAGTGTCTTATTTGGTGAGTCAGTATCAACATCTTCCAGTCTTCTAATTGATTAAACGTGAAAGGAGTGTCATGATGTGAAAACACCAATCCAGCTGAAGAGGAAACAACAAATGAGTAAATATCAAACAAGACAATGTTTTTGTGAAGAGTTACAGCAAAATAAGGGTATAAAGGTAAACGTGTACGGAATGTCATAATGTAAAAACACCAATCCAGCTGACCAAAAAACGGAAAATGAAATCTAAGCTGTCAAGGAGCAAGCTAGCTGAGGTTCGATTGCATAATGCTACAACAGAAAACAAACTTGAAACCATTTGCACTTATTGCGATGATGAAGGTTTTCAACAATATGATGATTGCCACTGCCATAGATATGACTGCAAACTATCTAAGTCTGACAACTTAAGTTCCGTGACGCGAAGTAGAACCGCGTTTGCTGCTTAGACGTACAGAGGACTTTTACAAGATGGACCTATGCTTTAAAAGGGCCTATGTTGACTTTATGATTGCTAAACGTGCTTGTTATGGAACTGCAGAGTATAAACATTACCATTTAGTCTCTTTTGGGGACTTTTTGCACCACAGATATGATGTGATTGAACTACATGCAAGGTTTATTGGAGAATGTTATCAAGCTGGAATGAAAGATGCAGAGTTCTATAACTTTGATTCTGCGCTTCACTTTGCCGGCACTGATTTAGGAATGTGCCATCGCGGATTGCTGTAAAGAAGAAATTGAAAGTACATGAATTCAACAGCTCTACACAGATAAGGTAAGACATAAAATCTTTTAACAATTTATAAAACTTGCTCTTTTAAACGTTGAAGACACAGCTACAATGTCTTTTCTAGCGAATATAATCTTACTTGAGTTGTTTCGAAGTCAACAAAGGAAAGATATGATAGAAAAGGTAGTAGAAATTTTACAAGAAGCCATACATAAACATGTCTTGAAAAAATCAAGTAATGCATGTTCCCCCATATTAGAGGAAGACAAAAATCTCATGGTTATGCACCAGTAGGCATTACCAAGAAGACTGAACCATAAGTCTGGAAACACATGTATATTGACAAACTGAAATTAAAATCAACGAAAAAGCAAAACCCTTCAAGTTCAACATTGGTCTGCATGTTCGCATATCACACATGAAATGCATATTACAAAGGGATTACCATACAAAGTGGACACAAGAAGTGTTCATTGTCACACATCGTTATAAGAAGCAAGGAATACACTCATATCGTGTCAAAGACTTCTTAACCGAGGATATTGATGCTCAGTTCTATGAAGAAGAATTACAAGGCGTTACAAAATACACTCAATCCATATAAGTGAAACTGTGTTGAAGACATTAAACAGACGAGATGTGAAAGAAATTTTTGTCAGGTGGTTATGCTGGCCAAAGAAATTTAATAGCTGGGTCAAGGAATCTGATGTGCAAGCGCCATGAAGCATCCGTTTACATGCGTGATTTCTGGACCAACAGGTGGTGAAACAACGTCTCTTATGAAAGCAATCACTCAACAAAAAGCCATTAAGCCATTTCTTAAAAATATTTTATGGCTCTATGTTGCGGATCAGCCCTTGTACAAAGTCATGAAGAGAGTGAAATTTCATCAAGGTATTCTGGAGGATATTGTAAAGCGTTTCGATCCGAAACATAATACGTTACTCATTACTGATGATCTCATGACCAAATGTCACAGTGACGAACTCATTAGATTGTTTAGTATTGGAAGTAGTCATCGGAATCTAAGTATTATCTTCGTCGTACAGAAGCTGTTGCACCAAGAAAAGGACATGCGTAATATTGGTTTAAATACACAACATATTATTCTCTTCAAAATTCCAAGAGATAGTCAACAGGTCAGCACATTGGCTCAGCAAATGTATCCAGGGAAATCTCAGTTTTTCATTGGGGCATATCAAGATGCTACAAGCAAACCTCATGGTTATTTATTAATCGATTGGAAACCAAAGACAGAAGATAAGTTGAATTTTGATCTAAAAGAAGGGCACACCCACATTGAGATACATGAGAATTTTCAAACATAACTGGGGTTTTCTTGGGTTATGGATGGTGAGAAAAAATATTTCATTTATCTCGTCCTCACATTTAGTCTTTCTTTGGGACCATATATATTTGTCAATGTTTTGGGACCTTTAAGTTGTGACCTTTAAGTTGTGCCGATTGTGTTTCATTTGCTTACAACAAGGGTAGCGCAGCAGATAAGTGACATATCTTCGTTTTAATGCAATGAATTAGAAGATATAGAAACTTATTATCAAGTCAACCTTCAAACGGTGGAATTAAAGCTAAAGTGAATAAACTTTAAAAAAGAAACGAATCATAAAACTGCCACAGAAATGTCACAGCGTCTTGGCCACTTCTTATGAATGTCACAACAATAAAAAAATTCTGAGCCTGTTCCTAAGCCTGCTGAAAAACGAATGCACCTGAGCCATTTCCAACCCATATATAAAGCCAAAGTGACTTTCATTCTGACAAAACTTAAGAAACATGGGACAAGTTGGACAGAGAAGCATTTAATTAAAAAAAAACTGGAGATATTATGAAAAATTCCAACATCATTGAGTTACTGAAAGAAGAAAAGTGCCAAATCAAGTTAATACAAGAAGAAAAGTGCCAAGTCAAGTGCCACTAGGTTGAAAGCAGTTTATTTAAGAAATTATGGCTGCTGATATTCCAAATACTGTCTTTAACAAAAAGACAACACGTTAAGATATTACAAATGAGATAAAACAGCGCCAGCAAAGGCATTTCCAGAAGGATGAGAAAATTTCTTAAGTGGCTTAACGAGTTGTGTTGCTGTAAAGGAAGTGAACATCTGTTCGTGTTAAAATAAGGCTAATTAATTCTTGCTGTGAAGGAGATGTAGTACAAGTACACATGCATCCAATCCGTCAACGTGCAATATCATTTAGGCATCATGGAGGCCACAAGTTTCTGCATCACTTTGCCCAGCAATGCGAGCATTGACTATTATCCCAACAATAAGGCCTCTAGTTATAGTATAGGTATAGTATATTATACCTGAAATGAAAGTATGAAGTGGCTTTAGCTGAAATTCAGTATCCATATACACGGAGTACTATGAGAAAATTGGATTATTTCATTCACTATCGACGATAATCAGTTGAAGATACTGTCTTTGATCCAGTCACTATTCTTTATGGCTACTATAGAATAATGAATGAATTGTGTACTGCAATAAGTGAAGAAGTGGACAAATCGATAAATACTAAATATAATACAGCTGAATTTAAACAATCTACTCGGATAAGGTATGATAAAATTAAACGACAAAATTTTTCTTTTTGTGAAAGATGATTTTAACGTTTCCTTTTCCACTGTTAGCTGAAATTTTAGGATTGACGCCAGATCAATGGAATACTGAAACATGTACAGCCGAACATAAGGCAGATGAGAAGCATGGTTTCTACACACTTTATGTGTACTGTAATCTTTGTGTAGCTCAAGTCGTTAGAGATTATTATGTCCTTTTACTACGCTCTGTTGCCATCCAAGGGCATGAGGAAGAAGTTGCATGAAAACTTATGTTGAACCTTTTGTGCCTGTTAATATATCTGAATCTGGCATGATTGAAATAAATGCTAAGGATGGCACAGGTCATAACAAGTCAATTCAAGCTGGTCATCTGCAAACTTAAATTCATTTAGACACTATCATGCCATTTCTTTCATTAAGTCGGTATAGATTTTTAAAGATTTAAAGTCGCGCGCATACAATATGGAAATGGCATTTGGTTTGTTCTTGGGAGCATTGGCTCGTAAAGCTAGTAGACTTAGTAAGGCAGGGGCTAAGAATTGTTGCACCATATTTTAAGCCGGCCACAAAGAATGCCGCTAAAACGTGGCTGGACGTGTAGCTCAAGAAGTTATTGGCGCCTTTGATAAACGAAGTAAACCAAAGAAAGTTGTTAGAAGGCGAAAGAATGTGAAAGCACCCACATCAAAAGATATGTGTCGGAATTAAACATGTCACTCATACATGAACATTCTTGTGAATACAGTTGTTCTCCATTTGAATGGTTTTGCACATCACCAACGCAAACTGATGTAGAAAATCCTATGATCCTATCGTCCACTCACTACTATTAGAGATGGTGGACCAGAAGAATTCTACGTTGCCGCCAGTACAGAAGAATATTTGGATTTAAAGAATGGTAGACGTCATGTTGTATGCACCATTGACAAGAGAAATGGTGCAGCTTGCAGTGCAGATGACCTGGTTGGACCAATCAATGATGTGTTTAATGGTTTATGGTCTAATATTGATTTTGTTCTAAATGATCGGCTGATTTCCCATAGCAACAACACTCATGGGTATACCAGCATTATTTCCCACCTCATCTATGATTCGTAATAAAGTCTAAATTCTGAACGCTCAATGCGTCTCATCTATAAGGATACTCCTGGAGCTATGAATTCTCATACGATGAAAACTCCCAATCATGAAAAGTTTATAAACGGCTTTCATATAGTTGCTAATGGCAATGGTGTAGCTGAAGTAGGAAAGAATGGCCTACGCTTCCTTTATTTGCACCTTCACCAGAGCCAAGATAAATGATTTTTCTATTATTCATGTTAAAATTTTTAAAATTTTAATTTATAGTTAAGTTTTTAAGATTTGTAGTTAAGTTTTTAATGATATATTTATCTAAATGTATATTCATAAATGGTTACTGCTACACTGCCGTACTGCCGTACTTATGTTGCACTTTTGTCATATCATTCTAATGCCTCACTGAGGTCTCTGAGGTCACTGACAACCCTGGCGCAGTCAATTCCCCCGTTAACCTTTCATTCAATGGAGGGTCCCTGGTGAGGTGTTCATTCACGCGTAAACTTTCATTCAAATGGAGGATCCCTGGCGAGGTGTTAACTCACCTGTAAACCATATATCATGCATCATGTATCGTATATCATCTCAGTCAAAGAAAGTGCTTTTTTATCTGTGTAATCATATACATTTATACATTTATATAATTACCTTTTTTAAAATTTAATATATTTCATTAAATGTAATTTAGTTAAGTTTTTTCTTGTTTATTTTTTCATTAAATGTAATTTAATACAGTTGTTTAATTTTTTTTTGTTACATGTTACTTATAGCTAAGTGTGTTGGAATTTTAAAAAAAAAAGTTGTAAAAATCATGCTTTTTTGCTCAATAAAACAAGATATTTACGTTTGATTCAACAACATTTTAACAAATCAAGATATTACAATTGATTCAACAACATTTTTAAAAAATCAAGACGTTTGTAATTCATTCAACAACAATTGAACAAATCAAGATATTCACAACGCATTCAAAAAGAATTAAACAAATCAAGATATTTACAACTGATTTAACAACACCTTAACTCAAGATATTTACAATTGATTCATTTTTTACACTGTGTAAAACTTTGCACTCATGCATGTATGCATATATTAGCCCACTCACGACAACTTAAATTGATGTAAATATGACAAAAGTTTGTAAATGCTATGTAAATGCTGTGAAACCTGACATAAAATTTATCCAATTCCATTACTTTAATATCTACATGGTTTGATAGTGTTAATTCATTTAAACCTTCCATAGTCTTTATCATAGTCCACATATCAGTCGTAAAGGTAATTCTCTTTGAAACCCGTATCAATTGTACCCATTTGGTTCAAAGATGGGTTTCAAGTTCTTGCCAAGCACAAAAACGTAGCTCCAATTTTTTGCACTGAGTATGACGAAGTCTTAGCGTTCGGTGAACTCGTCATAATGTAGAAACCGAATGAAGCGTTTACCGTTATGTTCATTGACTTTCACACTAAGATCTTCTGACACTTGCAATGCTTGCATTGACAAAGATTCATAATGATCCTTCACCACTTCTTGATCTTCAGGAGAGAGGATAATGTACGTTCCTTTATAACAGATCGCCAGTTCACCTAAGTGATGCAGAGATAGTTGCACGTTTGAGTTCATGGTGAAAAATGGTCATTTTTTGCTGAATGTCACAGCGTTTTATATCTCCAATCTGCTGAAGCACGTGATACTCTGACATCATTTGCCATTCTTTCATTGACAACAAATTTCCCTTTTTGGGTGGATATAACCTCTCAGAAGCTTTAATTTCTGACTTTACAGCACCGCCGGCAGCAGTGGCAGGTTTTAAAGTAATTTTCGACTTTGCAGTAGTGGCCGCAGCAGCAGCTTTAAGGTACTCGCTTTGTTTTAGGCTCAGGTGCTCACTTGGCTTTAGGTTCCATACGTTCTGCTTTAGGCTCTGCCTTAAGCTCCATTTTTGGCTTTTTACATGGCGGCATGGTAGTTATAAGCGGCCACTCAACTGTTTCATCTTTCTAAACTGTGGTTGCCTTTGGGGCTGTTGCAGTGGCAGTGGCTTGAAATAAGGTTTTGCCATAGGCATTGTCTCAGACTTTGCTGTAGGCATTGCCGTAGGCCTTGTCGTAGATGTCAGTTGCTGTTCAATCACTGCAGACATGTTCACTCTTCAACAGCTTGATGCAGATTGATTGCTACGTCTGACGGCAGGTGCCTTTTATATTATGCGCTCATGAGTTGCACTATGAGCTGCGTAATGCTCATGGGCTAGCGTGGTGTAACCATCATCCAACACATAGCACTTGTCATCAAATGGTAACAGGCCAACCTTCACAATCTTCTCTGAAAAAATGTTTGATGCTTCTGGCTTTGAATGATGTTTCCCACAAGATATGACTGTTCTTCCTTAAATAATCTGTTCTTGTACTGAGTATGTGCTATTCGCTCCTGGCAGGCGCGGGAAATGGTCATCTTTCATTTTCCCCAACACTTTCTTGTTCACAGTGGAATACAGGAAATGGTCCTTTGGATAATCAATTGTATCAAAGAGATGACTATCCTGTTGCATACCTTTGTAAATGTCTTTGGTTGGTATGTCACAGCACAAGCTACCTGGATGTAATTGTAGTGATAATAATACACGAGGGTCTTGAGGAGATCCAGAATAATAAACCCAATCTGAATGGGCTTGTGCAAATGATCTGCTTTCCAGTGTGCAGCTGTCAAATCCTCATCGAAAATGTGGAATTAATGAAACATAGGCTTGGCCAGCACCCTTTTAATGTGCTTTTAAAACCATGTATCTAAAGTAAGAACTAAATTATCAAAATGTAATTCAATATTGTATAAAGTTAGTTTCATCTTAGAGAGCAAAGCATTGTTATTAATATACCCAACAACAAAAGAAACGCCGATTCTTAGAAATTCCACATCTATCTTCCTAAATTTGCAACTGGAATCTATGTTACATATATCAAAAAGGCAGTTGTTATAGCATACTTCTAGACAGTTTTAGTCACTTTACAGAAGATAGTCACGGTTCATTTAACACAACAAAAGTGCCTCACAAAATGACGAGTTAAAGTGCCTAATAACGAGTGTGGCCTCCGTTCGCGTTAATCACCGCCTTACACCGGCGCCTCATAGAGGTCACCAAGCGCTGGATTACGACTCTGGGTATGCGATGCCACTCCTCGATGAGGGCTTGGCGTAGCTGTGGTAACGTAGACGGAGGGTTGCGTCTCTGACGAACAGCTCGGCCTAACACGTCCCAGACGTGCTCTATGGGTGAGAGATCTGGTGAAAACGCCGGCCATGGCAACACGTTCACTCCATTGGCACGAATGTAATCCATGGACAACCTTGCCACATGGGGTCTGGCGTTGTCCTGTTGGAAAATGAGATGGTTCTGTTGCACTGTAGGAACAACGCACGGCTCCAAAATTTGATCACGATATTGCTGTGCGGTGAGATTCCCATCCACAAAGCGCAGTTCGGTTCTTAATCCAAGAGCTATTCCACCCCAAACCATAATACTTTGGCCACCAAAGCGGTCACGTTCTTGCACGCAAGCGTTCGTGAATCGTTCGCCGCTCCGACGCCATACGCGTCTTCGTCCATCGGCAAATTCCAGACAGAAACGCGATTCGTCTGTGAAAAGAACCCTATTCCAGTCCGCAAGTCTCCAGCGCACATGATTCATGGCCCATTGACGCCTCGCTTGGCGCCTAGCACCGGTTAAGGGCATTCCGCGATACGCGCGCCGGCTTCGAATGCCGTGTTCATGAAGCCGTCTCCTCACTGTTTGGGCACTGATGCGATTGCCCTGACGTCCTGGGAGTGCTCCGGCGGTGGTTGTCGCTGGAATAAATCTCTGGCGTAGGTGTGAGACCCGAATATAGCGGTCCTCCTGGGGAGTAGTAACACGTGGTCTACCTGACCGAGGTCTGTCGCGAGTAGATCCAGTGTCCCTAAGACGACTTCGTAGGCGTCGAACTGTACTTTCATTAACACCAAAGTGGTGCGCGACGTCAGCGTGGCTCCTTCCGCTGTCCAGCATACCCACGGCGCGTTCCCTATCAATTTGTGAGAGCCGTGGCATGGTTTTTCCGTTGAGTTTGTTTCAATATTTTAACGTTTTTTATCCCTTTTTAAGCTTGTCTTAACTATGCATTTCAGTTTGTACGGGTCATTGTAACACATGTTGCCTAATATGGAAAAAGGTGTCAAAACGACCACTTCATTGAATTGACCAAGGTGTTAGGGTAATTAAGCCGCCACCAACAGACCACATAAAGGATAAAGAAAGAAAAATATTACAGAAAAAAGTTCGCACACAAGTTTCCCAGAAATCGCCAAAAACGCAAAAAAACCACACGAAAATTATTCGGCGTTTCTTTTGTTGTTGAGTATATATTCCACACTGTTCTCGCCATACATGTTATATTGTTCAGGAGTATGGGGTAGGTCGTATAAAAGCAACTCTAAATCACTTCTTGTAATGCATAAAAAGAGCTGTGCGATTAATATACGGTGAGAATAGATTAGCACATACTAAAGGTATTTTCACTAATTTGCTCTTGTTAAATTTTTATGACCTAGTCAAATTTAAAACTTTATTAATTATGATCAAGGCTAAACAAAATGTACTTCCAAGTAAATTACAGCGTTTATTTCAAACTGTTGGTGAAGAAAGGAAAACAAGGCAGCATGGTAATTTTCAATGTAATTTTTCGAGAACAACTTTTAAGAAACAAAGCATAAGTATTGCAGGTGTTCAGTTGTGGACCTCCTTACCAAGAGATTTAAAAAATATTGAGCGAATGTGTCACTTTAAGTCGAAATTAAAGCAATTTCTCCTTTCAAACTATGACGATAATGTTTAGGAAAACCTTACTTAACGCGTAGTAAATAACACCTATTTGGTGATAGCATGTTAAATTTTCACCGATTTTCCTTAAAATCTTGAATATTAATCTTTGTCGTAACCAAAGTGTTTTCTTTCTATTACAGTTAATAAAGAATTTACCTAATTATGAACCAATCATTATAAGAAAGAGGTAAAGATGTACACTATTTATTGCAATCGGACAAGCGTTTATTAAGCTCTGCTGTTGCTTGATCCGTTTTCTGTCTATTTATGTATGTATCAGAGTCTTTACCTTTTTTTTGGCAATAGTAAAGTTATTTATATTTGTAGTACGGAAAAAAATTTTGAAATCTAAAAATCTAAATTATAAACATCAAGATCCCACTGAATAAGGATTCCATAAGTATCTTAACAGTACCTGATTTTTGCTTAGATAACTCTCAGAGAACTATTATTTTTTTAAACAGGTTAATTGGAGTGATTATTAAGTATAGTTGAAATCGACATTCATGTACATTAGCGAAAATACAAAAGTAAACAAAGTGATTAGAAAATATATAAAGGCTTAAATTTTACAATTATCTTCAGTATGTTCTGATTAAGATGTATTGTATTTTGCTTTGTTTTATAATCAGGTGAAATCTAAAATAGTAGAATAGAAATAACGCCCAGTGATTTCAAAGTTAATGTAATTCAAAGTATGTTGTTGTTGCATTGTTCATTAAAGTGCGATCTCATGTGAATAATCATAGAGTATGACGTTGTACCTTTTTTGTTATAAATAAAGGTCTCTGTGTTATTCTTTTTTGCCACGTTACGTCTCATGTGACATGCAAAACCGAGACAGCATAGTACTACACCTTTGGTGCTGTGGTTGTAAAAAATACCCTCTACCTCAGATTCTACCGGGACCATCCTGCTTCGCCAGCTCGGTGTTTGCTCTGTGCCAAAAGCGGCGCCCGGGGAAAGATTCCTGCAACGACTCATACAGGTTATGCTGAAGGATCTATAGCAATAATGCATTATGGAATCTATACTGACACTGGCCCAGTTTCGCTGAAAAACACAGACAAAGCCTCATGAAACTCATCAAAACGTTGGTAAATACCGGTGATATCTAGAAACAAACTGTGGAAACAATTGTCTTTTAGCTACACACACCAAACAAAGCTCACCAACAGTGGCATTAGGCACTTTCTTTATGAAACATTGATAAAAATTCGATCAATGCAATCGCTATGCAGACTGGCGATTTATTTTTGTTTACTATTTAATGATTTGACGGTCATTTTTTCTTTTTAAAAAAAGAGGTTCCAATTATTTATACAGCAAAGAACAATTATTTTATTTCCTAATACTTTGTTCGAAAAAGGCATGCACACTGATTTCTCAGGACTTTCTACGTCCCGAAAACCTTACTCCAGTTATTTCTTAGTGGATGTGTCTGCCCCAGTTTGTATAAGATTTTGAAGATCTATATCCTGCAGAGAGCGGCGCAACGACAACTAACTATGTTGTTGCATGTCGCAGGCAGCACAGTCTAGAAGCGAAATTTCGTTATTTTCGTAGTCATTTTGATGTTGTTGACCTTCATTATCGTCTTGCTGGTTTCCATATCTTCTTTCGCGAAATGGTTCATACCATAAGCCAATATCAGCCTGAACGTCCACAATCAAGGATCTTGGCGTTGATAGTTCATGTCACTCGTCGTCAGACCTCTTTAGGCAACAGCAAATTCTGCGCTACACCGCTAACCAGCATTTTTAGTTTAGGGTAATTAGCTAAATGCGAGCTGAGACTCGAGACTTCCTATTTACAAGAGGTTTGAGGTGGTTAAAATTTCTCTCACCTCATAGGCAAATTTATCGGCAATTCCACTGCCACCATTCTGTTAATAAAGCAGGAAGTTATCGTATAATTTTAAATGAAATTTAACCATATTGCAAACAGTGTATGTATTTGACTTAATTAGCTAATACAGTAAAACCTGCCCTGTATATCAGGGACACTCCGGAATTAGGTGCATTTCTAGCCAGACTGTTTTGATGTCCCATTAACCTCCAGATCAAGAAAACCTGCACAATAGGGACACCTGACTATTACGGACTAGGGACTACATCTTTGCCTGAAATTTAAGTTACACGGTTCAAGCCGCTTTTCATGCTGCAGAGTATTGCCAACACTATGTGCTTTCCCCTTCCCCATGTTTGTGTAGTGTATTCAGACAGGAGGGCGATGGGGCCGGGTTACTTGCAGTTTTGGATTAGTCTCCCGAGAAAATCTTGTTCTTTGGATTTATGGTGCTCCCGAGCTTAAATGTCATCCCGGACTTACCAATATATTTATATATTTATCACTTTTATATGCAGTACAATATTTGTTTAATAGATGTTGACCATATAGCTATTCGTTTGGGGAAGATTGAGAAACTAGTTTAAACACCACAGATAACGTGTGATCACCGTTTGGGGGAACACCTCAAAACCTTGTATGATAAGTTCTAATTAATAAAAATCATCAACAACTATATTATTTCTTCAAATAAAAGAGACATAATAACATTTTGAGTACTAAAAATGCAAATAAAAATAAAAACAGAACAAGATCGTGATTCACAAACAAGGGTTTTTATTGATGAATCTTTATTACAAAAAATCATAGTCTACCCGAATAAATGAATGTCACTATTTTAGTTGTTTATTAAATAATTATCGACTTATCTGAAAACCGTTCGCCGACATTCAAGTATAAATTGCAGGATTTATTAATGAAAGACAAAACGTTAATATTACATCACAGATCTTGATATAATATTGACTTATGTTTTATATTGCTGAAAAAGTGAACAAAATTTAAGTAAAATCAAGTACAGGTTTGTGTCAACACGTCTGACAGCGAAATGAAAAGACAAATTCTCTATGTTGTAGATATATGCTGTTTATGAATCCGCAAAACGTAGTCAAAAGAAAAAAAAAGAAACAAATAGTATCGTGAAATCGTAAACATTTAAGCATTTATATATTTGAGTAGATTCAAATCAACTCCAGCTTTGGTATTAACCATGTTAGTCCGGGGAGGGAGGCGTAGCGCTAATAGTGCCCAGTGAATTATTACATATGCAGGGGTTACCTATGGTACACTTCTAATATGTTCTCGCGTATGTAAAAAGTAGCACCACAATGGATGCATTACTGGTTTGAAAACGCCATGCTAATGACTGTAAAAGTTCTTGTGAAGACTCTTAGAAGATGCAAATGATGGTAACGCATTCTGTTTAAAGGCGAATAATCAATACATCCCATACACAAAGATGGAGCAAACTGGTTCAGAACTACAGTATAAATATATGATAACATCACAACGTTTCATAAACTTACATTTTAGAGGTTCTGTGGATTGCCAATGGAATAAAATCCATAAAATAAAACCGTTTCACCATTGTGGTACTGTCGACACGCAGAACAAACACAGATATGCTGTGTCTTTAGATCTACGTTCAATTAGTACAGGTGGAATAAATAAGACGTAGAGTTATAATATAATAAATAAATAGAATTACAAATAGCAAAAACTGTAGTAACAAAACAAATACAACAAACGATTTTCATGATATAGTGCTCAATATATATATATATGCCTTATTTCCAAAAGACAAGGGAATATGTTTTTTGAAAAAAAATTGAACAGACTAAAAACAGACCATACGTCGGATCATGTGCTCTTTATACACCAATAACTGACGCATACATGCGCTCTCTGTATTTGTCAAGTATACTTAATTTCGTTTATTTCCTTTATTTATATAGTCTTTCCAGATGTATACACGGAAATATGATAGAGTTGCTTAGATGGGTACACAACTTTAGTACAGGGGGGGCATGTATACGAAGGCTAAGAAGAATGGCAATATCTGCACAACCTAAGTAGGACGACCCTGTCTACATAGGGTAGAATATCTACGCTTGCAGCATCTCTGTGGTGAGTTTCAGTGCTGCTCGGACCGCTTCTTTGTGTGGATGCTTTTCGCTCAGGAGCATGGTGTACACGAGTAATGCCTCCTTAAACTGGTACTCGGCTCGCTTGTACTTATTTTGTAGGAAATAATTTACACCCAGATTGTACCTGTAAAATAGATCCGCAAGGCATTGTGAATGAAAATAAAACTACATTACTATATTAATGACTCATGTAATATGCTGACATGATGTAGTGTCTTTTTTCACCGTTTGTCACTCTTGTGCTTTCTTAAATAGGGTATGGTATAACTGCCCATATATGTAATGAAAAGAGCAACATCAGATACTTATTTAAAAGGAAGGTGAAAAGGGCTACCGCTTACTGATATTTTTATATCCGTTGGATCGAGGCGATTTGTGATGTAAGGAGGGCAGTTTCTTGGTCTTAAAAAGCGGTGGGTGTGTGAGGTCTAAACTAAATGAATTTCAAAACGTGCTGCTCGAAAGATCATTAAAAATTTACCTTACCTAACACGATCATAGGTTTTTGGTTTTTTATTTTTCGTCGAACTGCCGTTAAAACTGCAGAAGTGAAGCTCTGGGGGATTTACCTATGTCTTCCAAAACACTTGACAATAGTTTCTTTCTTTTTTGCACCAGCACAATAGAAAATGCAATCAAATTTCATTACCTCGTTATTGCTGTATTTACGTGCTCGTTTCCATATGTGCTGTTGAAAATTTTCAAAGCAGCCTTGTAGCAATCTTCTGCCAGAGCAGGATGTTTGTTCTCATATGCGATTGCAATATCATTCAACGCCGCTGCAAATTGATAAAGTTTACTCTGTGAGCATAATTAGCAAACTGAATTAGTTATACCGCTTAAACCGAGCAATAGAAATGGTTCTAATATTTAGGCATCTCTGTTCGAATGAAATACCAAAAGAAAATAACTAATTGCAGTAGTAAGATTTTCAACGATCAAGGCCTTTTTAAGGTATATTTGAGGTGTAGTCAGAGAGAATATGCATATTTGGGGTGCAGTTAGAGAGAATAGGCATATTTGAGGTGTAGTTAGGGTGAATAGGTATATTTGAGGTGTAGTTCGAGAGAATAGGTATATTTGAGGTATAGTTAGAGTGAACAGGTATATGTGAGGTGTAGTTTGGGTGAATTCTGTCAAGCTGCACATGATCTACGGATGCTTAAAATATCTACTAAGATAAAGATGACCCATTTTGTGCAGCTGTGAGAAATAACTCTAGAGAGTTATTATATTACCCAGTGACAGCAACTAATACAATAATTTTTCATTGGCTTATACGGCTCTGCCAGTATGTAAGTAGAAACTTCATGAGGCTTACTGGCAATGCTGGGATGAGTAGTTCCGAGCTCTGCGCGAGTAATAAACAAATCTCCAACAAGGTACTTCAGTGATGCCTCTTTCAGTTTAAGATACATTTGACCCAGCTGAAATTTAATCAGTGTAAATAAGTACTAAGTAAAGAAATGTGCAGCGCTATGCTTGACGCACAAGCTACTTATTTGACAAGGCAATGTAAGCTTTTTGTTAATTTTCTCGTGTTTAGATATAGATTTCAACGCATACAATATTTTCAACCAAGTTTACTGATTCTATTTCAGTTCAATTCGAAATCTACTTAATGCATATGTCTTTCTTGTTAAAATCAACAACACTAATACACATAATTATGTTATTTATTTCGAACAGTTACGTTTATTGATCCATTGCTAAACTTTACATACCGAGGCATACTGGTAATCACTGTACAAACATAATGTAAGAACAATGTGATGTTTTTTTTCTAATTCTGATGTATCGTTTGTAGATTTAACTACAGTACAGATGTAGTAGCCGATTTAGGAAGCAAACCTTATTATAGATATAGGCCACAAAGTGATGTTTGTTTCCCAGTACATCACTAGCAAAGTCATGGGCGCGAAGCAAATGCCTCTCTGCTTCTATAGTGTTGTCTGAGTCATGTAAATATGCTGTACCGAGGCCCAGCAAACCTGTTGTATTACAAAAATCGCATTAGATTGTTTTCGTATAAGTTATTGATTACAAATAAATAATTAATAGATAAATAAATAAGTAAATAATAATGAAAATAATTATTATTAATATACCTCGGACAAGTTGTAACTTTTGACTTGGAGTAAAGATTCGATTTTGGCGAGAGATGGCGTCATTGAAATATTTGACTGACGTTGGTAAATCATTTTGTTTGATACACTCATGTCCAAGTCTGTACAATACCTGTCAATCAGAAAAGTTATTTCACATACTCTAGCCTTTAGTAAGAGAGTATATGGGTATAAAAGTGATTAAGTTAAGATACCCTAAATCAGTTAAAAATGGTTGGTATTAATACAGACAAGCTAAGTTAAGAAAAAATATTTAACACATAATTTCTGCCACTAAACATAGTTTAGTGGCAGAAATTATTGTTCGGGCGTAATGAATATTTAAAATCTGCATAAAACAAATGTCAGTTATTTTGCTATTGCAAATTTATACTAAAGAATCACAGTTTTGTCAAAATTATAAAATTATTTCAGCCATCATGTAAAATGTGCATACATCTATAACTTCTTCGTTTTTGCATTTGTATTTCCTGCTTTGTGACATTGGATCAAGGGTAATTGTGACATCAGTTGAATGTTTGAAGCTAAGCAACTTGAAGCAAAACTGCTCAAGAAAAGCTCTGAAACAAAAACCACAGTTTCATGTTCTTTTAAGTTATTTCTCTCTCGTTAATTTCCACGTTGTTTTATTTCTTGTGCATACACACATACATATATAAAATCACATCTCACCTAACTCGAATGACACAACAAAACTTTTAAAAGAACGTCGAACAGGTGGCGGCAACACTCCTGTGTCTATTGATGTAAGACAATATACTTAAAAATTGCAAATACACCACATACCTTGTTGCACCAGACAATCCTAACTCTGAAAATAATTCCGCTAAATCAAAGGCTAATTTCATGGTGGTTTCTGTGTCTGAAGACTCTTGTTTATGTGTATCCACCAGAGCTGACTTGTATGCTTGGACAGCCAGCTTACTGTCACCAAGCTGCAATGGTTCAATTTGTCTATCATAAATATACAACTTGTGTTTTATCTGGGGTCAGAATATTGTTCTTGCATGCCAAGAAAATTTCCTGAGCAGATTCATTTCAATATAATGTTCCAGAAGACAATTTCCAAAAAAAAACAATAACTGTAACAATAAAAGTAAGAATTATAGACATAAAACATTACTTTAGCTAATGCCGAATGCATGGCTAAAGTAATTTGTAGTTGCCAACAATACATCAAACATGGACACGTCTCTTCACAACTTTTAATAAAAATTCAAATATATGTAAATATTTCTGACAAATTTATACCATTTTCCAGAACATGGCTAATTGAAGCTTGCCCTCGTCGGATTTAGTGAACAGTTTGAGCACGGTAAGGCTGCTGAGAAAGCCCTTTAGTTTGCTTGTGTCATTCAGCTTGACTAATAGGTAGGGCAATTCTTCGATCTGCGCAAGGCGTTTGCATGTGGTACAATGTGAAATAATCAGCGTGCTTTATCGATGTGGTGATGTTATTTATTTATGACAATCAATCAAAATCTTTACTTTAAAAGTGTAAATGTTAATTCATTATTGCATTGAAACATAACTAATACATTTCTGTATTTGTTAATACAGTAAACGTTACAAATTTCTCATCAGAGTAAGGCTGAGGTGTAATTCTTTCAATACCGCTTATTAAATAAAGCATTAGACCAGTGGTAAAAAACCCACCGTCCGTTGGTCAACAGGCCTATTTCTGAAGAACTTTGCAAGTTTTTTGTATGCTTGCTGCTTGTTTTCAGCGGTGGGTAGGTATTTATTTTCCACAGCTTGGCGTAGATGATTGTGAAAAAAGTCGAGCAGGCCATTTCTGTTTACCAGGTTTTCCACCAGACTGAGATAGAGCGGAGACCAAACGGCTTGTGGCACCTACAAAACATCTTATAGTGATCACATAATATCTCAAGCAAGCACTTTGCTGTGCGAAGGAAAATGTAAATTCTTCATCAATTCCACGTTAATTCTGGTGCCATCTGCAATGTTGAAATACCGTTAGCGATACCTTTAGCATACACGAGTTGTATATATGGAATACGTAGCGCGTGCTTTGTTGCGTCTGTAATGCTACAAATACACAAGAATTGTACACGTTGCGTGCACTAGTAATCACATCAAGGAAGGAGATATAACATTTTTTTGAAATTTCACTAGTTTATTATCCATGACAAATTTAATCT
Source organism: Protula sp. h YS-2021 (assembly GCA_949752745.1). Classification (NCBI taxonomy): domain Eukaryota; kingdom Metazoa; phylum Annelida; class Polychaeta; order Sabellida; family Serpulidae; genus Protula; species Protula sp. h YS-2021. The sequence continues at coordinate 8,287,458 of OX457024.1, forward strand.
AATGTATTTCTTACTAGTAGAACAGAGTTCAAGAAAAGAATACAAAACTCTTAATATTTTATACATCTACACATTTGTTTCTGACAGATTGCTAGGAATGCCTTTCTTTTAGAAGTGCTTACATTCAGTAGTTCTAACAGTTCTACTTCAGTCATCCCTTTCCGCGAGCACCAGATGGCAGTGAGCATTCCCTCAACGAGCCCGTCTCTGTGTATGAAAGGACAGTTTATTTAATTATATAAGATTTAAAGTAATAATTTAAATAATTCTATGTCAGAAATTTAAATGATGAATACTGGTAAAAAATTGCTATGCTTGAAAAAGTAACAAAAAAGAATCATTGAGGATCAGAAATCAGTTATGTGGTGTATACCTGAATTCACAAGTATATGTTATAATATATGTTTATCAACTATTTCAAGTAGCGGTAAAGTTAAATTACACAAATTTTATATCTTTTTACATCAGTGATTTAAATCGATATATTACAACATCGGGTTTAACAGAAAAATTACTTCTTGCTGTCAAAATCTTCTTCAATCCTCTCGAGAATTTTAGAAAATAAAATAGTGACATTTTCCGCAGTTAGATAGTCCTCTATTTTGTTGGTCAGTTTTCGGAAATTGCCAAACATTCGAATCTGTTAAGTAAAATTTTATTCAATAAGAAAGCATATGACAGAAAACATTTCTATAAAGCTTAAAGAGTGGCTTGCCAAAAATTTTCATGCAGCACAGTATTACATATTAATTATTTTATGCTCTTTGTTTAAGCCAAATGTATACAGTATTAATATCTAATGTTATACACTAGTGTATCTTTCTGAATTGTCACACGCCAAACCAGTTAAACAAATTGGATGGCATATCAGTAAGGGAATGATAGAGACTTACCTCCTCGAGTAAGACCCGTAGATACAGCGGGTTTGTCGTCTGCTCGGCGTCAACGATCGCCTTCCTCTGAGCAGTGCTCAACGTTTTGCCATATTTATCTTCCATGTAGTTGACAAGAATCTGCTCTTTTTCTGGTACTTCTAATGAGTGTATAGTTATTGTGGGCCACTGACGTGTTTTCACGGCTTCAAATGCCTATGATACAATGCGTGTTCACAAATTTCTAACAAACAATACAAAGCTGCCCAAGAAACCATCACCAAATGCCCGTAATATATTGCCATATAAAAAAGATGACTTCCAGCTGTCTGAGTGACTAAATAACATGGCAACATTTTCTTGAATACTTTCTTGTCCTGACTCACACAGACGACCTGAACCCTAACACTGCCTCTTACGTGTAGCACATCGCCATGACCTCATTAGCGGCAAACAGTAATGAGGTCTGAAGTCGGCAGTAGCATTTGTGAGAGCAGCTTTGCTTTCAATTTCAGTTCATTTTATGTGGTTGACTCGCTAAATAGTGCTGAGCATCTTATATTACATATTCTAATTTAAAAAATATCATGAATGGCACATTACTGCCATAGACAAGTTTTATAACAAGATATCCATATAATAACATCTCACAAAAATGTAGTTGTAACTTCAATATTCGTTTCAATACCGCTATTTTATATATATTACCGGGCACGAGCAAAATGAGATAGATTTACAGTCTGTAACGCTGGTTGAAATCGCTTTAATCAAAGACTGTTATAGCATTTGCTAAATCTTAAATAATACTTTCGAAGGGATGACAGAGATACTTCAATTTGAAATTCCTTCATAGGTGATATAGCCCATTGGATTCATTTCGGTGATTGGAGAGAACGTAAATACCTTCGCTTGTCATCCCGAGCCTAACTTGAACATCTTAAATAATATTTCCAAAGGGATGACCGAGAGACTCAGTCGGCCTCAATTTGGAATTCCTTTATAGGTGATCTAGCCCAACGGATTCATTTCGGTGATTGAAAAGAACGTCAATACCCCGCTTGTCATCCTGGGCCCCATTCGAACCTGGTACTTTGGAGTTCTCATACCAATGCTCTAACCAACTGTGCCAAAAAGCACCAACCCTTAAAGGTGCAAAATAATGTCAGTATATATACTCAAATTTTAACAACAGTTTACGAATGTTTTTTTTTTTCATATCCGTTCATTGTTTGTAAGACACGAGAAGTAGCCAATGAAAAACGTACTCTTCCTGGGGTTGTTGTCATCAGCATGAACACTCCACGGGGCAGTTCTCGTGGCAACCACGTTAATTCATATCCCGCCGACTCATCGAGCTGACTGAGCGCGTCAATGGCTATCACGCACTTTGTTAAGCTGCCTGCAAACAGACCTCGTGATTTAGTAGGCTTCCTGTAAAGCATTTCTTATGTAATGTACAACGCACTTTGCTATTCATCTGTAACGCATATTTATTTTCCGTGTTCTATTTCTTTTGACAAAAATAATAATGTAAACGGAGATAAAGACTGTGGTTCTACAAAGAACAGCTACCCCCTTCCCCTTAAAGATTTTTTCTCTAATGGACAATAAAACGTGCGTTTTGTTCACATCACACAATAGTGTGACATTACCTGCAATAGTCAGCCAAGTAGGTAGTTCTGATATGAGTTGTAAATTAGGACCAGGCACTTCCAAATCGAAACTGTAAAACTGCTTCATTTCCTCGAGCAGCCTAAACATTAGGGAAATCAATGACTAACTATATTTAAAACCCAAAGTGAAAATATGCCTGTCACGATTTCAAGGCCATTGAGGTATACATTCAGAAAATTCCGTTTTTGAACAATTTAATAAATTCGGCATAGAGCGATCAATATCAAAGGTGAATGTCACAACAACAGAGCATGTAGACGACGACACTATGGTAGCATTCAGAGCATGTAGAACTGAAAGAATCTCTGTACCTCCTGATGAGCTTCATGTACGACGTGCTTCCTGTGGTACTGCCCACAAAGTGAGCAAAGACGAATGCTTTCTCCTGGGACTCGTCCATCTTAACCAACCAGTTTGATAAGAGTGCTGATTTTCCAGATCCTAAACCCATTAAAAGTTTGAATAAATGTTAAAATATTTAACACAAGAAGTAACTGAACAAAGATAGAACACGATAGAACAGATATTGCCTGATTCGTTGTGATAACAAAAGCGCGGCATTTGTGGTGCTGCATGCGCATCCCAATGGCGGTTTTATCACAGGCTGGTGGTGTTGTATGAGAGCGTCAATGGCTCTATACTAGAGACATTATAAGTAATAGGTAGCTGGCATTGCATGTGCATGTCAATGGCACTGCACTGTGGATATGGCCTTATTTACAAGTGTAAACTAGCGAACATGGTTTGAGGTGCTGCATGTGCTTGTCAATCGAAGAAATATTACCTATTGCGCCAGTGATGTCAAGAGAGTGGGGCATGTAGTGCTGTACGTGTGGGCCAATGACGCTGTAGTACAGATATAATCTGATTTGCCAGTTATAACAAGAGGATATTTTTTGTTGTACTGTATGTGAAGGCCAATGGCATTGTAGCACAGATACTACCTGATTCGCCCACGATAACAAGAGGGTAGGGCTTGTGGTGCTGCATGTGCGCATCAATGGTGCTGTAGTACTCCTCGCCGCCCACGTACACACTGCGTCTGGCATCAGCAAATGCTTCGTGAGCTTCAAATTCCATCTCAAGAGCTGTCAGCTCCGTCCCTTCAGGAAAGTCTTCTTCAATACATTTTATCAGATCCTGCAAACACACAGGCATAAGTAGCATTCGTTTTCTTTTACAACCAGTTATTCAGGTCGACTTTCGAAAATATGCACAAGTGGTATAACATATGTCATTAGAAATAGGTATTGGCTGTATTGGTTGTGAAAGTGTAAAATTCTAGTGTAATTCCATGTAAATATTTATTTTTAAAGATAATTCTGTTGGATTGCTGTTGTCACGGTTGCACGCGTAATATATATGGCTGATCATTTCGCAGCTGTCTACCTGATGCGTGACACCGTGTGCGCTATGTGTATACATAGTTTCACACTTGTTCACTGTAGTTTAATTGTTTGATAATTACATTGGATGTAGTCATACAGGTATATGTATATACTTATTTGACTACTTATAATGTAGACATGTATGATGCATCTATATATAATATGTATACCTATTTAATCATTTCGCAGCCGTCTATGGGATGACTGTAACCGTGCATGTTATATGTATGTTTGGTTTCATCACTCGCCACTGTATACATATATTTTTGTTTGATCATTTTTTAATGTCAACAGGTATGTTACACCTATATAGTTCATGCACCTTCTTTATCATTTCGCAGCCGTCTACGGGAAGAGCGTAGTCACGAACGTTGATCGCTTCGGTGTCACGTATTTTCTGCTTAAATGCTTCTTGCTTTTCAGCATGCCATTCACTTTCCGCTTGTGTATCCTACACCAAAATAAGTTTGATGAAATGATATAAAATGTATAACACATATTCAAAAAAAAAAGAATATAAAAGATATATTTAAGCATATTGATTTGTCTTCTTTGACATTTGTGTACAATTATTAGTTCCGTTGAAATGTCGGGGACATATTTTTAAAATTGTAAATAACTTCAGTAAATAACTCCACTTGGATTTCTGAGAAATTTCTAAAATTCCGAAAAAAGCTTTTGCAGTTGTAAGCAAAGTTCACAGTGATGTCCGATTCCGAGAAAAGTTTTACAATTGTAATTAATAACATTATTTTACAACTGCAAATAATGTTTACCTTGATTTCTGAGTATGAAAAGCCCTGTCCTTCTACAGCTGGTTGGCGCATATAGAAGAAACTTCGTGATCTGGTGTGCTCTGGGTTGTTCAATACGCCATGCATAATTTCAAGCTGTAAATAAGTGTTGCAAACATCCTTTTGGGGGGAAATTAACCACAGGCAAATGGCTGGACTTTGAACTCTTGACATGTATGTTTAACATGTATTTGTGGCACTGAAAGACACCCTAACCTTACAGAACCCCTGCTTAATATACGAACAGGATGCTGAACGTCACCCTCTCGTAAAATGCTAAACATATGTGCGTGGAGCAGAAAACCACACTGTCGTAAAATGTGCAGTATTGAAGGACGTAACACTGAAGACCACCCTCGCTTAATATATCCATCACATACATGTGCACGACTGAAAACCACGCATTCGTAGACTGTATAACATACGTGTGTGACGCTGAAGCCGACCCGGTAGTCATTCACCCAAGCCATGCTAGGGAAATTTTCTACAGCATAGTCAAAGCTGGCATTCAACAATTCATCTGATCCTCTCTCCTTCTGACACCAACCAAAACGTTGCCCCATCGTGCATATAAAATACGGTCGGCAACGTTCAATCTAAAACACAATATTGTTTGGGTAGTTGGTAATTGTGCTCAACATAGCAATTACACGTGGTAGTTTGCGTGATGCAGAATGAAGACACAGCCAAATATGTGTATTGTTTGTTAGTAAAGCGCGTATTTAAGATTTTTTTCGTGAGAATACTTGGGGTAACTTTTTTTATATTAAACACAGTACACCAGTATTATAACGTAATCGGGCTACCTGATACAGGACAACTGTCGAAAAATTTGATAGAATTTTAATTAAGTGCACCTACACAGTACACGCAGAACACATAGTTATAAATATGCTTATATATGCTATGCTTTGCACTCTTTCATTTTGAGTACTGCATTTTCCACTTATTCCAGGAACTACAGTGCGCAAAGATAACGATACAAATTTAGCAAGGCGGGCCTTGACGATAAGGTCTATAAAACCGATAAGGTCTATAAAACCACGATGGAAAAGTCAAGTCATAAACTTTCAAGCTCTCTTTGGTGACAGTCGTAGTTATTCATAAGCAAATATACCACAGACAAATAAATACCTCCTGGAGACAGATGGCAATGGTCTCGCCTTTGGTAGTCTGATCTTCAGTGATACCCCAGCGGAGATCGACGTATGTGAAGAAAACACCCCGATTCCTGCACAGATCGTTTATCTGGAAATACAACCAAATAGGAAATTCTTACAATATCCAAATCTGTTTTAAAATAAACATTAAGTTTTCTTTAACAGAACTTTTTGTTTTATGCGACGCTTGATACCTAGTGCATGATGCATTATTAGCAAAGCTGAGCACGATGGAATTTAAAAGTTTAGAAGTGACACCATTCTGAGATTGTTTTCTAGCCCAGTAAAATTACATCTCAAATGCTTGCAGAATTTTCATAAGTAGACCTTTATACATAACTAGTATAGTATCTAAAAATAACATGTGTAAAAAATTATAGTGTCTAAATACATACACAGTCCTGAAATTATTAAATAATCAGCTTTATGGTGAAAAACGTATTTCAAAAGCTCATATTTCATAAATAATGGGCGGATAGACGTATGCAAACGATAGTTTAGTGACGTAGCGGTACATCAATAGCAAGTGATGACAGCGTACATTCGGCATAGCAATATCGTAGCCGCACGATTTAGTGATGACGCAAATAAATGCCTTCGTCTTAAACAACGATGTAATTAGTCTTACGGCGTGAATGATAACTTACAGTACGTGGTGGTTAAAATATCGCGCAAACTACCTCTTTGAATGTCTTTTTGATGAGTTGCTCCCGTTCTGCTTTGAAGTCCCTGAACGTACTTGAGACAAACACACGTACTTCTCTCTTTTTCCGTTTTTTCTTCACCGTCTTTTCCTCCATTGCTTTCCTCCCCTCCACTGTATTTCTAGTTGCGTCCATTATGGCAGTCCAGTTCGCCAGAATTAAGGGATTAAAGTCCTGCTCTTCCTTTCTTTGAAAAGCAGACAGTTCTACAAAAAGTCCTAATGTACTGTATTTGATGTAAACACTGCCACGAAGATACATCGGAAAAGAACAATGAATAAAAAGAAACTAATTAAAATAAGTTTATATCAAGAAATAAAATCCTTGCCCCTATAAAATGTGACAACTCGTTGTTGTTACTTTTTTTAACATGTAAAATATTTTATGCCATAACACTCTACACCATTTTGACTGGAGATTGGTTCAATCGTTTAAATAATCAATGTAATTAATGAGCATTCATTATCAAGTTTTTTAAAGTGAGTTTTTCTCAATACTTAGACTTACTCTTACCCAAATTTATTCTTATTTAGATTCACTCTTACTGAGATTTACTTTTTCTTAGATTTATTCTGACTCAGATTTGCTCTTACCTAGATTAACTTTACTTAGATTTGTTCATATTTAGATATGTTCTTATTTAGATTATCTCTTACTTAAGTTTGTTCCTTCTGCAGGTAAATTGTTATCTCTCAGAAGCTTTGCTATCAGGTCATTCTTTCCTTGGAGTGCTTCTGGTGTGTCTTGAGTGTCGGAAATAACGTCAGCAAACACGTCATTGGCATCTGAGGTCTTATTTCTTTTCACTCGAACTGTTGCATGTGTCATTCGTATTTCATAGGGTGTATGCTCTAAACTGCTCTTTGCTGAAAATTAAACTGCCTGATCATAAACGATAAACTGCAAGCACGCAATGAAAGAAACTATGTAGAAACAACAAGTTCAATAGAATGTATGTTAATGAAGATAATTATTGTGGACAGCAGACTAAACCCAAAAAATAGTGGAAGCTTTGTGCTTGTGCAGACTTCTAATGTATGCAGATATATAGGAAATATGGAACCCTAAAACAAATCCGACATTTATTGTTACGGGTATTAGACAGTGACTGGCAGCATTGTTTTTAAACAGTATTTGTCTTTCTTTTGACCTCATAAGTAACAACTTCTTTCCTAACATTTACCTGTTGACTGAAATGAAAGCCGGACTACTCCAGGGCCATAGTTAGTGAAAGTATGACCCTCTTTATGCCATTCAGATTGCTTTTCAAAGGATTCTCGGTTGTACTCAGCAACTGTCTTTTAAAAATAGAAATATATGTCTCGCAGTACAGATACTCTGGCTTATAGATTATGTTACAAGCAACCCCGGGAAAGGACATGGGTTGTCAATTTTAGTTCAAAGCCCAATTACGTGCTAAAATAATTTGGGTTGCAAAAAATAATATGGGTTGTTAAACAGGTCGCCGTTTTTTATGCACCAGTTCAAGCAGCCTTACAAATAATACTTAAAAATAACATACGCTATACCTCGAAACTGAATAATGCTGCTTCTATTAATAACATGAACGCCACAAAACTTTCAAATATAAATTATGATTTGCTTAACAATTGCATCAAGACTCCAAACACAACAAAAAGTAAAAAGCCCAGAACATCTGCACGTTCATGCCACTTTTCAAAAAATTTGTCCGAAAAGTTTTTGTGCCTAGGCTTTATATACACATGGTTGCGATAAACCCACTTACCTGCCCCTTTACATTCATTAGTTTTATGGAAAGAAAATAACTTCCTGATCCCTTCAAACTGTCTTCGTGCCATTCAAATGCCTGTAAATATAATTATCACACGTCGTATGCAAGTAAAATATCCTTACGAAAGTTTAACTTACATCTGTCTATTAACCCCATACCTTCTTCAAAGTCGCTACTGCAATACGAAACCTAAAAATATATGGGTTAAGCCTCATATCCTGTGCTGCCTACTTTAAATGCACTTACTTTCTAACTAAATTGAAATATCTTTATGTCAAACACTAGTCCTATATTCCATGTTTAAGCTGAATATGCCATCAAATTACTCATGTCACTGTACCACCTTCCCGTATATATCCTGCTAGATACACTGTTTAAGAATTCAGACTGTATCCCTAAATGTATCTACTATTAATCCCAGATGTTCCTGCTTCCTTTTGGGTAGTTATTGAAATAGGAACATGGAATGATAGCTTAATTGTATGATATAACCCTAATATTTTACCACAACAGCTGGCGGTGCACAAAGGTAGTGAATGATAAAGGCTGTAAAAGGCTATTGCTCCAAGCAATCACTGACTTAATACCAATTAATACCAATTAATACCAATTAATGATTTATCGCTATGGATGATGTGAGATAAACTTTCTATATATACCTCAATGGGTGGCGCGGTATCAAGGTAATGAGTATTGAAATACTGTGTGAGGTCAACTTGCTGGTATTTGATGGACACAGCACTCGATGTCACGAAGGCGTTGGATGATCCGTAGGCGTTCTCAATGACAGACCAGCCGCCGGATAATTCCCAGTCCGTAAACTTCTTTTCCTACAGTTGGAATATCCAAATATCTCCTTCGAACGAATTGCTAAAACCTGCCTAAACTGTATAAAACAGGCATAATTACCAAATTACAAACACCAACTTTCTAGGCTTAGGAATTTCAACAACTAATACTTCCGAAAGTAAACTAAAAACAACATATTTACAATAAGGATTACCTGAGCGCAGGGGTTTTTAATCAAATTGTCAGACCAAGTCTCTAAGCGTCTTTCATTGCGCAGCGGAGTGCGTGGCTCTGGTTGTATTGTGTGTGATAACTTCATCCACAACAAAAGCAATGCATGCCTCAGAATATTATACGTGTATAACATGCTACCAACATCAGGACTTGCGTTTTACTACATGGTCACGAATACTTAAGTGTCACAAAACAAAGGTATTGCATTTGTAGTATTGGAAGTCATAGACAAAAACCTTTCAGACAACTTAACATAGTTAACGCTACTTGTTTTCGATTTTGCTGGCTTGATCAACGTGAAAGTATTATTTAAAATAGTAAATATTACCGAATGATTTCTACGTTTTCATGAGTTTAAAATGTAGTTGAAAACGTTAAATTTATTTTAATTGTCAAATTTAAAATACTACCATAACAGTTATTTTTCTGAAAGTGTGTAAGCAGTGTCCGTGTTAATTTGCTGACCTTTTTTATTTCCTCTTTATCTTCATAAATGTCCTGTATAAATTCTTTTTCATCTTTGTAACCCGGTTCCAGTAGAGCAAAAGCAGCTATTGGTTGACGGAAATCTAGTTCCAGTTCGTCATCTGGGACATTTATTGCCAATTCAGTCGTGTGGGCCAAATAAACAAGATATTTTTTCTTTGGTGTTTCTCGTTCCTGAAATAAATGAAACAATAAAATAACGACATGGTGAATTTTAACAGTGACCTCAAAACTTACATTGCAACGTGGGCAAGCTAGGGTAGATCTACGGAGTGAGAGCTCTATCAGTTTTTTACATGTGCACGTTATGACTACACCAGCTCAGTTTCTTATATGTGTACGTTATGACTACATGGGCTCAGTTTCTTACATGTGCACATTATGACTACAAGGACTCAGTTTCTTACATGTGCGCGTTATGACTACATGGGTGAAGCTGTGTATCAATCATTTCCATAGAGCAATAAGGATTTCGTTGCATGTTTTTTGTTATGACTACACTGACGAAGCAGTGCAGCAACTACTTGTATGTGGAGAATGCAATGTCAAGTGCTGTAGTATTTCTTGCTAACCACTACTGCAATATTCATAATGCAGCGTTTGTATGCTTTCCGTGGTACATGACACTATATGTCTTGGTTTAGCGATCTGTGCACATATCACAGCTAGATATTTATTGTTTAAAATATAATCCTAATCCTAATCACACTTATGTCCTGCTTACATTTTCAAAGCGATTTACAACTCCAATAATATTTGTATAAATTTAGGATTGGATCAACTAAATCTAATACTAGTATAATAGCACTTTTTAATCAGTAATATCAGTAGATTATGACCAATCATGGTGTTTTCTTTAATAACAGGTCGAACTCGGTTATTAAATCCTAAAATTTAAGGTGTAAGCTTTTGCCATCATAAAACGCAAATTAGGCTTGTGTCTCACAAAGGGCACAAGTGAAAAGCCCACTGATACTTTTACCGATAAACAGAAGAAATTGGTAGGATAGAAAGCTATTTTCTATAGCATTTCATTCTTACACACTCGCCACCCCTGTTATCTAAATTTTTAGCTAACCGTTGTCAGTCTACAGAAATACATCTTTTACAGAATATAATAAACTAACAGTATCTGAGTCACACAAGGTCACCTGTTGATCCGCTATTGGCTGACTCTCCGTTATTTGTGTAGTATCACCTCTAGGAAGTGTATGAAAGCGGTATGTGTAGTCATTTCCTGCTATTCCTTTAATCTAAACAGAAGGAGTAAAATCACAAGTTTTATGCAAACAATCACCGATTTCAAATTGCGATCTCTTTTTAAGACAATCGCATATATTTTATATAGCCTCTTCTGTGAATTGGCAATTCTTACGCAGGCATGAGTTATTCTTCAGTATAACGTAATTTCGCACCAATGAATTGAAACAAGAAACATAGAGGAATTATACTGATATAGAAAGAAATCTCTGGTTACAGGAGAAACATTGTTCTACTGAACTAATGAACAGCTTAAAATGAATATAGAACTAGTGTTAAATGTCATCAAAAGTGACACTTTTGGTTCATACTTGTTACTTCGAGTCAAACGTGTAATAATAAACATTATAACACGCAACGAGTGTCAACGCACTGCCGTATTAGGAAATTATAAGTGCATTTTACGTTCTCTAACCATGTATACAGCTCCGTTAGCACTGGTCACACAAACTCACAGAGATAATGACGTTATGTTCGGGATTTGAGTTTGAGTTTTTCTGTTATAATAGCGATGGACCCTGCTCGTTCAGTGACACCAGCATAATGTAATCATATCTGGTGAGAAATTGCTTAATAATTGCATACAATCCAGGTGTATATGACTAAAAATAGATAATATAAATATTGTTTTAGAAACATATTCCACATAACACTTATGCATGTTGTAGACATTATTTCGCATGACATTTAATAACACGCTGACATTGCAGAATGCATACTATAAGACGCGTACTGTTGCACTGGTATTGGAGAGTGTAATTTACATCATTTTGTATAACATATAGCACTGACATTATAGAGCATGGTTTCCTCGTCTTCAGGTGCTGCCGGGTCCTTTGCCCGCAGGGTCGTGTACAGAAAGCCGTCGTCTGTGTCAGTGACGAGGGACGACATGTGACTGCCCGCAAGCAGCAGCCCGCGGAGCGGCACGGCTCTGCCTACCAACAGTATGCAACATATCAGTTATTCATTAAAATCCGTAAATTAACACTAATTTAATGGCATTTCTCGCTGCAATACACAGGAATGTCAGTCTAAATAATTAAGGACCATACTGAAGACACGGGAGAATTCTAGTTGCAAATAGGACTAACCGGTCGGTAATTAGGGACGGTATTGATGATTTGGAAGAACTCTTGTGTTGTACATATGACTAACCGGGTGTGTAATTAGGGACGGTGTTGATGATGTGAGAGAACTGTGTGTTGTGCATATGACTAACCGGGTGTGTAATTAGGGACGGTGTTGATGATATGAGAGAACTCGCTGGTGTAGACGATGCCGTTACGAGCCCCAAACGCTTGCCCTCCACAGTTTACAGCAAATTTAACACCTTTTGGTTGTCTAATGACTTCAAAAGGGGAACCTTCCAGCTCTATTGGGCAGGCACTTCCGTCTGTTGTAATAGTAAAACAAAACATTTGGGGGTACGTATGACATTGCCATTGATATTCCCTGCCACACTTTTGTTGTTTTTATCCAATCTTAAACCCTCAGTCCTTCACATATTTTGTAAAGTACAATATTGTACAATATCATCACACATATTTCCTGTGTTAAACATAGCTGAAATGTTTTCAACTCTCGATCAATCTCCCTGTCTCTGGTACCTTTCTCTCTCTCTCTCTCTCTCTCTCTCTCTCTCTCTCCCTCTCTCTCTCTCTCTCTCTCTCTCTCTCTCTCTCTCTTTCTGTCACACACACACACACACTCTCTCTCTCTCTGCCCCTCAAACTCTCTCTCCTCGTCTCTGTTTCTTTACCGTACCTGCTTTTATTCCCTTCGCAAAAATGCGGATGTAACTTAGTCCTGGTTTAGCCGGAAACAGCTGTAAGCCGTGAAACGCAAACTTGCCTGGGAAATCAATATAGCAGCGGATAATTATCAATCATTCATATATCATAAAGGAAGAGCAAGTAAAAAACTTAAACCTCATATAACTGATTTAAAACAGTCTATTATTAAAATCGCTTAAATGGTTTTACTTTGAAATTTACTTGACAAATAATCCAGTTATAGGAATGCAACGTACCAGTCATTGCTTTTAAATCCTTGCCGTCCAACACAAGCCGGTCGTAGCCATTCATCCTGATGACAATGTCGCGGCGTTTAGATATCCATCCTGAGAATACGTAATCGTTTACTGTGGCAACCCCTCTGATTGGTTCCTCTTCACCAGTTGCTAGACAACGGTTCATGTTTGTTTCAATGGTCAATGGCACGCTGCGACTGTAGTTGGATATAATGACGTAGCGACAAGGTCCTGGCGCTCCTCTCACATATATACTGTTGTCTGCAAAGCAGAATGACTCAGCCAAATGTAAGTTTTATGTAAGCGTAAACAACTGGAAAAATATATACGTGTATTTTATGATGAGCTTGGAATTATCATACAGCACACAATAACAGAATGTATAAAATCGTCAAAAAAAATCTTTTTTTTTAACTGTTACTGAAATTAACACAAGACATAGCAATAAAAGCTCTTCTACCAGAGCGTGTGAATGTCCACAAGTCGTCTGTTTTTGATGGGTAGGTTGCGCCACGGATGACCTTGACAAGGTCACTTGTTACGCTGTTGGTGCTGATGCTGAGACAATACATGGCTGCTGCCGCGTTATCTTCCACTCCTTTCTCTGCAATCATACACAACAGTAATTGTTATCTAGGGTTTTCATTGCTCATTCGGATATAATAATAATAATAATAATAATAATAATAATAATAATAATAATAATAATAATAATAATAATAATAATAATAACTATTATTATTATTATTACGGGTGTAATAAGTATGTATCTTAAAACAACTATTATTTATCAATCTGCTGGAATAAATTGAACGTATATAGGTTATCTGTCTCTTATTTTAAGAAATTTCACTGAAGTATAAAATCTTTTACTCTTTAACACCAAAAGTAAGAACGTTATGAGATACAGAGTATCAAATATCCGACTTGTCCTGCTGACTCCACAACCAACAAACCTGTAGAAACAGAACAGAGCACCACGATACACCCGCATAGTGGTGCTGCTGTTCTGAAAAGCATCGTGTCATGTGACCCTTCTACGCTTTGCACATGCGAAGTGTAAGCACCGATGTTCTCAGAAGCACCTGCATCGTTTGTAGTGTTGCTGCGATTGTGGAAAAACCCATAACTGCTGCCCTTCAATCCCTCCGCTGCTAGTGTTCCTGCAAGTAAAGGCGCTGATCATCCAACATCAGCGTCTGTCATGATTACGTCACACTATTTTTGATACTTATGTTTACTGTTTATCTTACCTTTTATGGTAACTCAGTATAAACATGTTCACCTCTCAATAGAACAGAACTGAGCGTATGCTACAATCATTCTCGATTTATTTATTCCTTCTCACAAGTCTTGACCTTGGAAACACGCCACTCGTCAGACTTACCATTACGATTACAGAAAAAGGTCCACTTGTCTTGACCTTTGATGAGCTCATGACGCACGCATTCTCCATACACGGTCTCGCCGTAAATCCTAAGTATGCCACATCATATGATATATTTACTCACAAAGTGAACAAAAAAACAATGATGTTATTATGCCAGTACCCCATATCACATCAAACACGCACGAAACCAATAAAAATTCACAGTATCCTTATTATCTAAGTATTCCATATCACATCAAACACGCATGGGTATAAATATGCAATCGCTTAATTAAGTATCCCATAGAACATCAAAAATCAACCAAAGGTCACAAAAAGAAATGCGTCGGTATATTATATTAAATTAGACTTACACTAAAAAAGCAACGAAATCAGCCATATCACAAACAGGTACATATACCATATCATGTAACACATCATTACTCTCTCACTCTTTCTCTCTATATCTTTCTATCTATCTTTCTCTCCCAGTCATTTGTAATTATCAACAGCAATGTAACGGCATCGAAGAACAGTTGATAAATGTCTGGAGTTAAAGAGTTCGTCTTTTAGAAGAATACTGTTCATTCTTGTCAAACTTTAAATTTCAGTGTTGTTATTGGCA
Source organism: Protula sp. h YS-2021 (assembly GCA_949752745.1). Lineage (NCBI taxonomy): Eukaryota > Metazoa > Annelida > Polychaeta > Sabellida > Serpulidae > Protula > Protula sp. h YS-2021. The sequence continues at coordinate 8,302,598 of OX457024.1, forward strand.
ACTGTTTTGTATATTTATAATTGCAAAGTAACTGAGTTCGATACACTGAAATTAAATGAACAGTCAAAACTGTAGTTATTAGGGGAGCTACATGTGTTCATAAAATAAGCTCTATGTGTTTATGTACTGAGCTCGATGTATTCGTCAGATGAGCTCAATTTGTTCTTAAATTGAGGTCTGTGTTCATGAACTAAGCTTCAAGGCTTCATTAAATGAACTTTGTATCCCATCTAAGGCAAGATTCACATTTATAACGCCTGCAAAGTGTAATCCAAATATCAATGAATAAGCGTAGTACTTTGTTTGCACACAGTGTATTTCCTATCTGTCTACCCATTACTCACGTGAGCATATATAAAGCAGTAATGTGGTCATGGCCTTCCCAGCCACTGCACAACACCAGCGATGTTCCCGTGGGGTCCTTATCTACTGAGTTTCCTCGTAACTGCAGGGGAAATACTGCAAAGGCGGTAATTATGGACTTTTAAAATCTTTGATACCTAATGGTTAATAATCTAAATTTTAACAAAATAAAATATACCATGTAATAAAATGTATTTGAAACTAAATGTTTGCTGCAAAATCTTAACGGTTAAATTTTGGATATTTTTTCATATTTGCTCTTAATTGAAGCAGATAAAGATGTAAGGACGTAACGTATATGTATCTTATTGTATAAGGATGCAACGTACATTATCTTACTTTTTGTTTGTAAAATTTAACAGTTATATTTCGTACTTATTTCATGTATTTAGTTGCCAGTGCCGAATCTTACCTGCTTGGCCCTCGTCGTTTGGTGAAATAGTGTATCCGTGATTGAGTGCTCCGTACTCGGGGATGTTAGACAAAAGCGCAGCATGATTCGCCAGGTATATACCTTCCACATACAAATTACCACGTTCATCCGTCCTCAACAGGTTGTTGTAAGCAAATTTGCCTCCTTCTGAACGGGCAACGTCAACGTGATCGTAGTGATTACCGTCAAAACCGAACCTGTAGAATACAAGCCAAGCTATAAAAAACTTAAGAAGTATAGTATGATAGGCAAAGTCAATGTGATTACCAACAGAACCAAACATCGATAATTTTGCTGATTTTTTTTCAACTAAAACATAAGCACTGGTCTCGAACGAACTGGTAATCTGAGAATAATAACGGGTGGCAAAATGACACAAAATTATACAGGATATATACTCACATGAACAGTACGACATGGGTAGCTACAATATAATTGGATTTATATGAGGAGCACGGCAAAAGTATAAACGGTTTTACAAAGGTATATGAGTAGATGGCTTGGTACCTGCAGCAAGAGCATGAATAAGCACATATACTTACATAAGAAGCATAACGTGGGACCTGGTCCAACCAGGTTTGCAGGATGGAGAGAGCATTAGTAACGCAGCGCCTGCACCGTAATGCGCGTTAACGTTCACATGTTTGTTCATGGAAAACATACATCGTGTTGGTTTCCTCCAGCTTATACTGGCGCGGGGGCAACTCTTTACATCTGTAGAGCGTATGAGCATGTCAAGGTTTCAAAGAAACGGAACTGCATGTATAGGGAAGAACCTAATGTGCATTTAATGCGCATCTATTAATAATGCTCTAACACAAGTCTCATGCTAAATGAAGATGATTCTACATTTTAAGTGCATAATATTAACACACGATAATCTACGCTCCGGAAATGTTACAATCCACTAATGAATGCCTAAACTCGTGCAGAAGACACATACCGAATTGTTCAATGTCTGGATGTGCGCGAGAAACAGAATGCCCCAAATCTCCGCCACTTAAAAAAAGCATATGAACTGCAACATTTCTATCTTTACTTCTAAAAAAAGGAAACCTTGAAAACAATGACAAGCTGCACCATTCTTAAATTAATTTAAAATAATAAAATTACAAAATATCTCATAAAATGCCTTTTTTGGTAAAATTAACACCAGAATATAATACTTGGCGCTTTTAAAACCACACATTTACATATATTTCGATAAATGGCGGTTTTTGTTTAAACAAATTAATTTCTAATACTAAAAAATCATAATTTTTTCTAACATTAAAATCACTTCGAGTCTATTCAGTAATAAAATATCTTTGTGTTAGAAACCGACAAAAATCACCAGAACATCTTTTTAATTGTAATATCACAAGGCTTGCCAGATGAAACATTTTAAATATACAGGAACAGTATTTATTTTGCATACGACAAAGCTGTACATTCTAAACGAGGCAACAAGACCTTAATATTTGCAAATGTTATTCCATCCATTGCAGCCCACAACGCACCTCGCGAAATAATTCGCAATAAAGTCGTCTATAAACTTCTGCTGAGGATCTTCCTCTTCGTAGTCGTCATATTCTTCCCTTTTGAGGAAAAGCAAAACAATGATTAAACATAGATGCTAAATGTACATAATGTATCAATTATTCCACGGAGATCATATGTAGCGAAATATATAACGTTGTGTTACCGATCTGCTCAAAACATAAAATAGGTTACCTTTGCAATTGTTGTAAATTCGCTTAAAACAATTACATATCCATATATCAACATTCAATTGCATAGATGATAAATACATTCAATAGTTGTTACATATGTCTCATTTGCTTCCATTACTGTGTATATGGTATATATGCTATATTAAAGCTTCAACATATCTTTCCTATTTAGTCCTGCAATAAAGACAAATTTATTTTACGTATAGCAATTACGATATGTACATATTTATTTGTCATCATACCCTTCTCCCAAGAAGTCCTCAGAATAGTTCATATCACCATCGTCTGTCTTGCTGTTCCTCTCAGAATCGTTCATATCGCCATCATCTGCCTCGCTGTTCTCAGGATCGTTCATATCGTCATCGTCTGCCTCGCTGTTCTCAGGATCGTTCATAGCGTCATCATCTGCCTCGCTGTTCCTCTCAGAATCGTTCATATCGTCATCGTATGCGTCGCTGTTCTCAGGATCGTTCAAATCGCCATCGTCTGACTCGTTGTTCCTCTCATTTGGTTCCGTTGACCTGAATAAGCCGAACAGATCTAAATGATTTTTGTAAACATTAGAAAAACATGAGTGGATTTCTCTTCTTTTTAGAGGTCGTTTGTAGATGTGCACTGAACGAATGAATGAACAATGTTCTCTTAGCATTAAGCCTGTCGTGCCACCAATCTCATATATGAGAGCAACAGAGATATGGTCTTGCGAAGGCCGTCTTACACTCTGACAATATCGTTGAAAAGATGTTACGTTTCAGCAACGGCCGAATATAAGGCTACCGTTACTTCTGGATCACTTACATATACCTCATTCCTGATTCTATTTAGCACAAATCATACCGACCCTAACTCTACCACACAAGTACTCTCTTAATAAACTTAATGTCAGTATATGATCACTTAATAGGTACATGTATTTGGCTACCTTTTATCTGAGTTCTCTTCAGAATAATTCCAGTCTTCATTCTCGTCCCTAACAGCATTATCTTCATGACAGCTTGATAACACACTAAAACAAAAAAGTAAGAAGTATATATTAATAGAAGTTTGAATATTCACAGTCACTGCTTTCAACGATGCCGTGCAGTCGTTTTACAGATCAAGCTCGCTGTGTCATCATATTCATTGTTTTCATTCATTCATTCATTGTTTTCAAACATTCCGTTCTTTTCAGATTTCACAGATCACATTCAACAATTTTACGAATCACATTCAGGATTTATAGAACACGTTCACGTGGTTTCCAGATCATATCTAGTAAATTCATAGACTACATTCAGTGCATTCGTAGACCACATTCAGTGCTTTCACAGATCACATACACTGTGCACGCAGATCCCATTCAGTCCCGTCACAAATCATATTCTCTTTGTTCAAGTATTACAATGTGCTTTCACATATCATATTCATGCTTTCACAGATCACGTTCACGTTACTTGTAGATCATATTCAGTAATTTCAGTGATTTCACGAATTGCGTTCACTGTGCCCACCGATCCCATTCAGCTCTGTCACATATAAATCAGTGTTATCGCGTAAACGACGCGCTGTTTTGGAATTGATCGAATGCCACTTTATCAATAATTAACTTTATTCTTAATTGTCTCATGGAGAGGTGCCTGTTCGCAAATTTACTGCTCTTTGTACAGGCATCTATTTGAATAAACATGTTCTACTCTTATCCTTGTTTATCAAACCGTTTAAGACATGTCTCAAATGTTACCTCTCATCAGGAGCATCGCCTGTGTCTTCAGCGTCCTGGAATGAAATATTTATTTATTTCATGTATAGCGAATCATGAATTCTATGATCAAAACTGGAAACTCAGCAACCATGGATAACATGAAAATGCAAACCAAACGGTCGTTGACCAGTGAACTGATTCGTATTTCTTTTACCTCTTTTATATGGTGTGCGTCATTAATAATTTATTTTGATTTATTGATAAGATGTTTTTCAATACATATATCATGTTCATTAATGAGAAAAACCATGAGAAATGTTTAATGATCGTAAGTTAATTTAAGAATAACTTGAACACACGAGAACTAGGTTCAACTCTTTCTTTGCTGGTATGGGTAGAAGTGGTGGTGGTGGTGCCTTTGCCGGTCGTGGTTGTAGCGGTTGTAGCTTTGGTTTTGGTGGTTCTGGAGGCGATGGTGCTGGGAGGGGTGGTAGTGGTGCCTTTGCTGGTCGTGGTTGTAGTGGGGGTAGCTTTGGTTTTGCTGGTTCTGGAGGTGGTGGTGCTGGGGGTGGTGGCAGTGGTGAAGATGATGAATCAGACAATGCCGAATCCTAAAACAGAGATGAACAAAGTAGTTTAATATCTTTCAGAAAGCCATTTTTTAGAAAAAAATTCAGAAAATTTCAAATTAGTATGTCGAGTGCTGCTTAATTAATGTCTTGTATGTAAAGCTAGCAACAAGGTGTTTCTTTACACTTAATATTATTTTCACACTGAATTAGTGTGCTAATAAAGTCCTGTACCTTACCCTTTCCTGTAGCATTGTCTGTAAAATACACCAGTATAACTGTATTGGATCATGACAAGCAACAATAATATAAGGATTATATGGTACCGGACCCACATAAAACAATCTGGATCACGGTATTAACAGTAATATGACATGACTGATTTGTATCACTAACCTTTAATGTGCTACTTGAGCCAAACACCTGCGTAATGGGGCGCTTATTTTCAGCAGGCGCCGGCAAGGAAGACGAACAGCCCATTCTCTACCTGTATTGGAAAAGATATAAAAGTGCTGTCTATCTTCACTACATACCTATGTTACTGTCTGTCTGTAAAAACTGTGATTTCGCGAAACTGCAAGCTATGAAATCGCCAGCATCTTTTGGCACTTCGACAAATGGAATTTTATGTCATTTATTATACATACGTGTGAAAGTAACTTTTTTCTTTCCCATAACTATGAGTGTTTGCCGCAGTACGCCCCTTTCAAATGTTCAGACTGATAGGGTCACTGCATAGATCAAATGCACTTGAACTTATTGATACTGTTCTTATTGAATTATACGATTTGTTCTTTAGGAGGTCCCGGAACTTAAATAGCCTGAAATGGTGGTGCCTTGCAAGGGCTATTCATTTTCTGCAATTATCATTTGACACCGGTAAATAACATCACTAGTATTAAACAACATTAACCGGAACAACACATATTATATCAAAATAATCTGAGGCCAATTGTTCTATGAGATAATTAAATCCACGTTGAAATACACGAGAAAGTCTTACAAGCTGAATAAAAGTATAGCTTTCTTTGGCAATATGCGCTCAACCTATTTTGACTATAACTGGTTCACTCTAAAAGGTTAAATGCATTAATTTAATCGTTCTAACACTATTCAATGATGGACTTATGATAATTAACAACATTGCCCATCTGACTCACCGTAGGATGTGACATATTTTCTAAATGCCTTTTGGACAATGAGAGACATGAATAGGTCTTTGGGTGCAAAACGCCACTTGCTTACTAACCGCTTTGTAAACTTAAATTTGACCAATGCAATTAAAATTTTTGATAATACATACACAGCACAATGAAACAGCACGTATATTTATTGGCTTATTCAGAATTTTGAAACAAATTAATCTTAACGAAATTGAAGATGCCATCATATACTATTTAGTACTTTTGCTATTTTTCATTTTATGTAATGTACACAGTTTAACTCATTTCTTGAAAATATAAACGGTCCTGTGAGGTTGTGCAGTTGCAGTTTCACGGATTTTCAAGTGCTTTACAGGTCACGTACAGGAATGATTTAGATTCCCTGTACCACGCGTGCGCATGCGAATTAGAAGTTTGTTAAATTCTGCTCTGGTATTAATACGTGGTTTAAAATCAGCTTTAGAGACCAAGCATAAGCACTGCAATTAGAATTAATATGGTTTTAGGAATAATGTAGAAACGTACCTCATTGGCTGTTTAATCCACGTATGTCACAGCAGCTCTTAATATATTCATTGTTAAGCCATTATAAAATATGAGCACCTGTTGCTAGATTACTGTTGTTTTGAGTAGAAAGGGACAGTAGAAAGGCAACGGGATCCACTCGTCTGGCCTTGAGTCTTACGTGCATAGTTAGCCAACACTAGCAATCCATGTAATCAATATTACAGTTACTGAGCGAAAAATTCGTTACACATTGCACATTTGTCAATGCCTTGTGGATCTTGCGTAGTTAATCGGTTATAAGACCTTGAGCTCACACACAGAGCTATGGAACAGTGGATTAATATAAAATGTCATTATATGTAAACAAGCTCACATGTTGGTGGACGTCTGCACCGTTATTGTTAATTATACTTTATATATTTCTTATACATTTTTCTTACAATTAACTTGTGTAATCATATTTGTTAATTGTGAATAGCTTTAGTGATTTATTTATTTAGATACATTTTTTTCGGAACTAGGTTGATTACTTTCAACTTTATGTTAATGTTTTTGGAAGTGGGACGCAGGGCGTCTATTTATTAGATATTTGCTGCGACTCTTTCATTGAAAATATTTATAGCATGTACCTTTATGCAAAGAGATTAAGTTATGTTTTTATGGCAACGTTTACAAAAGATATGATGTATAATTAAGATTATTTGTATATTTGCATTGTTATGCTGCTTCCACTTCTATATTCTCAATAATCAAGTATACCTCTAAATAGCCAAGTATATACCATCAATAGTCAATATATGTATTCAATAGCGAAGTATTTGTCATCAGTTGCCAAGTATGTCCTCAATAGCCAAGTATACGCCCTAAACAAGCAAGCATATGTCTACAATAGTCAAGTAGATATCCTCAAGTCATAGTCAAATATATGTTCTACCTACAAGTGAAACACTCTCAATGAGTTAGCAGAAATTTCAGCAAAAAATTAATTTATAAACTTAGGAAGAAAAATGGTCTGGTTTCTAATCCCTGTAATTGAAAAAAATAATCGATCCGGCCGTCTCCTAAACTTTGACCCGACCGCGTCGAACATTTTTATTTTTGACAATTTCGGTGGCCCGGTATTTTCCAAAATTCTTGCTTGTTTCCTTTTTGCAAAATATGGTTAAACGGTTTTATAAAAGGTCATTACAACATATAACTTATATTGTCAATATAAACTGCTACTTGTTGTTCTTGTTTTCTTTTAAAGCATCCATTTCAGCATCAGAATTTGTTTTTCAGGATATGATACGATGTAGCCAGATCCTAGATCCAGATCATAAAGGTTTATGCTGTCATAAGGCACTGCTTGTCCTAGTATTACTTTATATCAGACGTCCCACCTTACTGAACCTTACGCGGAATAGACACAGCAACTGTGCATGCGTATGGATTTCATTGGACAGCTGTATCACGAACTACCCAACATCTTCGCTTGTTATGCTTCGGGCTTGTGATGACGGTTTGGAAGGACTGTCCTAGCAACACTGCAGCGTAGGGTTTGGTGGGTACTTGGGTGGGTCGGTGCTTTGGCAGGTTGGTACTTGGGTGGCTCGGCACTTGGGTGTAATTAGTACTTGGATGGGTTGGTACTTTAGTGGGTTGGTACTTGGGTGGGTTAGTACTTGGGTGGGTGGGTAATTGGGTGGCTCGTTGATCAATCCGAATGGCAACTTTCTGAATTGGAAGCATCCATCCGGAGTGGTGAAAGCGGTCAGGACTCTCGATGATTCGGTTACGGGTATCTGCAAATAAACTTTGCTGAGATCCAATTTTGTGAAGTACTTATCGCCACGCAACGCCATCAGATCTTCTTGGTTTCCCATTGGTTGTGTCGAACTTGGTAACGGCATTAAGTCGCCTGTAGTCAATGCAGAATCGGTATGTATTGCCCTTCTTTCTTACTAAAACCACACGTGAGTTATACTGTGATGTTGAAGGTTCAATTACTCCGTACTTCAACATGTTCTGCACTTCATCCTTGACTGCCTGTCTCGTTGCGCAAGGCAGAGGAAACGGCCTCGCAGGGATGGTGTCTTGTGTTGTAACATCTATTGAATGTTCACCAAGATCCGTAGTACCTGACATTTCAGAAAATATGTCTCTATACTCATATAACAGATCTTCGACTTGTTTCTTGTGTTCAGCTGTCAGATTGTCGCCAATCTTGACATCCTTGTAGCTTTCTTTGCTCTCTGTCAGAGGTAACTGCAACAGGTTGTCATTTTCTACGACACCATCCTCAATAGTATCATCGGCGTCAATCACGGCGACGACAGCAGTCTTAGTGTTGTCATCATCCCGTTCATAATATCTTCAGAGTAGGTTGGAACATCTTGTCCTTGCCCTCGACGTTGACTTTGTAGTCCATCTTGTTCATGACCTCCACCACTTCGTAAGGTCCTAGCCACTGTAGAAGTACCTTATTGTTGTCTGTTGGTGGCAGGACGACTACTTTCTGACCAACTTCGAAGTTACGATCTTTAGTGTTCTTATCGTAGTGGTGCTTCATTTCACCCTGTGCCGCACGCAGGTTATCACGGGCAAGTCGACAAGTTTCCTCTAATTTGTTGCGTAGATCGAAGATGTACTAATATGTGTTGCGGACTTCAGGGGTGTCAGACTGGATCCACAGCTCCTTCAATACTTGCATGGGTCCATGCATGTACTTGCATAGCTTCTGGGTATCGGATCGCATTATCCACCACCGTAAGTATGCATCCCTTCTTGGTTTCAGACACAGGGTAGATAGGGGCAATTAGGTCGACAGCTACACGAAAAAGTTCTCTCATCAGCGGCATTCCTCCAAGTGGAACCTTTGTCACTCTACCCTTGGATGTTGTCTTCTGGCAGATATCGCAGGACCTACAGAATCTGGTCACACCGCTAGCTATTCCAGGCCAGTGGAAGTTTGATGGTTTTCTTCATCCAACATGACCTCCCACCAGAGCTTCATGCGCGAGTGCCATCACTTGCTTACGGTATGGGATAGGAACCACTATCTGTTTCGTCTCTACCGCAGATGATCCTTTCCTTTCTGTAAGTACTCTACAGAGTACTGCGTCATGCATCCTGAAAATATAGCTTTGGTTACAACTCGTTGTGAGCACCTGTTGCTTTGCATACGCGCGTAGCTTATCGAGTGATGCATCATCCCTCTGTATGGCTTGTAGTTTGTTTACGTCAACATCGGCTGTCTTGACATCAACTACTTTCAGAGGCTTGAAGGGTTTCTTCTCCCGCTGAAGTTGTTGCCCTAGTTGTCACTGCAAGTGCCGCGGAATTTCTTCGCAATCCACGATGGATCTTCCTCTGTCGTTGCACCGGGAAGGTTTCCGATGATTAAGTCATGGATCGGCTTCTCCATACACATACACTATGTAGCCAGTGTTATAAGGCGTATCAACTTCGATTTTCGGCAAGGCAAATTGTTTGCTTGACCCATCAACCAGCGCACAGAACATGAGTTTCCCCGTCACTTGATCTTCACGCACCAGGTCAGCCTTTACGACAGCATCGGTACACCCAGTGTCTCGCATGCACTTTGGCCCACATACGCAGCACGTTTTAACACTTAGGTAAATAAGAACAACAAAACTGGGTCCACGATAGAAAATTGAAAATCATATTTCAACAGGTACTTTGGTGGGTTGGTACTTAAGTGTGTTAGTACTTTGGTACGTTGGTCCTTAAGTGTGAGTACTTGGGTGTGCTAGTGCTTGGGTGGGTTGCTACTTGGGTGGGTATGCGCAGGCTGTTGGAATTAACTTGAGTGTAGAAGCCGGGCTCGGAAGAAAACGACCGGGCAGTATACAAATAAAAAGTAGCCGATTCCAGAAGTGAAAGTCGGTCACGTGAATAATAATTTCATATAAACAATACCACAAAGGGATGATAAGGATGATTTTTATTCTAGATTTGCTCGGTTGCACAAAGGCTTGGTGACAACCCGCCACGTTAATCTCAAACAATTGAAACACCAAAGGCGATATTAACACGCTGAATAGACAGTCATTTCTGTAACAGATTTACTCAACTTCTGACTGAATAAACAATGCGGTGGTCAAGACGACATCATGCCGATATCACGACGACCATGTCATGGTGACGATATCATGATGACGTTATCATGATGACGTTATCATGCAGGGGTCATGACGATGATATCGGCACACGCTCTTGCCACTTTTCAGAATATTCCCTTCGCTTGGTAAAGAAGCTCAAACAATATTCCCCTTCTGGTCATTGTTCACGAAAAAACAGGACAGAACAAATTCTTTTTTATATATTTATATATATAGATATTTCCTGACCTAAACAATACATAAGACATCTTTGCTCGGCCAAACAACTTCGCAGAAAACTAATGCGAGCATAAAATCCCACCCACCAACCCTCTCACCCCAGAAAAAAAACTCAAGGTGTAAAAATACACAGACCTGAGAACAAGCAGTCTTCTAATTTAGGCCAGCTAGAAACTAGAGCGGCCAGTGCACACAAAAATTACACTCTTATATTTTAGCAACTTCAGTTACAGACCAAAACTCGCCTAGCCTACAGCGGGAAAGTTTGCAGCCTTTCTGTTGGAACAGAACATTTTATTTTATAACATTGTGATTGACTCACATCATGTATTAAAGATATTTTCTTCTCTGGCCAAATGGCATGTATTTTTAACTACCAGGACCAAACACGAAAAACAGTCCAATGGCATAAGCGTAGGAGTTCACATATCTACGAAAACTGCAAACAGTAACTGTTATGAAGCAAAATATTTGGAATTGACATAGTGACATGTGCAGCTGGACAACACGTGCAGTTACCAGCATGTGCATAGGGTAATGCGGCCAATAACGCTTGCAGTCAGAAACACATGTGCAATCAGACAACACGCGGTTAACAACACGTCTCATCAAGCAACATGAGTATTCAGCAACAAGCGCAGTCAGACAACACGTGTGTCGTCAGACAGTCACATCACGAGCAGGCAGCAGCATGTGTCGTCAGACGACACGTGTAGTTAGATAACACGTCCGGTGAGCATCACATGCAGCACGCGCAGTCTGGTAACACGTGCCGCCAGATTATAGTTACTGTTAGACAACACGAGAGAAGACAACTGACTGCATATGCGGATCAAGAATTGTACTAAGAGGGCAGCGGGGGAGGGGAGGAGGCGAAGGTGGGCCATAATTGTTGCCAGAAATGGCATGCAGACTTGCGATACCATTCCCAACAAACAAACGCCCACTTTGTACCCATCAGAATACACCTATTAAGCCACGCTTGAAAGAGAACAAGCAATATTTACAAGATAAAACCAGAGACCTTTTGGTGTAGGGCGGAACGTGAAGCGCTCAGTCGGTCCTTTGTCCCTGGACATAAATACATTGCTACACTCAAAGCTACAGCAATGAGAAAACTGGTGCGAATATAGGTCACGAGGCCGGTGCAGAGTGTCACCGCACGTGACGTAACGAGTGCTGACATGACTACGCAACAATCAAACAATAACACACAAACACGCACGCACGATTCCGTGGATAAATACATAAACAACAGGCACAGCATTCAGCGACGATCCTCTACAACAATTATTCACGCAACTTTGATAACCTTTTCTTTTTTCTGCATGGAAGGTTTTAGATCTGCGACGCCAAATCACGCGACACGCGGTGGTCACCATGGTACTAACGCAGCAGTTTTTTTAACTTCACGTGCACTTAAGTTTCCCATCGCCCCCAATGTTACTTTGCTTCTCAAAAATGCATGCATCTCAAAGTGTTTATTATTGTTGAAATACAAATTTTTTGTTTGAATTTTACCTGAACACAGCGGAGAAAAGACACCGTTTTTTAAAGTTTATTCATCACTTTCTTATTTTTATGATACGCCAGTTGCAGATCCACACCGTACACGCCCCCTCCCCCAACCCACTGGCTCCGATCCCCCATGCGAATACTTCCTCACTACTAATTTTAGACGGATTCCCGGTTTCCGTTCCCACAGGGTTTTCCAGTTTTACCAAATGCCTTAATTACTGGGTTTGGTAAATTATTCCAGGAGGGCAGCGCAGGCACCCGAGGACATTATGACCACAAGGTTCCCACACACTAACACTAAGAGGGGAGCTGAGGTATCTGAGGACATTATGACCACAAGGTTCCCACACACTTACATCAGGAGAGGAGCTGAAACACCTGAGGACATTGTGACCACAAGGTTCCCACACACTTATACCAGGAGGGCAGTTGACGCACCTGAGGACATTATGGCCACAAGGTTCCCACAAACTTACATCAGGAGAGGAGCTGAGGCCTGATGACATTATGACCACAGGGTTCCCACACACTTACATCAGGAGAGGAGCTGAAACACCTGAGGACATTATGACCACAAGGTTCCCACACACTTACATCAGGAGAGGAGCTGAGGTGTCTGATGACATTATGACCACAAGGTTCCCACACACTTACATCAGGAGAGGAGCTGAAACACCTGAGGACATTATGACCACAAGGTTCCCACACACTTATACCAGGAGGGCAGCTGACGCACCTGAGGACATTATGACCACAAGGTTCTCACACACTTATACCAGGAGGGCAGCTGACGCACCTGAGGACATTATGGCCACAAGGTTCCCACACACTTATACCAGGAGGGCAGCTGACGCACCTGGGGACATTATGGCCACAATGTTCCCACACACTTATACCAGGAGAGGAGCTGAGGTATCTGAGGACATTATGACCACAGGGTTCCCACACACTTACATCAGGAGAGGAGCTGAAACACCTGAGGACATTATGACAACAAGGTTCCCACACACTTATACCAGGAGGGCAGCTGACGCACCTGAGGACATTATGGCCACAAGGTTCCCACACACTTACATCAGGAGAGGAGCTGAGGTGTCTGATGACATTATGACCACACGGTTCCCACACACTTATTGATTTCATTTTAACATAAAACCGTAAATGTATCCGTGTTATTTCTTTTTGACCGCATCTCAAGGACATGACAGCGGAAGAGCCAAAAATAGAACAAAAATTTGCAACAGGAACAACACAGTGAACTCCGCAAAAACAATGTCAAGAACTTCCTTGACGGTTCGTAGTATTTCTGGTAAGTTTCTTCAGCACTGTAAATCAAGCACGAGAACAAAAATTCATTACAATTTCCATAACACACATGAACACTCGAAATAACTATTTCTATAAGAGATTTGAACATGCGAACATGCTCAAAACGCGACGGAACATTGCACCGAGACTAAGCAGGGAAATTTATTATACGGGGTAACTATTTGTCAGCTAGCCAGTGTTATTTTTCTTTCTCTTCGCAAAACACATCAAAGAAACATAAAGTTTTTTACCCAAAAAGGGCAACTGTCATTGTTCAGTAAAAGGAAGCTGTTTTTTAACCTAATTATAAAAACGAAATGAAAAACTCCAGGAAAACTTAACACTTCTACCAAGTTACTTATTCCTATTAACAACTGATATCAGAAGGGGCCGTCCATAAAGTACGTACGCAAAAATTTGTCAATTTTTGGCCCCTCCCCCTCCACACTTCCCCTCTTCCTGTACGCAGTGCGTACGCAGAGGCCTAGACCCCCCTCCCCCCCCCCCCTCTTCCGTGTACGCACGTACGCAATATGTTGTGCTATATTGAAAAAATATCAATTTTTTTTTCAAAAACTACAATGTCAATTAATCAGCGACAAAGTTGAAAGTGTACATGCCAACAAACATTACAAGAATGTGCAGGGACATGGCGCCCATCCTGGGCAACATTCAATGTACCTCACATAAATTTTGTCACAATTCACCATGTTAATTGTTATAAAACATGATACTTTTACATGTAAAATATGTAAATAAACTTGCCAACTCCCCCAGTGTTTGTTTTTTTCCTTTTGCTTTTTTTATGCCAAGCTTGGTTACGTTTATCTATAAAGATGAATTCACTTAACCAGGGATTTTTTTTTCGCTCGCTTACAAAAAATTGCGTCCTTTGTAAAGTCATGCGTCCCGGACGTAAGCAGTGCGTCCGACCCATTAATCTGTATGCATTCCGCGGACACAGTGTTAAACTTGAGCAGTGTGCATAGCCCACATATTCCCCACAGGCCCCCCATCAGTTAAATACGGCCATCAATAGTCAATCAAGAGATTGAAACTTTCTATGTCCAGCTGGTGCATCTTCCTTGGACGAACCTGGCCCATTTACAATACCGATCCTTGTTAGTGCCCACAGAAGATACAAACCAAGTTTCATTAAAATCCTTGCAGTTGTTCTTGAGATATCGTGTTAACAAACTCATTCCGATGCTGAATAATATAAAGAATTTGATACATTTTCCTTGGGCCAACCTAACCCATTGACAGTATCGATCCTTGTTAGTGCCCACAGAAGATACAAACCAATTTTCATTAAAATCCTTGCAGTTGTTCTTGAGATATCGTGTTAACAAAAGTCCAGCTGTTCCATTTTCCTTGGACGAACCTGGCTTACAAAACCGATCTGTGTTTCCCCATAGAAGCTACATACCAAGTTTCATTAAAATCCTTGCAGCAGTCTTTAAGTTATCATGTTAGCAAGCTCACACAACAGTCAATCAAGAGCTGAAATTTGTTAGTGCCCACAGAAGATACAAACCAATTTTCCTTAAAATCCTTGCAGTTGTTCTTGAAATATCGTGTTAACAAACTCATTCCGATGCTGAATAATTTCCAGAATTTGATAAATTTCAAAGAGCATTTGGCTCATTTTCCTTGGGCCAACCTAACCCATTGACAATATCGATCCTTGTTAGTGCCCACAGAAGATACACATCAAGTTTCATTAAAATAATTGCAGTTGTTCTTGAGATATCGTGTTAACAACAGTCAATCAAGAGCTGAAATTTCCAGCTGTTCCATTTTCCTTGGACGAACCTGGCTTACAAAACCGATCTGTGTTTCCCCATTGAAGCTACACACCAAGTTTCATGAAAATCCTTGCAGGAGTTTTTAAGTTATCGTGTTAACAAGCTCTTGATGACAGACCGACACGCGGTCGATCGCATATATTCCCGCTGTGGGGAATAAATAAAAAAAATGTGTCTCTGGTAAAGTCAGTGCGTCCGACGCGTTAGTCTGTACGCACTATTTTACTATTTTTTTTTCAAATTTACGGTACTCAAAAGAAGAAATGCACAGGGCTCGTTCTGCGATAAACGACTGCGATAAATGTACCCACTCTCCAATGTGTGACGCGCTATTTTAGAAAAGTGGCGCTGTAATTTTAACATGATTTAACAAAAATTACGACGCAGCTCCCCATAAAATGATCTATCCAGGCGGCCGGAGTCGCACAAAAGCAATGCGTTCCTGAGGAAATCGATACGCCCAGGACACAGGACGCAGAGCAAAAAATTGCTGCTCAATACCGAAAGCCCCAGGACACCTGCTTTTCCAAAATAATAATAATAATAATAATAATAATAATAATAATAATAATAATAATAATAATAATAATAATAATAATAATAATAATAATAATAATAATACAAACTTCTGTCATAGTTTAATCCACGGCCAACAATTTGTTTGCAAACTCAGTAACGCACAGTTAAAGTTTTAAGAAGATTCCACAATTTTTAGAAGATTTGCAATTTTTGGCCAATCGCCATAAAAAATAAAAAAATTTCTGGTAGACGGTTATCTAGGGAACATTCGTGCATAGTATTGAAAAGTTTCCAGCCTTAGCATTTTGAAATATGGGTAACAGAATACGTGCCTAAATGAAAACCAAAAATCGACAATGTTTTGCCATTTTGGTCATTTTTGACAAATCGTCAAAACAAGAATGTCCAGGGACATTGTAACAGGCCGAGCCAAACGCAAGGAGAGTAAACCACTCTACCATTTCATTGATGCTTACAAAATCATACATTCAGCCGTTCTATAAATAAAATATGACTGCACCAAAGATATTTTTCGGTAAGATGGACCCCTGTCTGAATATATTACCCTCTCTCCCATCCCTCAACAAAATCGGTCAAAAACTAGTTAATTTAATCACTACGATGGACTTTTATTTATTTATTTCTATTGAAATGGAGATACTTGTGCTAAATAATAATGGTCACTTGTCGGTCTATTTTATTGTAAAGACAAAATGACAGGAATTCACCGCTACTAACGCACCACCAAAGTAACTGTCATATTTTTATAGATCACATTTACCAAACAATGAAGGCAGACATAGCTTTCGCTCTCCTTATGGCTTTTTAATGTGAGCCGTCACTCAAACACAACTGACTTCAAGGATCAGGCCGGATCCAACTTTTAGTGAAGGGGAGGGGGGCGGGAGGTTTCAACTTCTGATACCTAGGGTTTGAAAGTTTCAAAAAACCCAAAGCTTAACAGTTATTTTTTTTCGAATTTAGGGGGGGAGGGGGTCGCGACCCCTGACCCCCCCACCCCCCCGGATCCGCCACTGAGAAAGACTTTTTCTTTGCAGCTCCTCTTGTGTAATAGACCCTTTTTGAACCACACTATTGATCGACTCCAAAGCCTTAGCACACATAGGAGCTACAACGCTAACCAGAAATGTGTCCGTTGGAGCACGTATAGTCCGCCAGCCCCCATTTGTCACAGCGTTGAGAGAAGTTTTTTAAGCACATTCTTGACAGAAGCTGATGACATAAAGCTCTACACGTGTGCATGTACTGAAAACGTGTATTTTGAGCTCAGGCGACCCTCATGGACTGACGGACGGACCGACGCCGGTGTAATGAAACGTTTTGACCCCCAAACAAATCGACCCCTCAGGCGATTTGTTTTAAAACAAACAGATCCCCCTGTCGATTTGTTTTGGGAAAGCCCGCCATAACAAACAGACCTCCCCTATAATAAAATGACCCCCTCCAAATAATCATGTTTAAATACAAACCGGGAGTAAAAAAGTACGTGTGTAATATCAAGAGGATCCAACCAGAACCGTACGAGGGGATGCATTTTAAATTCCAAGTTCTTTTACTATCATTTATACCAATTTTGACAATTTTCAAAGTCCGCTCCTTTCGGCTTTATCGGCCGATCGCGAAAAAAAGTAAATTTCCGGTAGAGGACCACCTAGAGATTGTACATGTGTAATACCAAGACGATCCAACCAAAACTGTAGGAAGAGATGCATTTTGAAAAATATTCAAAGTCCCGTTATTTCGGCTTTTTTCGGCCGATCGCGAAAAAAGCAATTTTCCGGTACAGGAGTACCTACAGATTGTACATGTATAATACCAAGAGGATCCAACCAAAGCTGTAGCAGGAAATGCATTTTGAAAAACAAAATTGCAACAATTTTGTCAATTTTGGTCAAATGCCAGGAACTGGTGTATGGCTGGGGAGGGACTTACCTAAGGAACAATCGTGTGTAATAACCAAAAACTCCCCCTGCTAGTTTTCGAGAAAACATTGTCTAACACATACACATACACACACACCCACATACCAAAACACACACACCGCCGACGGCGAAAGGTGATGGGGAGAGCCCTTCTTTGACAAAGTCGAAGCTGGGCTGAAATGTGACTAAAATAGCCATTGCATCAAAAAGAGTATAATGTTTAGTTTATAAATCGATGTATTAGGTTATTTTTATTGCATAAAAATATGTTTGAGATAGCCCGGACTCCGCCCCCCCTCCTCCCTTCTCCCCCAGCTTCACGCAGTGCGTACGCACCGACCGTGACCCCTCCCCCCTGTGCGTACGTACTTTATGGACTCTCATTCTCGTGTTATTATTAATTATTGACTTTTGACAGGAGTGAAATTTTTGACGCATTTTTGACGCACTTCCGACACACTTTTCCATCTCCTAAAAGTCTTTTCTTGCGTATATCACAAATATTCTTAATGAAACAAACATCAACAAATTTTAAAGCTGTTTTTTTTTCTCAACACAAATTAACAGATGTTCTTTTCTGGAAACATTTCGCCAGATATAACCTAACGTAAATAGTTCTGGAGCACATGAAATCACTGAAAACCACACGTACAGCTATTTATCAACCAGAAGGAGATATTTATTAACTTCAGCTCTCTTATTCACTAAGCTCCTACACGGAAAATTTGCAATATATTACTTTTTTATTGTATCATATAATATCAGTGTGTATGTTGCTCCACTCCACCCAACTACCACCCCTTCCCCCCCCCCATCCTCCCCCAGCCCACCCCTCCATCCGCATACCCGCTTGCATCACTGAAGTGGTAGCAAATGAGTCACCAACAGCAGGTCTGAGAACCAGGACACTGTAACCATAGCAACGTGCAGACAGAAATCAGCTCTGACAGCCACGATGCCGTCACCATGGCAACGTGTAGAGAGAAATCAGCTCTGAGAACCACGACACGGTCACCATGGCAATGTGCAGACAGACATCAGCTCTTGAGAACCACGACACCGTCACCATAGCAACGAGCAGACAGAAATCAGCTCTGAGAACCACGACACCGTCACCATGGCAACGAGCAGACAGAAATCAGCTCTGAGAACCACGACACCGTCACCATAGCAACGTGCAGAGAGAAATCAGCTCTGACAACCACGATGCCGTCACCATGGCAACGTGCAGAGAGAAGAGAGAAGTATACAAAACAAAGACGTGCAGCAAAATCACTAGAAGAAAGAGAACGGGGAAAGAGATTGCGTAAAGCGAGCAAAATGCGTTCTGTTGCGCGAAACGGTGTCCACCCCAACACCCCCCCCCCCTCCCCCCTCCCACACACACCTTGTACACCTTTTTTTGTGTGTGGTGTGTGTCTTGCAATGTGAAAACTGCAACTAAGTGGCAACAATTGCACTTACGCCAGCAACAATGATAGTTTCAGTCCTCATGGTTACAAACAAACTACATCTCTGACAAACAAACTAGTCCTTAATTTCACTGAAAATATTTTTAAACAATAACTGACATATCGGAAACTCTTCTTTTTTTTTCGACAACTTTTTTTTCACATTCTGCCTAACATGTGCATACTTGGTGCTACCAACAACATTCCGGGCGTTTCGACCACTGCTTGCCCTGTGCCACCGTCCCCTGCTCCCTCCCCCCTCCCCCCTCCTCCCCCGCCTCAGGTCCCCGCGCCGTTGAGATAACTGCCCAGGCCAGCAGTATGAACACTGCCAGCCCTATGCCCCCCCTCGTCCCCCTTCCCCCTGAGGTCCCGGCGCCGCTGAGATAACGGTCCAGACTTTGCCCACCGCCAACCCTATGTCCTCCCCCCGCCCCCGCCTCCCTCCCCCGCCCCCCCCCCTCTCAGGTCCCGGCGCCGCTCAGATAACTGTCCAGACTTTGCCCACCGCCAACCTTATGTCCCTCTCCCCGTCCCCCGCCCACCCCCCCGCCCTCCCCCCTCTCAGGTCCCGGCGCCGCTCAGATAACTGTCCAGACTTGGCCCACCGCCAGCCCCATGTCCCTCCCCCCGTCCCCCGCTCCCCCCCCCCCCCGCCCCCCTCCCCCCTCAGGTCCCGGCGCCGCTCAGGTAACTGCCCAAGCTGGCGCCGCGACTGCCGTGGTATGAGAACTGTTCAAAATGCGGCAGCTCGTCGTTCTCGTCGATGGCGTCCAGCTGCCCGCCACCACCAGGTGGCGTCAGGTGCACCGGCTCGCTGGCAAACTCGTCCGGAATGTACTTCGTGTCGATGTCCGAACTGATGTCCGGTTTCCATGGTGCCGGGATCTGACCAAAAAAGACAACTCCCACATATTACTTTTTTTTCCTACCTACTGCAATTCACAGTCAATTCACAGTGCTATATTTTGCTTTATAGCTGAGACATATAAGATAAGATAAGAAACCTGTTGGCAATTCGCTTGGCACACAAACTTACCAGAAATGCGCTCGGTCTATAATGAGATAAGGAATGTTAACTACACATTTACTATTTCAATTCAGAGTTTGCTATAAAAAAATGTCCAAGGACATGACCCAGCCGAATTTCCGTACAAGGAAAGAGTGAAAAGCTCTAAAACGAATCCTGTTAGGCCAAAAAATGAAGAACTTGTTTCTGAACGTAACTTTTTATATATAATTTTAATACACAAAAACGAGTTTTCTCGGGTGGAAGCTACCCGAAAAGGGATGTTGGGGAGGTTGGGTTTTGACGATTCACGTATTTACCGACATTTACACAATTTTACAAAATTTTTAAAATTCCACCATTTCGGCATTTTTTTTTTTTTTTGCATTTGCGAGAAAAAGCAAAGTCCAGGTGGAGAAGCACCTAAGAAACTTTCGACTAAAACTTTATTACTATTTGAGAAAGACTGAGAGAAATGAATGGTTTGACAATTCAGTTATTTACTACCATTTATTCCAGTTTTTTTTCCAAAGTTTCGCCATTTGGGCAGTTTTTCGTCAATCGTCAAAAAAAAAATAGCCAGGTGGGGGACCACCCAGGGAACATTCCTGCGTAATATCAAAACGACTGGAGAAAAATTTAAAGAAAAAGTTTAACATACGCACATACATTCAAGCCCCCTTTTGTGATACGACTAACTCAGTCCGACAAAGTCGGCTGGGTTAAAAAAGAGAAAATGTTGTACCCGTAGCAGGCTTTCCTCATCTTAGTTCACGAAATTCAAAATCTGTTCACTGCCCCCGCCGCCCCCATAGCTCCCCCCCCCCCCCCCCCACAAACATTCCCTCATCCCTTGCCCCAATCAATCTCAATTACAACATCAAACATCATTCTCTAGCTTACAGAAACCTGAAGTGAGTCGGCGCTGTAACAGGAACAGCTGCGAGATGAACAGCTGCAAGAAGAACAGCTGCTGTACTCTTTATTCTTTACTGTACATTATTTAATGCTAAGGTCTTTTGCTGCCAACGATCAAATCTAAGCAGCCGTGAAAACAATAAACAAGCACATTTGAAGTTGGCCATGTCTCTGTTGACTCTGTTGACCGCCAAGGTCGTCACCGGATGTGTCAACGTCAACGGATGTGTCAACATTGTCTTGGCAATTCTTTGGGCTTTGTACCAACGAAACCTTCTGATATCTGAGTAGATTTGATCCCCCCCCCCCCCGCGTGCCTTGGAAGTGTCGATGTTGCCTACAACTGGTTTGGTTTTTTCTGTCGCTGCTCGATGTGAACAATGGCGGGATTGGAACGATGTAGGGGGGGGGGGGGGGGGGGTTGGGGGTTGAGGGGGAGGACGCAGCAGACTTGTGACTGTGATACACTTGTGAATATTCACTAAGTCCTATAACTGCGGGTAGTAGAGCGAATCTTAATTTTGTTTTTTACAGACCAACAGTAAACCAAACACCGATTTAAATCGTTTACCCCTTTCTACGTCACCAGTCGCTACGTCAACAGTCGCTACGTCACCAATAGTTACGTAACATCGTTTACTTCCTTCTTGCACGACACAACGAATTGCACAGTAAGTCCATGTTTTAAGACTCATATACAAGGCTGTATAAATATCTGCCTCACGGAGTGGAACAGGGCGGGGATGGACAGAGAGGACGCCGTGTAGGGGGGTGGGTGGGAGGGGGGAGGAACCAACACGCGCTTTCCTCGAGACGACATAAAACTTTTTTTTTGTTATATATATTTTTATTCATTTATTGTGCCTAGTCACTTATTTCAACATAACCAAATATTGATTAAAATTCTCGCTACACACAAGTACTGAAACAGAATGAAATGTTTTGCCTGCCTTGCGTTGCTAGACACCCGCCCACGCGGTCTCGCCCTGCCCGGGATGCCACGATACAGCCTGGCCCGTGGACACACTCCCTTATACCCTAACCCTAACCCGCCAACCACTTCACAGTTAATGGCCTTTGCTCCACTCCTCCCCCCCCCCCCCGCCCCCCTCCCCCGGCACCCCAGGAGCGTTGTTTTACTACACGTATGGGCAGCACATAGAAACATGCTCGGCGCTCTAGCTCCGCAGAAAATTCAGCCGTGGGATTAGCAAAAGGCAGACTGTTCTCATTACAGCACATACAATCGCGTACAGAAGCTTCGTGCAGAGAGTTAGAGCTTACAATGTCAACAAGTGTGAAACCATGGCAATGCATTAACAACAATAAGTCACCATGGTGACAAAACAACAGCTTCTAAATATAGCTCACAGTTAGCAATCAACAGCCCTGTATCCCTAGCAACGGTAAACAGCATGCAACAACTCTCGATAGTCATCCTAGCAAGAGGAGATCTCCCCCCTCCCTCCCCCTACCCTTCTGTGGCACAGATGAAAGCCCCCCCCCCCATTCCTCTATACCCGGTAACATCATCGCGCATGCATACGAATTAAGCCTAACTACTCCTCAACCCCCCTCCCGTCCACCCCACACCCACCCCCGGTCCCCTTCCCCCAAATCCAGTCCCTGCCTTTCCTCTCCTATGTTACGCCCTCGCCCAACTACACTTCACATATTTTAACTAAGTTATAATGAGTTATCCCTAATACATGTGGACTGCCTCCGTGCAACCAACTGGAAAAATTATCCATCCGATGAAACAAGTAGTCAGCCGGGGAAGCACTTAGTCAGCCGGTGAAGCACTTAGTCAGCCGCTGAAGCACTTACTCAGCCGGTGAAGCACTTAGTCAGCCGCTGAAGCACCTGGTCAGCCGCTAAAGCATTTAGTCAGTCGGTGAAGCACTTAGTCAGCCGCTGAAGCACTTGGTCAGCCGCCAGAGCAATTGGTCAGTCGTTGAAGCACTTAGTCAGCCGCTGAAGCACTTAGTCAGCCGGTGAAGCACTTAGTCAGCCGCTGAAGCACTTGGTCAGCCGGTGAAGCACTTACTCAGCCGGTGAAGCAATTAGTCAGCCGGTGAAGCACCTGGTCAGCCGATAAAGCATTTAGTCAGTCGGTGAAGCACTTAGTCAGCCGCTGAAGCACTTGGTCAGCCGGTGAAACACCTGGTCAGCCGCTAGAGCATTTAGTCAGTCGCCGAAGCACTCAGTCAGCCGCTGAAGCACTTGGTCAGCCGGTGAAGCACTTACTCAGCCGGTGAAGCACTTAGTCAGCCGGTGCAGCACCTGGTCAGCCGGTGAAGCACTCAGTCAGCCGCTGAAGCACTTGGTCAGCCGGTGAAGCACTTACTCAGCCGGTGAAGCACTCAGTCAGCCGCTGAAGCACTTGGTCAGCCGGTGAAGCACTTACTCAGCCGGTGAAGCAATTAGTCAGCCGGTGAAGCACCTGGTCAGCCGCTAGAGCATTTAGTCAGTCGCCGAAGCGCTCAGTCAGCCGCTGAAGCACTTGGTCAGCCGGTGAAGCACTTACTCAGCCGGTGAAGCACTTAGTCAGCCGGTGAACCACTTAGTCAGCCAGCGATGCACTTCGCCGCCGGTGAAGTACTTAGTCAGCCGGTGAAGCACCTCGTCAGCCGATGAAGCACTTAGCCAGCCGATGAAGCACTTGGTCAGCCGGTGATGCACTTAATCAGCCGGTGAAGCCCTTAGTCAGTCAGTGACACTTAGGCAGCTAGTGGTGCGCTTCGTCAGCCGGTGACGCACTCAGTCAGCCGGTGAATAACTTAGTCAGCCGGTGATGCACTGAATCAGCCGGTGAAGCCCTTAGTCAGTCAGTGACGCAATTCGTCAGCTGGTGACGCACTTAGTCATTCGGTGAAGCCCTTAGTCAGTCAGTGACGCAATTCATCAGCCGGTGACGCACTTAGTCATTCGGTGAAGCAGTTAGTCATTCGGTGAAGCAGTTAGTCATTCGGTGAAGCAGTTAGTCACACATATCCTCTTCTGCACTGACACAACAATGGACAGATATTCTTTTTTTAAATCCAAGTCCCATTTAAAAAGCCTGGTCGCTTCTGGGCAAGTTCGAAAAGCCTAAACTCTAAGAAATCCTGTACAATGAGTGCCGAGACGCACAACAAAAATATGATGATTGTATCGCAGAGAGACATTGTCTGGGCCAACCAACACCAGATGGCGCCCCAAGCACTAACACGCCTGCAGTAACTATCGTCCTATAAACGACCGACCTCTTACCGAATCACATTAAGAGCGCGTGCAGCTGTTGGGGGGAAAGTGAAATACTAAACCCGATACTTGTTTGCACAAACCGCGAGTTTCCGCCATGTTCTAAAAAGTCATATGATACCAAAATTTCCAAAAAAGCGTCACATCATTTAACTGACTTATGAGTCACAGCATTGTTTACAACTTTGTTATCTATAAAAGGAAACATGTATCGATACTTTAATAACATTAAAACACCAAGAGAAAAAAAAACTAATATATTACATTTGTCCTGATTTCAAAAGTTCCACTGATAAATACGTCACGTGATATGCGCAATAGTGACGTCATCCGCCATTAGTGGGATTCTGGAAAAACCATAGGAAAGCACATTTAACACCTCATTCCAGGACTTTCAATCTACTCGACGCCATCAAGGAATTTGTTTCCCATACACCGAAGCGCCTGGTAACAGTATCAATGTTAGCTGACTGTCAAGGTCAGCCAGCGGTCAAGGTCAGCCATCTTTGATTGAAATGAACCGGAGCTTTAGTTTCCAAACCAAAACATTTTCTCTCGTGTAAGTAACACTCATCTGTATAGACAACCAGTTTAAATAACGTCCACAAATCTCATATGCAACACACTTTTTTTTGTCCAATCCCTGTGCACATCACTGGCCAATTCCAGTGCAAAACTTCGTGGTCACACCGCTGTTCAGTCATGGTCGCTTCAGTGTCCCATATTGGTACTTCCGGCTTCGTCGGGCGTCATGGGCGTTCCCAGGACACTGCGCGCGCCGTACGAGAAGGATTGAAAGTAGGGCAGCTCGTGCGGAGGGATATAGGACGCCGTGCCCTCGTTGGGCGGTGTTAGCTGAACCGTCTCCTTCGTGAACTGCTCGTCAAAGTAACGCGTATCCGTGTCTGATGTCACCTGAGGCTTAAACGGTGGTGTCACCTAGCGGGCAAAAAAACAGTTTTCAAAACTAAAAAAAAAAATGGGATCACTGAAATAAATGAACTGCAAACTTATTTATTTACACGAGACCTGCATTTCGAGATTCCTCTCCTCTTTGAACCCATTCAGCAACTGCACAATCACACTGCGGCGGCTTTAGTTTCAAAAGTTGAAAAACAAAACGCTTCAAATGGGCAGCAAATTTGACATAAGAATCTAAAATGACGCGAAAAATGACAGTCTATCATGTTTACGGCAATATGTAAAAGCTATATATATATATATATATATATATATATATATATATATATATATATATATATATATATATATATATATATATATATATCTGTGTGTGGAGGGAGGCAGTGTTATATTGAATAGTTTTTCAAAGCCGGGTCTCCGGAAATGCAGTCAATGGAATAGTAAACACAATAGCACTCGCTTTGTAACAGTCCCTAGTTATCAACACTTATATATATATATATATATACATGTATATACATATACATAATACACCGTATGTAGCTAGCTACACCCACGCTGTGCCCAGTCCGGCATGCCATTTTACTGTGCGGAATTACACATTATTTCTTGAAGCACCATTTTCTAGGAATGTGGTGACTAAATGCGCTCCACAAATCTACATTCACAGTTATAACGGTCTCCACTTTTCACACTGTTGACAACTCCAAGACAATCAACCCCTTCATACAGATCCAGGGAATTTAGCGGCGGTGCATTTGGCGACGAGTCGGTCAAAATTTGAAGGAGGAGGGGGGGCTTATTTTATAGCCGTTCTTTATCGCTGAGCACGTAGCATGTGTACAGCTGCGGGGGCGGGGACGGCGGGGTCTTGAGGGGGAGGGGGGCTTATTTTATAGCCGTTCTTTATCACTGAGCACGTAGCATGTGTACAGGGGCGGGGGTGGGGACGGCGGGGTCTTGAGGGAGAGGGCAGGGGCTTATTTTCATGCTGCGCCAAAGACACGGTCCCCATTAAATTGTTCATCTTTTGTCGGCATAATTAAAGCATTCTCCCCTCGCCCCCACCTCGCCCCCACCACACCCTCCAAGTCCCACTCGACCTTTCAAAGAAATTTTAAGTTAATTTTAAATTTAAAAAATACAAGCTAAAAAATTGGAATTTATGAAATTCAACTTCGGTCTGAAGAACCTCACATCAAAACAAATTACACATTTTTCCACATTTTTTTTAAAAAAAATTATATGAACTGTCACACTTTGCAAATTTTGCAAATTCAGAGGGTGCCGGGCAGAACACACGAGTGTAGCTACGTGAGCAGTCCGTTCTAACTCTACTCAGTTACAACAATGACTTCAAGCAAATTTTTTTTAAAAACAGCAATAACTTAGATTTTCACATGTTACATTTATTTCTCCACAAAGTGCGAACAGAAGCGGGGGCTGGCGGGGAGGGGGGGGGGGGGGGGGTACACAACAACAGCTAAGTGTCACTTCCATAATCAATACAATGGTCACAACCACACAGCCAGTGTACACTCTGCCACAAGGGTGAAACCAGCAAGGAGAGCTAATACGACAGATAAAACTTTGCGCGTAATATGCTTCCGCCCCCCCCCCCACCAACACCCAGACCCATTCCTCAACAACAATATTCGCAACTCCATGACTGGATCAACAAGGACTGGATCAAATGTTTTCATTTCGTCATACAAATCCCTCTCTGATTGGTCGATAAACAACCAATCAGAACAGAGGGGTGTTAGGATTGAACTATCTTTATTTACCCATCAGTGTGTTTATGTGAAGACTAAATATTGTGCTTAAAGCTTATTTACATATACAGAATAATAAGTAATGTAGGTGGGGGGGGGGGGGGGTTAATTCACAGCCATTAAATACCACTGCATATACAAGCTACGTATTACAACAACAGTTAAGAGTAAACATTTCACGGTTGTTATAAAACAGCTGACCTCTGGAAAGATCTGTCTGTTATGTATAACCATAGAGCGGATGAATATTTGAAAAAAAAACAGTTCCTCTCTTTCTGAGTACTATTTTCGCGGAATCCATGGTGGGTCTGCGACGTAAAAAAGTGTTATACACAACAGATCGAACCGCCGTAGAGGTAGGCTGTTGGGCAAACAACGACATTTCACAACATACTAGTCCAATCAGCGACTGGCGAGTGGCTAATGACGTATATCTCTCGTAAGACAACAGGTGCTCTGGTTCAATAGTTCCCCGGGAAAAAAGTTCCCCATTTAACCACATGTGTTATGGATTGTGATTTACCCTTTCTGAGACTGAAATGAGCGCTTTTGTCACAGGTGAAAGGACTACGAATTTGCCGCACTGTCCCCCTGAAGATGTGCAAACTTGAGTGTCCCCCCCCCCCCCTCATCAGACGCCTCCTACGACAACAACAGTTAATCTAATAATCAGGGTTCTCACGTCTTCGGCGATTTCAATTTCCAGGTATTTTCCAGGTTTTCCATGTTTTTGAAACCACAAATTAAATACCTTCCACGGCCAATATGGCGGCTTCCACATCACCCCTTATAGGCGTCCGTTCTACCCACGCATATTTTTAACACAGTTAAAAGAGTTTGGGAGATCTTTACTTTACTTTTACTTTACTTTGTTCCTGCCACAATTTAAACCACGCTTGTAAAGTGTTGAACCACTTTTATGCCAAACATACTCAATGTGTTCAATACACAAAGACACTGGAGACTTTCCGAAGGTACAAAGTAAAAATCCCCCTCAATTATATGTTACAGGGAATCTGTGTAATTAGGGATTTCATGAAACCCCTAAGGAATTCGTGTAATGAATAAGTGAATAAGCTCATATTGATTATAAAACTATTTTGAAAAATTATCCATTCAGGAAGGTTGTTTAGTGGTTTGTTCAAAACTGTGTATCCCTTTTCACATCGAAAGGTATTGGAATTTATAACATTACCATCCAAAATAACAGAATTTGGCGTGAAATGTGACATGACTTAGATAGGATAAAAACTATCGCTAAATTCAGGTACTGAAGTATCTCATGAATGATAGATTGGCGGTCGAGTGCTTTGAGTATATTAATTCAAAATCTACTATTAATTTCGGTAAAATACTACATTGCAAACATGAAAATTCTCAATAAAAACATCGAAATTGATTGAGCAAGTTATTACACGAATCCACTAGGGATTTCATGAAATCCCTAATTTCACAGATTCCCTGTAACATATATACAATCCTCGGTGCATTAACCATTCATAAAGAAATAGAACACATATATGACACACACAACACAGCAACACAGGCCCCACAATGACTGCAAAACACAGGTTAATAATACTATAGAACGCCGACGGCGCGAAAAAAATATCAAGCAATATTCAATATATGAAACTGGACCTCTCACCTCACACAATTCTAAAAGGCACCTCGGACGGGGGGGGGGGGGGGGGTGACAGATAAGCATAGATACCAATGCCTGACACATAACAAAAGACCCCGGGAGAGCGGCATCGAGACTCTCACCTCACACATCACACTCTAAAAAGCCCCGGGGGCGGGGGGGGGGGGGGGGACGGGGCGGGGGCGGGAGGCTGGGAAGCGGCTTTTCGTCCTAGACACTGGAAACGCGGACATGTCAATGTCATTATCTACATATACATTGTGATTAGAATATGTCTGCATAATGAACCAAAGGTACACGTCTCGGTGTCAGAAATGTTACATGTCGGTGTCAGAAATGTTACATCTCGGTGTCAGAAATGTTACATCTCGGTGTCAGAAATGTTACAGATCGGCCTACATTGATTATTTTGTTAAAATAAAACTTTGTAATCAGCGATTTAATGAAACCCCTAACAAAAATTGCGAGTATTTTGCAGGAGAATTTGATCATTTCAAAGGTAACTCATGAACCAAACTCCGTAGTGATTTTATAAAATCCCTGATTCCCTGGGGTGGCGGGTAATTTCAAAGAATGCAAAACCACATGTACAGCACGGAGGTGAAGGGTAACATTTTGGTGAAGGGTAACATTTTGGTGAAGGGTAACATTTTGGTGAAGGGTAACATTTTGAAGACTGTGGCGAACTAAAATGACCAGTCCCTGATCTCGACTTGTGGGCTTGCCCTGTCCCGTCACGCTGGAAACGGATGAGCCTTTGGAACAAAGTCGAAGCGTGAAAGAAGACTACGCTATACCTGAAGTTACATGTAAATTACACATGTTACATGTAAATCACACGTTACATGTCAATCACACATGTTACATGTCAATCACACATGTTACATGTAAATCACACGTTACATGTCAATCACACATGTTACATGTCAATCACACACGTTACATGTAAACCACACGTTACATGAGAATCACACGTTACATGTGAAGCACACGTTACATGTCACTCACACATGTTACATGTAAATCAGACATGTTACATGTAAATCACACATGTTACATGTAAATCACACGTTACATGTCAATCACACATGTTACATGTCAATCACACACGTTACATGTAAACCACACGTTACATGAGAATCACACGTTACATGTGAAGCACACGTTACATGTCACTCACACATGTTACATGTAAATCAGACATGTTACATGTCACTCACACATGTTACATGTCAATCACACATGTTACATGTGAATCATGTTACACGGGAATCACACGGTGCATGGAAATTACTATACATTGCAAACACA
Source organism: Protula sp. h YS-2021 (assembly GCA_949752745.1). Taxonomy (NCBI): domain Eukaryota; kingdom Metazoa; phylum Annelida; class Polychaeta; order Sabellida; family Serpulidae; genus Protula; species Protula sp. h YS-2021. The sequence goes on from OX457024.1 coordinate 8,332,741, forward strand.
AACACAGGCATGACTTGACCTCTGTGTGCTTCTGTTTTTTTTTTTTTTTGTTTCTTTTGGTTTGTTTGTTTGTTTGGTTTTTTATCGCAAGAAGACCATGCGCAAAGAGCACTGGCAATCTACAGGGCTTTGCCAGCTTCGCGGAAGGTGGTATACAGGCGTTACACTTCTACACAACATTATATCAGCTTTACGAGTACGTACTTTTGGCAACCTCGAGATCAAAAAACACTAAATGCACGTTATATCTAGAATAGTTTCGAGCCAACAGGGCCTATTTATAGCACGCAGGCGCGAAGCAAATTCACAGACGGTTTTTTTTATTATTCCAGCAATGTCGCAGTCTTCGTCAAGGAAGGATCAATCAAAAAAAGCAAAGTGGAAATCCTCAAGGTGACCTTGGATCGGGGAGATGACCTTGAGTGGGTTAGGTTGCCTTGGATGGGTGAGGTGACCTTGGATGGGTTAGGCCATCTTGAGCGGGTGCGGTAACCTTGGGTAGGTGAGGTGAACTTGGGTGGGTTAAGTAACCTTGGGTGGGTGAGGTGACCTTGGTGGATAAGGTGAACTTGAGTGGGTTAGGTTACCTTAGGTGGATGAGGCGACCTTGAATGGGTTAAGTGACCCTGGTTTACTTGGGTGACCTTGGGTGGGTGAGGTGACCTTGGGTGAGTTCCTGTGGAAATGCCTCGCTACCTCGTGATAACTATGTTAGCAAATTACAAACATGAAGGCTTAAGGAAGAATGGGTACACTTAAAACGTCAACACTATTATACAATACAGACACCAATCAGCTCTGCTAATGCTGGGCTTGACGAAGCCTTAGAAAATGAGGATATTTCGAATTCTCAAATCGCGCTACATCTTTATCGTATTTTTATACCCATTCTACCTTAAAAACCATGAATAATTACATTGCCTTCTGTACAATTATTAGGCGCACGACACGACCACAACAAAACAATTAGGCACTTCTCACTTCAGGTTTCTTTTATAATAATTATTCAGATTATTCAAAGCCATAATATGTATACAAATATGACAGGTGCAGAACACGTGACAAGACACGAGACTACACACGTGACGAGACACGTGACTACACACGTGATGTGACAATACACCTGGCCACGCAGATGTTATTCGGTTAGAAAATATTACAATATTACTTTGTGTGCAAAAAATATCTCGGCATTCTGTGCAGGACCCGACGAAATAATGGTCATAATAGTCGTAAAGATGCCCATTCTTTCTCGTCATTTTTTTTGTCCGGCCTTTATTCGGCCTAACGATCTAACCCCTCACCATCTACTCCCCGCCCCGCCCCCCTTCGTCCCTCCACAACCCAAAGCGTGAACAAAACACTTGAATTTAATGAGGTCCAACGACTTACCCTTTTTTCTACCAGAGCCACCCAGTCGATGGATTCAAAGAACGGATGTCGCTTGATCTCCTCCACATCCTCTTCGCCGCCACCCAACCTGCAACAGTGACCAGATGCGATGCCGTCAACAGTGACATAAAGGAATACCTTCATCTGTGATAAGACGAGCTGCCATCAACAGTGACCAGGCAACTGTGAAAAAAAAACGAGCCGCCGTCAACAGTGACCACACGCGTTATCGTCAACTGTGAAAAAACGGAGCCCTCGTCAATAGTGACTAAACTTGTTACCGTCAGCAGAGACCACATACGCTGTCGTCACAAGTGACAAGACGCACCATCGTCAGCAGTGACACGTCAACGCCAACAATGACAAGACGCGTCACAGTCAGCACGCCATATGTCAACAACGACAGTTAACAACTATCATCATAACCACCCTGTCAGACAATAACAAGAATGTAAAGGGACATTGTGACCAGCCGAGATCGAGTGAATCAAATATCAAAAGACGTGTTAGGTCACCAAAAATGGTAACAGCCTTCTAAAAACAGGTTACGGAAAATTTTTCAAAGGCCGGTCTCTGCCTTATCTCTGACAGATCCTAAAAAAAAATAAATTTCATTGAAGCCCTAACCTTGGACTTAGCCATCAAGAGACGAATCGTACAAAAAGTGAAAGGAATCCAATCAAAACTGTGGGTGAAGAAGCATTCTGAAATTTGGCTGCCAATAAATTAAAAAATGTCCCCCATTTTGTTAATTTCTGGTGGACCACCAAAAAAGTAATTTTTCAAGACAGGCCTTAATGAACACTGGAAGAAAATCTGATCAAAATTGAGGGACAAGAAGCATTTTAAAAATTGGCAACCAAAAAATTTTAAATGCCCCCTATTTGCCCAATTTTTGGTAGATCGCCATAAAATGAATTTTTCATGAGAGGTATACCTAGAGAAAATTCGTAGAAAATTGAAAGGAATATGATCAAAACTGAAGGAGAAGAAGCATTTTAAGTTTACATACGTTCATTCGTACATACATACAACACGACGAGATCTACTGCTCTAAAAAATGTACAAAGAATATTTCTTACAAAAAACAAGAATGTCCAGGGGCATTGTGACCAGCCGAGATCTAGTGAATCTATGAATAAGCTTGTCTGGTTGTCAAAAGTGGTAGTCACATTGTACAAGTTTGTCCAAGGACAAAGTTCCAGCTTACGAAAAGCGATACGACCAAATCCAGCGTGCATGAACAAGAGATTTCCCTGAAAATTGGGTTTCAAAAGACGAGATGGCAAACATCTAGCTAAATAATTAATTTAGCAACGGACCCGAACATAGACCGATAAATACATACAAAGATTTGTTTCCCAGAAAAATAGGAAAGAGATCGTGTGTATCTCTGGTAGACTGGGTAGTCTAACAGAAATACCTTCGAACAACGTATCAAAATTGTATCCACACACGAGTACTGTTGACATGGACTGTCTGACATACACAATCATTTCAAGCAGCAGAAACGACTAAACACATGTGCCTTCTGAATAGAGAAAACGCCGCGTCTAAAACATCATTACTTAAGCTTTAATGTTTTGGTATGTATTATTTTGTGGGGTTAGCATTTCCGACCAGTTTATCTAACTTGCCTTGATGTGCGGTTTGCATTTCGGTCCAGTGCGCAAGTTTATTTAACTTGCGTTGATCAGCGTTTCTTATTTTAGACCAGTGCGTATGTTTATTTAACTTGCGTTGATGCGCGATTCGCATTTCGGACCGATGCGCAAGTTTACTTAATTTGAGTTGATGCGCGGTTATTATTTAGGACCATTACGCATGTTTATTTAACTTGCATTGACGCGCGGTTTGCATTTTGGACCAGTGCGCATATCTATTTAACTTACCTCGATGCGCAGTTCGATTTCGAACCAGTGCGCATGTTTACCAAACTTGCGTCGATGCCTGGGTCCACATTTCGGACCAATGCGCATGCTCATTCAACTTACAAGTTTTAGCGGATCGCACAAAAAGACTTTTCAAGAGGGGCCTAACTGGAGAAGAATCGTACAAAATTTGAAAGGAATTCAATCAAAATTGTGGGAGAAGAAGGATCGCCAGAAACAGTAAGATTTCAAGAGAGCCCTACCTACAGAACATTCGTGCGAAAGTTAATGAAAATCTGATAAAAATTGTTCGAGAAGCATTTTGAAAATTAGGCACCAAAAATTAAAAAATGTCCCCCATTCGACCAATTTTCGGGCGGATCGCCAAAAAAGGTAAATTTCCAAGAAAGGACTATGTTGAGAACATTAGTACTAAAATTGGACAAAATCTATTAAAATTGTTCGAGAAGAAGCACTTTTAAAATTGGCAACAAAAAATTTAAATGCCCCCCCCCCCCCCATCCATTTAACCAATTTTTGGCAGATCGCCAAAAATATCAATTTTTCACGAGAGGCCTACCTGGAGAATAACTGTGCAAAATTCGAAAAGAATCCGATCACAATTGTGGGAGAAGCATTTTGACACGAAAAAATTAAAAAACGCCCCCCATTTGGCCAATTTTTGACGGATCGGAAAAGTGATTACCTTTTCAAAAGAGGCCTACCTAGGGAATAATCGTACAAAATGTGAAGAAAATCTTACCAAAATTGTGTTCAATGAAACATTTTGAAAATTAGCAACCATAAAATTATAAATGCCCCCAATTTGGCCAATTTTTGGCGGATCGCCTAAGAGAGTAATTTTTCAAGAGAGGAATACCTAGAGAACAACCGTACAAAATTGGAAAGGAATCCGATGAAAATTGTGGGAGAAGAAGCATTTTGAAAATTAGGCACCAAAAAATTTAAAAAATGCCCCCCCCCCCCTTATTTAGCCAACTTCTGGCGGATGGCCCAAAAATTTAACTTTCAAGGGAGGAGTATGTTAAGAACATTCGTACAAAATTTGAAGTAAATCTGATCAAAATTGTTCGAGAAAAAGCATTCTGAAAACTGGCAACAAAAAATTCTAATTGCCCCCTATTTAGCCAATTTTTGGCAGATCGCCAAAATAGTAAATTTTCAAGAGAGCCCTACCTAGAGAACAACTGTCCTAAATTGGAAAGAAATCCGATCAAAATTGTGGGAGAAGAAGCATTGTGAAAATTAGACACTAAAAAAATTTTAAAAATGCCCCCAATTTGGACAATTTAGGCGGATCACCAAACTGAGTAATTTTTCAAAAGAGGCCTACCCAGGAAATATTCGTACAAAATTTGAAGAAAATCTGATCAAAATTGTGTGAAAAGAAGCATTTTGAAAACTAGCAACCATAAAATTACGAATGCCCCCATTTGGCCAATTTTTGACGGATCGCCAAAAAGAGTATTTTTTCAAGAGAGGCCTACCTAGAGAACAATCTTACAAAATTGAAAAGGAATCCGATCAAAATTTTGGGACTAAAAGCATTCTGAAAATTAGACACCAAAAAATTACAAGCATGTCCAAGGACATGACCCAGCCGAGTTACCAAACAAGGAAAGAGAGAAAAACTCTGAAACGAATACTGTTAGGCAAAAAAATGAAGAACTTTGTTTCTGAACGTAACTTTTTCATAATTTTAATACACAAAAGCGAGTTTTCCCGGGTGGAAGCTACCCGAAAAGGATGTTGGAGAGGTTGGGTTTTGACGATTCACGTATTAACCGACATTTACACAAATTTACAAAATTTTTAAAATTCCACCATTTCGGCATTTTTTGTCATTTGCAAGTCATTTGCAAGCCTAGGTGGAGAAGCACCTAAGAAACTTTCGATTAAAATTTTATAACTATTTGAAAAAGACTGAGAGAAATGACTGGTTCGCAGGGTTGCCACGGGGAGTTCGACAAAAAAAGTACAAAAAGAAGTACACTGAAAGCGTAAAAAAAAGTACAAAAAAGTACGTTCTGTAAAAAAGTAAAAAAAAAAGTACAAAGAACATATACATCGAAGATGCGAGCCCTCAGCCAATAGCGGTTACATCACTGTGGTCCAGTTACTCTTGTGACATACCGCCCGGACAAAAACAATAAACAAGGTGCAAAGGATGGAGCGACGGACGGGTCCTTGCGTATCTACACTATATATATGCTTTCTTCATGTAAGGCTTGGAGAAGATCCGATGAATAGTGTTTGAGCGCCTGAACAAGAAAAAGTTTATAGAGTGCAACGGACTGACTGACATGGAACAAACTGAACCTCCGCTGCACATCTTCATTATATATGCTTTCTTCCTGTAAGGTTTCGTGAAGCTCCAATGAATAGTTTTCCAGATATCATCCGGACGAAAAAAGTTTACGGACAGATGGACGGACAAACGAGAGGTATCTTATGTGGTGGTTGCATTATGTGGTAGCATTTGATATGCCTGAAATGAGTTTAAGTGGTCGGTCACGGACTAGATTAATTGAGAATAAACAAGCATGTCAAAGGACATGACCCAGCCGAGTTACAAAACAAGGAAAGACAGAAAAACTCTGAAACGAATACTATTAGGCCAAAAAAATGAAGCATGTAAAATGCATTTTTATTTCGAATTTGGAAGCTATATGAAAGGATGTTGGAGAGGCTGGGTTTTGACGATTCACGTATTTACCGACATTTACACAATTTTACAAAATTTTTAAAATTCCACCATTTCGGCATTTTTTTGTCATTTGCGAAAAAAAGCAAAGTCTAGGTGGAGAAGCACCTAAGAAACTTTCGATTAAAATTTTATAACTATCTGAAAAAGACAGAGAAATGAATGGTTTGACAATTCAGTTATTAACTACCATTTATTTCAGTTTTTGCCAAACTTCAAAGTTCCGCCATTTCAGCAGCTTTTGGCAAACCGCGAAAAAAATAATACCCTGGTAGGCGAACGCCTGGGGAACATACCTGCGTAACATCTAAACGATTGGTGTAAAACTGTAGGAGGAGTAGTATTTTAAAAATGGGTCAAAACCGGCACAAAAAGTGGCGCCATTTTGTCCGTTTTTCGTTCAATCGTCAAAAAAAGTAATAGCCAGGTGGGGGACCACCCAGGGAACATTTCTGCGTAATATCAAAACGATTGGAGCAAAACTGTAGGAGGAGTAGCATTTTAAAGAAAAAGTTTAACATACGCACATACATTCAAGCCTTCTATAGTGATACGACTAACCCAGTCCGACAAAGTCGGCTGGGTTAAAAAAAATGTCCCCCCCCCCCTTTTTAACCAAATTTTGGCGGATCGCCAAATTGAGTATTTTTTCAAAAGAGGCCTACCTAGGGAATACTTGAAGGAAATCTGATCGAAATTGTGGGAGAACAAGCATTTTCAAAATTGGCAACCGAAAAATTTCAGATGCCACCCATTTAGCCAATTTTTGTAAAATTTGAGAGGAATGCGATCAAAAATGAAGGAGAAGAAGCATTTTAAGTAAAAGTTTACACACGCACATACTCACACCCGTACACACGAACATACAGACGACGGATACCGCTCTACTGATAAGACGGCTGGTCTATAAAGCAAGTCTTTGCATTACATGCTAAGTCACCTTCAATAAACCGCAAACCAAAGCTCTCTATAAATGACCTGACCTTTTTTCAGGTCATTTGTTGCGGATCTGATGGAATCAGACCATTTACAGATAGCCTGGCATTTTCAGGCTAACAGCAGATAGCCTGATTATAGTCATGGCCTGTAGCATGTATACGCAAATTTCCAGGGCAAGTACAAAGTTGAGACAGTCAATTTCCTGCACCATTTTCCAGGCAGTTTCCCGGACTGTTTACTACATATATCCACAGATATATATATATATATATATATATATATATATATATATATATATATATATATATATATGCATCGATTACACAGATTATATACAGGCAAATAAAAAAAAAACGTTTTACTGAATTCTTCTATTATTGACCCCACATAAGTCTGAAAAAAAATTTCGGGGGATTTTCAATTTCCAGGACTTTCCAAGACTTTTTTTGTTTGGCTTTTCCCGGACTTTCCCATGCTTCCCCGGACTATGCACGAACTCTGTCCCGATACGACGGCTGTCCGCAATGCGAACACGACCCTGAGCGATAATTGCACTGTACACGAGGCCGCATGTCGGCGGCCCTGAGCGATAATTTGCACTGTACCCGAAGCCGCATGTCTGCGGCCCTGAGCGATAATTGGCACTGTACCCGAGGCCGCATGTCGGCGGCCCTGAGCGATAATTGGCACTGTACCCGAGGCCGCATGTCGGCGGCCCTGAGCGATAATTGGCACTGTACCCGAGGCCGCATGTCGGCGGCCCTGAGCGATAATTGGCACTGTACCCGAGGCCGCATGTCGGCGGCCCTGAGCGATAATTGGCACTGTACCCGAGGCCGCATATCGGCGGCCCTGAGCGATAATTGGCACTGCGCGCGAAGCCGCATGTCGGCGGCCCTGAGCGATAATTGGCACTGTACCCGAGGCCGTATGTTGGCGGTGACATACCTCTTCCGCGGGTCCTTCTCCAGCAGGCCGGCCAGGAACTTCTTGGCGTTGTCCGAGATGGTGCGGGGAAAGCGAATGGGCTCCATCAGGATGAGCTCAAAGAGTACCTCGGGGTCGCGGTTGTAGAAGGGCAGGCGGCCGCACATCATCTCGTACGTGACGACGCCCGTGCCCCACCAGTCCACGGCACGTCCGTAGTCGTTGTCCTCAAGCACCTGTAACGCCATAAAAGTGTCTGTATGTGTGTGTGGGGGGAGATCGTTATCCTCCAGCACCTGGGGGTGGGGTGGGGAGGTGAGGGGGGGGGGAGAGGCCGAAATCGTTACCCTCCAGCATCTGGGGGTGGGGTGGGGAGATGAGGGGGGGGGGGGAGAGGCCGAGATCGTTATCCTCCAGCACCTGGGGGTGGGGTGGGGAGGTAAGGGGGGAAGAGGAGGGACCCCATCCGTTATTTGTCACCCAGTATGCGTCTGTTTGTGGAGGGGGAGGGGGGAGGAGGGGGAGGAGAGGGAGGGGTAGTACGAGCAGAAACAAAGTCGCCCAACAGGACATCGCACGCCCCTGCGCTACACCTGCAGTTGTATTGTCTGACCTTGACATTTCCTTTCTCAGGAAATCAGAAAATCTCCCGCACTTCATTAATTTTCTTTTATTTACTTTTTATTTCTTCTATTCATTTATTTATTTTTAAAATTTTGTCCACTGCGCTGTGACATCACACATCCTTTTTCACTCAAATATACATATAAACTGTCGCTAGTTTTTCAATACTGATGACCATCACATGACGCCTGCCGTAGGAAAGTGACATAATCGTGACATGTTAACCGTGACTTCATCAAAAAACGTGATAACACCGCCAGGTCGCCGTGGTGTAACACAGAAGTGACGTCACCACGACAAAACCGTGATCTAAACGCGACATAAACGTGACGTGACCGCGCTATAACCGTGACGTCACAGCGTACGCCAAAAGCCACATAACCGTGAGATAAGCACGAGATACACCCGATGACGTCACTGTGGCCGTGACGTGACCGCGCGACATAAACGTGACGTGACCGCGCTATAACCGTGACGTAACAGGATACCGCAAAAGCCACATAACCGTGAGATAAGCACGAGATACACCCGATGACGTCACTGTGGCCGTGACGTGACCGCGCGACATAAACGTGACGTGACCGCGCTATAACCGTGACGTCACAGCGTACGCCAGAAGCCACATAACCGTGAGATAAGCACGAGATACACCCAATGACGACACAGTGACGTGACTGCGGCCGTGACGTGACCGCGCGACATAAACGTGACGTGACCGCGCTATAACCGTGACGTCACAGCGTACGCTAAAAGTCACATAACCGTGAGATAAGCACGAGATACACCCGATGACGTCACTGTGGCCGTGACGTGACCGCGCGACATAAACGTGACGTGACTGCGCTATAACCGTGACGTCACAGCGTACGCCAAAAGTCACATAACCGTGAGATAAGCACGAGATACACCCGCTGACGTCACTGTGGCCGTGACGTGACCGCCCGACATGAACGTGACGTGACCGCGCTATAACCGTGACGTCACAGCGTACGCCAAACGCCACATAACCGTGAGATAAGCACGAGATACACCGATGACGACACGGTGACGTGACTGTGGCCGTGACGTGACCGCGCGACATAAACGTGACGTGACCGCGCTATAACCGTGCCGTAAGAGGATACCGCAAAAGCCACATAACCGTGAGATAAGCACGAGATACACCCGATGACGTCACTGTGGCCGTCACGTGACCGCGCGACATAAACGTGACGTGACCGCGGTATAACCGTGACGTCACAGCGTACGTCAGAAGCCACATAACCGTGAGATAAGCACGAGATAAACCCGATGGCGACACGGTGACGTGATTGTGGCCGTGACGTGACCGCGCGACATGAACGTGACGTGTCCGCGCTATAACCGTGACGTCACAGCGTACGCCAACAGCCACATAACCGTGAGATAAGCACGACATACACCCGATGACGACACGGTGACGTGACTGTGGCGGTGACATGACCGCGCGACATAAACGTGACGTAACCGCGCTATAACCGTGACGTCACAGCGTACGCCAACAGCCACATAACCGTGAGAGAAGCACGAGATACACCCGATGACGACACGGTGACGTGACGGTGGCCGTGACGTGGCTGGAGGACACTGACCTCCGGCGCCAGGTACTCCGGCGTCCCGCAGAACGTCTGCGTCAGAACACCGTACTTCATCTCTTCCTTACACAGGCCAAAGTCCGCTATTTTTATATGCCCATCTTTATCGAGCAGTAAATTCTCCAACTGTAAAACAAAAAGTCACAATTTCAATATTTTACTTTTTGTCATTACAAGCTATCACATTCATAAAATCAATACGCCCTCACAAACTCAAGTTTTATATCGTTACAAATGACATCGATTTTTGACTCACTTTCAAATCTCCGTAAATAACATGCCCCTTTTCACTAACTTTCGATCTCTACCAGTGACTTTTTACACTGACTTTTAGATCTCTATAAATGACTTCTTACACTAGCTTTTAGATCTCTATAAATGACTTTTGACACTGACTTTTCGATCTCTATAAATGACTTTTGATACTGAATTTTAGATCTCTATAAATGACTTTTCGCACTGACTTTTAGATCTCTATGAATGACTTTTCACACTGACTTTTCGATCTCTATAAATGACTTTTCGCACTGACATTTCGATCTCTATAAATGACTTTTCGCACTGACATTTCGATCTCTATAATGACTTTTCACACTGACATTTCGATCTCTATAAATGACTTTTCGCACTGACTTTTAGATCTCTATAAATGACTTTTCACACTGACTTTTCGATCTCTATAAATGACTTTTGACACTGAATTTTATATCTCTATAAATGACTTTTCGCACTGACTTTTAGATCTCTATGAATGACTTTTCACACTGACTTTTCGATCTCTATAAATGACTTTTCGCACTGACATTTCGATCTCTATAAATGACTTTTCGCACTGACATTTCGATCTCTATAAATGACTTTTCACACTGACATTTCGATCTCTATAAATGACTTTTCGCACTGACTTTTAGATCCCTATAAATGAGTTTTCACACTGACTTTTAGATCTCCATAAATGACTTTTCACACTGACTTTTCGATCTCTATGAATGACTTTTCACACTGACGTTTAGATCTCTATGAATGACTTTTTACACTGACTTTTAGATCTCTATAAATGACTTTTCACACTGACTTTTCGATCTCTATGAATGACTTTTCACACTGACTTTTAGATCTCTATAAATGATATCGTTCTCGTGCAGGTAGCCTAGCGCCGACACGATCTGAGCTGCATAGAAGCGCGTCCTCTCCTCGGGGAATAGCCGCACCCGCGACAGGTGGTAGAACAGCTCGCCGCCATTGACGTACTCCATGACGAAGCACAGGCGGTCCCCCGTCTGGAAGGAGTACTTCAGTTGCTGCAAAATAAAAATAAATAAACAAATAAAAATACCACAACACGCTCAACTTTATCACGCGAATCAAACGTAAGCATCTTTTTTTTTTCTTTTTTTTTTTTTTTCTTATTTAGTGCCTTTATTATTATTATTGCCTTTTTATTATTATTATTATTATTATTATTATTATTATTATTGTTATTGTTATTATTACTATTTCAAAATGCTATTATTGTAGTTATTATTCTGTAGGTTTACCGAGAAAAAACTTCTCTTGTGGCGAGACTAGATTTATGGCTCAAGCACATTTTTATCGGAGAAATCTGTGAAATATGTGTCTGGTTTGAAATGCCTTACAGCTGTCAGGTGCATTCGTATGAACGGTCTAGGAATGGTAATAGGTCCATTAATAATGAGTCTATAATGCATTAACTTCCCAACACAGACGCACCAAAAGTGTTGCGCCCGTATTCAGTGACGTGGCTCAAGCTCAAACTCACGCTCAAACTCAAACATTGAAACAGTTATGAGATTGGTTAATCCAATAAGTAAAACTGGAGCTCAGAATTAGTCTAGAGTAGAGCCAGCTTGAAGTTGGCTTAAAATTAAGGAAAATCAACTAAGAAATTTGTAACATTTGCCTCACACTAATTTGTTTGAAGTACTTTATTTCACTGATTTCAATTTTATAAACAAACACCCCCCCACCCCCCCACCCCAACACCCCCCCCCCCCGGCCTGCCACACGAGAGGTCTGGAACGAAGCAGAGAGTTCGATGTGCTACAGCTAAAACTCATCTGATGGAGCAAATGCTCAAATGAGCTTCTAATTCAAATTTTCCAACTTATTTTGGAGTTGGAGCTAAGTTACTGATGTACGGGAGCCGGGAGAGAGGGAATGGTTAAATTTATGGTCAATGGATGAATGGATGAAGTCAGAAAGCCTGTCATTTTTTGCTCACGTACTTTATAGATGACACTCCTTCTCCCCCCCCCCCCCCCACCCCCACTAGTCATGCTTTTCTGTTGACACGCACGAAGCAATCAGCGGAATTCATTTTTTTTTAGTTTTGATTTTTTTCTCCAGACATTAATACTGCTTGAACATACAAACAAGTTTGTCCAAGGACAAAGTCCCAGCTTACGAAAAGCAATAAGACCCATTCCAGCGTGCATGAGCGAAGGAATTTCCCTGAAATATCAAGCTTCAAAAGATGAGACGGCAAAGAGCTAGCTCAATAATTAATTTAGCACCGGACCAGAACATAGACCGATAAATGCATACAAAGATTTCTTTCCAAGAAAAATTGGGAACAGATTTTTTGTATATCTGGTAGACTGGATAGATTGCCATAGATACCTTCAAACAACGCTCGCATTTCGGACCAGTGCGCATATTTATGTAACTTGCCTCGATGCGCGGTTCTAATTCAGACAAGTGCGCATGTTTATTTAATTTGCGTTGATGCGCGGCTCTCATTTTGGAACAGTGCACATGTTTATTTAACTTAATAAAGATTAATGCGCGGTTCTTATTCCAGACCAATGCGCATGTTTATTTTACTTTCGTACTTATTTTGGACAAGTGCACAAGTTTCCTTAGGTTGTCTTGATGCGCGGGTCACAACATTCGTACATTATCGCCCAATGTTCCCTATTATCGCCCACCCGAAAAATATCATATTTATCATATTTTCGGGTCCTAGAATTGTTTCCTGCACTTTTAAAGCGAAAATTACAACTTTCTTGCATTATCGCCCAATATTCCCTATTATCGCCCACCCGAAAAATATCACATTTATCATATTTTCGGGTCATAGAATTGATTCCTGCACTTTTAAAGCGAAAATTACAGCTTTCTTGCATTATCGCCCAATGTTCCCTATTATCGCCGACACGAAAAATATCATATTTATCATATTTTCGGGTCATAGAATTGATTATTGCACTTTTAAAGCGAAAATCACAACTTTCTTACATTATCGCCCAATGTTCCCTATTATCGCCCACACGAAAAATATCACATTTATCATATTTTCGGGTCATAGAATTGTTTCCTGCACTTTTAAAGCGAAAATTACAACTTTCTTGCACTATCGCCCAATGTTCCCTATTATCGACCATCCGAAAAATATCATATTTATCATATTTTCGGGTCACAGAATTGATTCCTGCACTTTTAAAGCGAAAATTACAATTTTCTTACATTATCGCCCAATATTCCCTATTATCGTTCACCCGAAAAATATCACATTTATCATATTTTCGGGTCATAGAATTGATTCCTGCACTTTTAAAGCGAAAATTACAACTTTCTTGCATTATCGCCCAATGTTCCCTATTATCGCCCATCCGAAAAATATCACATTTATCATATTTTCGGGTTATAGAATTGATTCCTGCTCTTTTAAAGCGAAAATTACAACTTTCTTACATTATCGCCCAATGTTCCCTATTATCGCCCACACGAAAAATATTATATTTATGATATTTTCGGGTCCTAGAATTGTTTCCTGCACTTTTAAAGCGAAAATTACAACTTTCTTGCTTTATCGCCCAATATTCCCTGTTATCGCCCACCCGTAAAATATCACATTGATCATATTTTCGGGTCACAGAATTGATTCCTGCACTTTAAAAGCGAAAATTACAACTTTCTTGCATTATCGCCCAATGCTCCCTATTATCGCCCACACGAAAAATATCACATTTATCATATTTTCGGGTCATAGAATTGATTCCTGCACTTTTAAAGCGAAAATTACAACTTTCTTGCATTATCGCCCAATGTTCCCTATTATCGCCCATCCAAAAAATATCATATTTTTCATATTTTCGGGACATATAATTGATCCCTGCACTTTTAAAGCGAAAATTACAACTTTCTTGCATTATCGCCCAATATTCCCTATTATCGCCCATCCGAAAAATATCATATTTATCATATTTTCGGGTTATAGAATTGATTCCTGCTCTTTTAAAGCGAAAATTACAACTTTCTTACATTATCGCCCAATGTTCCCTACTATCGCCCACACGAAAAATATTATATTTATGATATTTTCGGGTCCTAGAATTGTTTCCTGCACTTTTAAAGCGAAAATTACAACTTTCTTGCTTTATCGCCCAATATTCCCTGTTATCGCCCACCCGTAAAATATCACATTGATCATATTTTCGGGTCACAGAATTGATTCCTGCCCTTTTAAAGCGAAAATTACAACTTTCTTGCATTATCGCCCAATGTTCCCTATTATCGCCCACACGAAAAATATCACATTTATCATATTTTCGGGTCATAGAATTGATTCCTGCTCTATTAAAGCGAAAATTACAACTTTCTTACATTATCGCCCAATGCTCCCTATTATCGCCCACACGAAAAATATTATATTTATCATATTTTCGGGTCCTAGAATTGTTTCCTGCACTTTTAAAGCGAAAATTACAACTTTCTTGCTTTATCGCCCAATATTCCCTGTTATCGCCCACCCGTAAAATATCACACTGATCATATTTTCGGGTCACAGAATTGATTCCTGCACTTTTAAAGCGAAAATTACAACTTTCTTGCACTATCGCCCAATGTTCCCTATTATCGACCATCCGAAAAATATCATATTTATCATATTTTCGGGTCACAGAATTGATTCCTGCACTTTTAAAGCGAAAATTACAACTTTCTTACATTATCGCCCAATATTCCCTATTATCGCCCACCCGAAAAATATCACATTTATCATATTTTCGGGTCATAGAATTGATTCCTGCACTTTTAAAGCGAAAATTACAACTTTCTTGCATTATCGCCCAATGTTCCCTATTATCGCCCATCCGAAAAATATCACATTTATCATATTTTCGGGTCATAGAATTGATTCCTGCTCTTTTAAAGCGAAAATTACAACTTTCTTACATTATCGCCCAATGTTACCTATTATCGCCCACACGAAAAATATTATATTTATGATATTTTCGGGTCCTAGAATTGTTTCCTGCACTTTTAAAGCGAAAATTACAACTTTCTTGCTTTATCGCCCAATATTCCCTGTTATCGCCCACCCGTAAAATATCACATTGATCATATTTTCGGGTCACAGAATTGATTCCTGCACTTTAAAAGCGAAAATTACAACTTTCTTGCATTATCGCCCAATGCTCCCTATTATCGCCCACACGAAAAATATCACATTTATCATATTTTCGGGTCATAGAATTGATTCCTGCACTTTTAAAGCGAAAATTACAACTTTTTTTACATTATCGCCCAATATTGCCTATTATCGCCTACCCGAAAAATATCACATTTATCATATTTTCGGGTCATAGAATTGATCCCTGCACTTTTAAAGCGAAAATTACAACTTTCTTGCACTATCGCCCAATGTTCCCTATTATCGACCATCCGAAAAATATCATATTTATCATATTTTCGGGTCACAGAATTGATTCCTGCACTTTTAAAGCGAAAATTACAATTTTCTTACATTATCGCCCAATGTTCCCTATTATCGCCCACCCGAAAAATATCACATTTATCATATTTTCGGGTCATAGAATTGATTCCTGCACTTTTAAAGCGAAAATTACAACTTTCTTGCATTATCGCCCAATGTTCCCTATTATCGCCCATCCGAAAAATATCACATTTATCATATTTTCGGGTTATAGAATTGATTCCTGCTCTTTTAAAGCGAAAATTACAACTTTCTTACATTATCGCCCAATGTTACCTATTATCGCCCACACGAAAAATATTATATTTATGATATTTTCGGGTCCTAGAATTGTTTCCTGCACTTTTAAAGTGAAAATTACAACTTTCTTGCTTTATCGCCCAATATTCCCTGTTATCGTCCACCCGTAAAATATCACATTGATCATATTTTCGGGTCACAGAATTGATTCCTGCACTTTAAAAGCGAAAATTACAACTTTCTTGCATTATCGCCCAATGCTCCCTATTATCGCCCACACGAAAAATATCACATTTATCATATTTTCGGGTCATAGAATTGATTCCTGCACTTTTAAAGCGAAAATTACAACTTTCTTGCATTATCGCCCAATGTTCCCTATTATCGCCCATCCAAAAATTATCATATTTTTCATATTTTCGGGACATATAATTGATCCCTGCACTTTTAAAGCGAAAATTACAACTTTCTTGCATTATCGCCCAATATTCCCTATTATCGCCCATCCGAAAAATATCATATTTATCATATTTTCGGGTTATAGAATTGATTCCTGCTCTTTTAAAGCGAAAATTACAACTTTCTTATATTATCGCCCAATGTTCCCTATTATCGCCCACCCGAAAAATATTATATTTATCATATTTTCGGGTCCTAGAATTGTTTCCTGCACTTTTAAAGCGAAAATTACAACTTTCTTGCTTTATCGCCCAATATTCCCTGTTATCGCCCACCCGTAAAATATCACATTGATCATATTTTCGGGTCACAGAATTGATTCCTGCACTTTTAAAGCGAAAATTACAACTTTCTTGCATTATCGCCCAATGTTTCCTATTATCGCCCACACGAAAAATATCACATTTATCATATTTTCGGGTCATAGAATTGATTCCTGCTCTTTTAAAGCGAAAATTACAACTTTCTTACATTATCGCCCAATGCTCCCTATTATCGCCCACACGAAAAATATTATATTTATCATATTTTCGGGTCCTAGAATTGTTTCCTGCACTTTTAAAGCGAAAATTACAACTTTCTTACATTATCGCCCAATGTTACCTATTATCGCCCACACGAAAAATATTATATTTATGATATTTTCGGGTCCTAGAATTGTTTCCTGCACTTTTAAAGCGAAAATTACAACTTTCTTGCTTTATCGCCCAATATTCCCTGTTATCGCCCACCCGTAAAATATCACATTGATCATATTTTCGGGTCACAGAATTGATTCCTGCACTTTAAAAGCGAAAATTACAACTTTCTTGCATTATCGCCCAATGCTCCCTATTATCGCCCACACGAAAAATATCACATTTATCATATTTTCGGGTCATAGAATTGATTCCTGCACTTTTAAAGCGAAAATTACAATTTTTTTTACATTATCGCCCAATATTGCCTATTATCGCCTACCCGAAAAATATCACATTTATCATATTTTCGGGTCATAGAATTGATCCCTGCACTTTTAAAGCGAAAATTACAACTTTCTTGCACTATCGCCCAATGTTCCCTATTATCGACCATCCGAAAAATATCATATTTATCATATTTTCGGGTCACAGAATTGATTCCTGCACTTTTAAAGCGAAAATTACAATTTTCTTACATTATCGCCCAATGTTCCCTATTATCGCCCACCCGAAAAATATCACATTTATCATATTTTCGGGTCATAGAATTGATTCCTGCACTTTTAAAGCGAAAATTACAACTTTCTTGCATTAGCGCCCAATGTTCCCTATTATCGCCCATCCGAAAAATATCACATTTATCATATTTTCGGGTTATAGAATTGATTCCTGCTCTTTTAAAGCGAAAATTACAACTTTCTTGCATTATCGCCCAATGTTACCTATTATCGCCCACACGAAAAATATTATATTTATGATATTTTCGGGTCCTAGAATTGTTTCCTGCACTTTTAAAGTGAAAATTACAACTTTCTTGCTTTATCGCCCAATATTCCCTGTTATCGTCCACCCGTAAAATATCACATTGATCATATTTTCGGGTCACAGAATTGATTCCTGCACTTTAAAAGCGAAAATTACAATTTCTTGCATTATCGCCCAATGCTCCCTATTATCGCCCACACGAAAAATATCACATTTATCATATTTTCGGGTCATAGAATTGATTCCTGCACTTTTAAAGCGAAAATTACAACTTTCTTGCATTATCGCCCAATGTTCCCTATTATCGCCCATCCAAAAAATATCATATTTTTCATATTTTCGGGACATATAATTGATCCCTGCACTTTTAAAGCGAAAATTACAACTTTCTTGCATTATCGCCCAATATTCCCTATTATCGCCCATCCGAAAAATATCATATTTATCATATTTTCGGGTTATAGAATTGATTCCTGCTCTTTTAAAGCGAAAATTACAACTTTCTTATATTATCGCCCAATGTTCCCTATTATCGCCCACCCGAAAAATATTATATTTATCATATTTTCGGGTCCTAGAATTGTTTCCTGCACTTTTAAAGCGAAAATTACAACTTTCTTGCTTTATCGCCCAATATTCCCTGTTATCGCCCACCCGTAAAATATCACATTGATCATATTTTCGGGTCACAGAATTGATTCCTGCACTTTTAAAGCGAAAATTACAACTTTCTTGCATTATCGCCCAATGTTTCCTATTATCGCCCACACGAAAAATATCACATTTATCATATTTTCGGGTCATAGAATTGATTCCTGCTCTTTTAAAGCGAAAATTACAACTTTCTTACATTATCGCCCAATGCTCCCTATTATCGCCCACACGAAAAATATTATATTTATCATATTTTCGGGTCCTAGAATTGTTTCCTGCACTTTTAAAGCGAAAATTACAACTTTCTTACATTATCGCCCAATGTTACCTATTATCGCCCACACGAAAAATATTATATTTATGATATTTTCGGGTCCTAGAATTGTTTCCTGCACTTTTAAAGCGAAAATTACAACTTTCTTGCTTTATCGCCCAATATTCCCTGTTATCGCCCACCCGTAAAATATCACATTGATCATATTTTCGGGTCACAGAATTGATTCCTGCACTTTAAAAGCGAAAATTACAACTTTCTTGCATTATCGCCCAATGCTCCCTATTATCGCCCACACGAAAAATATCACATTTATCATATTTTCGGGTCATAGAATTGATTCCTGCACTTTTAAAGCGAAAATTACAATTTTTTTTTACATTATCGCCCAATATTGCCTATTATCGCCTACCCGAAAAATATCACATTTATCATATTTTCGGGTCATAGAATTGATCCCTGCACTTTTAAAGCGAAAATTACAACTTTCTTGCACTATCGCCCAATGTTCCCTATTATCGACCATCCGAAAAATATCATATTTATCATATTTTCGGGTCACAGAATTGATTCCTGCACTTTTAAAGCGAAAATTACAATTTTCTTACATTATCGCCCAATGTTCCCTATTATCGCCCACCCGAAAAATATCACATTTATCATATTTTCGGGTCATAGAATTGATTCCTGCACTTTTAAAGCGAAAATTACAACTTTCTTGCATTAGCGCCCAATGTTCCCTATTATCGCCCATCCGAAAAATATCACATTTATCATATTTTCGGGTTATAGAATTGATTCCTGCTCTTTTAAAGCGAAAATTACAACTTTCTTACATTATCGCCCAATGTTACCTATTATCGCCCACACGAAAAATATTATATTTATGATATTTTCGGGTCCTAGAATTGTTTCCTGCACTTTTAAAGTGAAAATTACAACTTTCTTGCTTTATCGCCCAATATTCCCTGTTATCGTCCACCCGTAAAATATCACATTGATCATATTTTCGGGTCACAGAATTGATTCCTGCACTTTAAAAGCGAAAATTACAATTTCTTGCATTATCGCCCAATGCTCCCTATTATCGCCCACACGAAAAATATCACATTTATCATATTTTCGGGTCATAGAATTGATTCCTGCACTTTTAAAGCGAAAATTACAACTTTCTTGCATTATCGCCCAATGTTCCCTATTATCGCCCATCCAAAAAATATCATATTTTTCATATTTTCGGGACATATAATTGATCCCTGCACTTTTAAAGCGAAAATTACAACTTTCTTGCATTATCGCCCAATATTCCCTATTATCGCCCATCCGAAAAATATCATATTTATCATATTTTCGGGTTATAGAATTGATTCCTGCTCTTTTAAAGCGAAAATTACAACTTTCTTATATTATCGCCCAATGTTCCCTATTATCGCCCACCCGAAAAATATTATATTTATCATATTTTCGGGTCCTAGAATTGTTTCCTGCACTTTTAAAGCGAAAATTACAACTTTCTTGCTTTATCGCCCAATATTCCCTGTTATCGCCCACCCGTAAAATATCACATTGATCATATTTTCGGGTCACAGAATTGATTCCTGCACTTTTAAAGCGAAAATTACAACTTTCTTGCATTATCGCCCAATGTTTCCTATTATCGCCCACACGAAAAATCTCACATTTATCATATTTTCGGGTCATAGAATTGATTCCTGCTCTTTTAAAGCGAAAATTACAACTTTCTTACATTATCGCCCAATGCTCCCTATTATCGCCCACACGAAAAATATTATATTTATCATATTTTCGGGTCCTAGAATTGTTTCCTGCACTTTTAAAGCGAAAATTACAACTTTCTTGCTTTATCGCCCAATATTCCCTGTTATCGCCCACCCGTAAAATATCACACTGATCATATTTTCGGGTCACAGAATTGATTCCTGCACTTTTAAAGCGAAAATTACAACTTTCTTGCACTATCGCCCAATGTTCCCTATTATCGACCATCCGAAAAATATCATATTTATCATATTTTCGGGTCACAGAATTGATTCCTGCACTTTTAAAGCGAAAATTACAATTTTCTTACATTATCGCCCAATATTCCCTATTATCGCCCACCCGAAAAATATCACATTTATCATATTTTCGGGTCATAGAATTGATTCCTGCACTTTTAAAGCGAAAATTACAACTTTCTTGCATTATCGCCCAATGTTCCCTATTATCGCCCATCCGAAAAATATCACATTTATCATATTTTCGGGTTATAGAATTGATTCCTGCTCTTTTAAAGCGAAAATTACAACTTTCTTATATTATCGCCCAATGTTACCTATTATCGCCCACACGAAAAATATTATATTTATGATATTTTCGGGTCCTAGAATTGTTTCCTGCACTTTTAAAGCGAAAATTACAACTTTCTTGCTTTATCGCCCAATATTCCCTGTTATCGCCCACCCGTAAAATATCACATTGATCATATTTTCGGGTCACAGAATTGATTCCTGCACTTTAAAAGCGAAAATTACAACTTTCTTCCATTATCGCCCAATGCTCCCTATTATCGCCCACACGAAAAATATCACATTTATCATATTTTCGGGTCATAGAATTGATTCCTGCACTTTTAAAGCGAAAATTACAATTTTTTTTACATTATCGCCCAATATTGCCTATTATCGCCTACCCGAAAAATATCATATTTATCATATTTTCGGGTTATAGAATTGATTCCTGCTCTTTTAAAGCGAAAATTACAACTTTCTTATATTATCGCCCAATGTTCCCTATTATCGCCCACCCGAAAAATATTATATTTATCATATTTTCGGGTCCTAGAATTGTTTCCTGCACTTTTAAAGCGAAAATTACAACTTTCTTGCTTTATCGCCCAATATTCCCTGTTATCGCCCACCCGTAAAATATCACATTGATCATATTTTCGGGTCACAGAATTGATTCCTGCTCTTTTAAAGCGAAAATTACAACTTTCTTATATTATCGCCCAATGTTCCCTATTATCGCCCACCCGAAAAATATTATATTTATCATATTTTCGGGTCCTAGAATTGTTTCCTGCACTTTTAAAGCGAAAATTACAACTTTCTTGCTTTATCGCCCAATATTCCCTGTTATCGCCCACCCGTAAAATATCACATTGATCATATTTTCGGGTCACAGAATTGATTCCTGCACTTTTAAAGCGAAAATTACAACTTTCTTGCATTATCACCCAATGTTTCCTATTATCGCCCACACGAAAAATATCACATTTATCATATTTTCGGGTCATAGAATTGATTCCTGCTCTTTTAAAGCGAAAATTACAACTTTCTTACATTATCGCCCAATGCTCCCTATTATCGCCCACACGAAAAATATTATATTTATCATATTTTCGGGTCCTAGAATTGTTTCCTGCACTTTTAAAGCGAAAATTACAACTTTCTTGCTTTATCGCCCAATATTCCCTGTTATCGCCCACCCGTAAAATATCACACTGATCATATTTTCGGGTCACAGAATTGATTCCTGCACTTTTAAAGCGAAAATTACAACTTTCTTGCACTATCGCCCAATGTTCCCTATTATCGACCATCCGAAAAATATCATATTTATCATATTTTCGGGTCACAGAATTGATTCCTGCACTTTTAAAGCGAAAATTACAACTTTCTTGCATTATCGCCCAATGTTCCCTATTATCGCCCATCCAAAAAATATCATATTTTTCATATTTTCGGGACATATAATTGATCCCTGCACTTTTAAAGCGAAAATTACAACTTTCTTGCATTATCGCCCAATATTCCCTATTATCGCCCATCCGAAAAATATCATATTTATCATATTTTCGGGTTATAGAATTGATTCCTGCTCTTTTAAAGCGAAAATTACAACTTTCTTACATTATCGCCCAATGTTCCCTATTATCGCCCACACGAAAAATATTATATTTATCATATTTTCGGGTCCTAGAATTGTTTCCTGCACTTTTAAAGCGAAAATTACAACTTTCTTGCTTTATCGCCCAATATTCCCTGTTATCGCCCACCCGTAAAATATCACATTGATCATATTTTCGGGTCACAGAATTGATTCCTGCACTTTTAAAGCGAAAATTACAACTTTCTTGCATTATCGCCCAATGTTCCCTATTATCGCCCACTTGAAAATATCATAGAAATGACCTACTGACAACAAAATTACTGAAAAGTCCAACCAAAAGTACTTGCATGTAACATATTGTGCCCCTCTGCAAATTGAAACTTTGCTTTTTTAAGAAGAAAAATGGAAATTTCCAATTTTTTAAAAGCTGCAAACTTCGAAGCTCAGTGGATTCAAAAATAAGGCGAAATTCAAAAATCGAAAAATGTACTTTTTTCACCCCTTAGTTCTAGTTTCTTCATAACAAATTTCGGAATCTTCCGATGAAAAATGAGGGACTAGATAGATTTTTTCGTATTTTGCCCAAATCGGCAATAAAATCGCCAAAAATGGTTTAAACCAAAAAATAAAAAAGAATCCTAATGCAGTAGAAGGTTAAAAACTCGCGTTTAAAATTTGGTACGAATCGGATGAAAAATAAAAAAGATATTCCACTTTAACTACTTTGTTAAGAAAAAAAAATGGAAATTTGCCAATTTTTAGAAGTTGCAAACTTTGAAGCTCAGTAGATTCAAAAATAAGGCGAAATTCAAAAATCGAAAAAAGAACTTTTTTCACCCCTTAGTTCTAGTTTCTTCATGAAAAATTTCGGAATCTTCCGATGAAAAATGAGGGACTAGATAGGTTTTTTCGTATTTTGCCCAAATTGGCAATAAAATCGCCAAAAATGGTTTAAACCAAAAAATAAAAAAATTCTAATGCAGTAGAAGGTTAAAAACTCGTGTAAAAAATTTGGTACGAATCGGATAAAAAATAAAAACGATATTCCACTTTAACTACTTTGTTCAGAAAAAAAAAATTGGAAATTTGTCAATTTTTAGAAGTTGCAAACTTTGAAGCTCAGTAGATTCAAAAATAAGGCGAAATTCAAAAATCGAAAAAAGTACTTTTTTTACCCCTTAGTCCTAGTTTCTTCATAAAAAATTTCGGAATCTTCCGATGAAAAATGAGGGACTAGATAGGTTTTTTCGTATTTTGCCCAAATTGGCAATAAAATCACCAAAAATGGTTTAAACCGCAAAAATAAAAATATTTCCTAATGCAGTAAAGGGTTAGGAACTCGTGTTTAAAATTTGGTAAGAATCGGATAAAAAATAAAAAAGTTATTCCACTTTTAACGGTCGCGTGACGGACAGACGGACGGACGGACGGACAGACGGACGATACTTGCCCCCATCTGTATAGCCCTGTTGGCTAAAAAGCAAACTGGGCTAAAAAAAAAGACATCGGATAAAAAATGTAGGACGAGATACATTTTAAATTTTTTTCTTCAAAAATTCCCCAAAAATTAAAAAATCACCCGATCGACTAGAAAAGCACAAGCCGTATGCACGACACTTTAGGGATGCCTCATACCAAAAATAAATCACATCGGGTCAAAAATGTAGGAGGAGACACATTTTAAATTTTTTTCTTTAAAAATTCCCCTAAAATTCAAAAATCACCCGATCGACTAAAAAAGCACAAGCCGTATGCACGACTCCTTAGGGATGCCTCACACCAAAAATAAATGACATCGAATCAAAATTGTAGGAGTAGATGCATTTTGAATTATTTTCGAAAATTTTGCTTTAAAAATTCCCCAAAAATACAAAAATTGCGCGATCGACTAAAAAAGCACAAGCCGTATGCACGACCCTTTAGGGGTGCCTCATACCAAAAATAAATGACATCGGGTCAAAAATGTAGGAGGAGATACATTTTAAAATTTTTTCTTAAAAAATTCGCCAAAAATTCAAAAATCACCCGATCGACTAGAAAAGCACAAGCCGTATGCACGACCCCTTAGGGATACCTCACACCAAAAATAAATGACATCGGATCAAAATTGTAGGAGGAGATGCATTTTGAACCAAAGTTTACTAAATAAACAACTAACTAACTAACTAACTAACTAACTAACTAACTAACTAACTAACTAACGGACACCGCCCGCAAACCGATAGGAATACCCCAGCTTACGTGTAACGTAAGCTGGGCTAAAAACGCGTATGAATCGCTCTGTCCAGTACAATAAATAAGACATTTGAACAGATATGGCTACTAAAAGCAAAAAGCTATGGGTAAAAATAGAGCGCCAAAAATAAAAACAAAAAAAAATATGTAGTGCCAAAAGTAAACACAAATATAGGGTTCCAAAAATAAACATGTTTTTCTCTCAAAGCGGAAGCACTATATGTGCACATGTCGACTAGTAAGGTTAAAAAAATATATATATATATCGATTTTCCAGAAGACCAGTGACACACGAACATGTTTATATCCGGGTTCAAAATCAGGCACCCACAGTTTTGAGGCAGTGCCTTACACAGCACCAACTTAACGTGCTCGCCAGCGTCAACAATAGCTGCTCATACTCCTCATTTCCTAGCAAAATTTATCACCACAGTGACGACGGACAAGCAAGAAACCACGCAAAACTGGGGTAGCCGATAATGATTTTATTGCACATTGTCATTAACTTGAACGACACCTGATATCTGAGGTGGGAGGAGGGGGGAGGGGGGAGGGGGACACAACGGGATATTGTCGATTTTCTTCCGATTAGCACACGTCACCATCCAGGGTTCGCGTTTACACTGTTTTCCACCAGTTTTACCCGGAACTAAACAAGTAGGCAGTTTTTTTTTGCCACCTTCTTTAAAATCTGGACACTCATCAACTAATAGTCCATTTCTTTTTTTCGCACCACTTTCAACAGAAATACACACGTTTTGAAAGCTTTTGGTTAACAGTCTTGAGAGTAAAACTGACCCATCCCAACAATAAGGTCTGATCAATGACAATGTCCCACGCACTTCGACGTCATATCATTTTTTTTTTAACTTGTATTAAATCTATGTATTTTTCTTATTATTCAACTCCTCTTTAGAGCACACTTGTGAATACGCTTCTAGTAAAATGAAATTTTGCTAATTTTGCCATTTTTTTAAAAAATTTTTGCTATCGTTTCTTTTCCCGAACTAACACAGTCTAAACGCCAGACCTTTTCGGCGAAATTCAAAGAATCCACTTGTTAACTTGATTTATGCCTCTAACATTCACTGTTGCATGTCAAACCACACACAAGAGCCAAGCAACCTTACACGTTTTTCTTCACATTTTTCACCAGATACCTTCACAGGATTCCTCTATGCAGTGTAAATATGATGGGAATTTTGAGCCCAACACAAAACAACCTTGGAACGCAAGACTTTACTGTTCGTACCAGGAATAAACACAGACCAGGAATGAGCAGAGCTTCTGCTTCGCATCCAATCTTTTTTTAATCGACCGGCTATCTTTTATTTTTTTTTCTCGGAAAAATCTTCTTTTTTTCGTTCGGGTCCGGGTTACTTTTTTTGTGATTTTTGGTGACTCGGCCGGTAACGAGAAACAAGGCTATATTTTTTCCGGGACTTATTTCGCGCACTGATCTGACACAATGTGTTTTGGCCATTTGTAAATCTGTACCCCAAAAAAAAAAAACACACACAAAAAAGGAAAAAAAAAACAGTAGTGTTACAATTTACAAATGATTTTTACCAGATAAAAAAAAAACAATGTGAAAAGTGGGAATGACGCTGTGCTTATTAGGGAGCTGTCACCAGGGGCTTCGGTGTCTCGTTTCCTGTCAATATTCATTTTTTCATGGGGGTTTGTTTACTACAAACGGGTGCAGTGCCGTAGCACTTCGCAGCATCAAGTATGCCGATTAAGTCACCCCCTCCCGCCACCCAACTCAACGATAACCCTCTCCCTACGCGTCCCCCCTCCCCCCTCCCCCTCCTCACACGCCATATACACCACACACGTCACACACACCATATACGCCATACACGTCACACACCACACGTCACATACACCACAAACGGTTGCGCGGGTGCCGAAGCACGTCGCAGCATCAGGTATGCCCATTAAGTCACCCCCCCCCACCACCCAACTCAACGATAATCCTCTCATTGTGCCCCCCCCCCCCTCCTCACACGCCATACACCATACACGTCGCACACAACCACAAACGTCACACACACCACAAACGAATGCAGTGCCGGAGCACTTTACAGCATAAGCCTCCAAACTCAGCGATAGCTCCCCTACCAAAGTTGGCAGAGACATAGTATAGCATGTCTAGTTGGTCAAGCTAAATTTTTAAAAGAAATTCATTAATATTTTATATTCAAAAAATGGACATTGAAATTTAAAATTTGAAACCCTGTCACGCGATCTCCTCTAAGACTGATAGGGTCAGTGCGACCAAATGTCGTAGAGACATAATGTAGGTTGTGTAGTTGGTCCAGCTCATTTTTTTTTAGAAATTCATTAATATTTAATATGTAAAAATGGGCATTGAAATGTTGCCACTTACGCCCATTATAAGCAAGCAAACGTTTTGATTTAAACTGGCATGATATCAGCCTAGGTGTAGTGATCGCCCAACTTTCTACAATGAGAGCCATTACAGTATGCGTGTGCACGTTTAAGTTGGCTGCAGTGTTTGGGTTTTTTTTTTTTTCAATTGCTAAAGAGAGATGAAATTTGACTCACTGACAGAGAGTGATTAGACACCGTAAAATCTGCATTTTTTAACCATGACCTAAGAGAACGATTGCTCTCCTCGGCCATGGTCAATCTAAAAAACCGGAAGTGGGATATTATCTCGAAACCAGTTAGATATAGAGCGATTCTGAGCTTATTTTCGACCCTTTGAGCCCAAGAGTCGATACGTAAGGGGTACCTCAGTGACTTTTGCCCTCCTCGACTGTGGTCAATCTCAAAAACCGGAAGTGGGATATTATCTCGAAACCAGTTAGATATAGAGCGATTCTGAGCTTATTTTCGACCCTTTGAGCCCAAGAGTCGATATGTAAGGGGTACCTCAGTGACTTTTGCCCTCCTCGACTGTGGTCAATCTCAAAAACCGGAAGTGGGCCATTATCTCAAAACGGTTAGAGATAGAGCGATTTTTAGCTCATTTTCGACCACTTGGACCTAAAATACGATATGTAAGAGATACCTCGGTGACCTTGACCTCCTCAGTCATGGTCAATGTCAAAAACCGGAAATGGGCCGTTATCTCAAAACGGTTAGAGATAGAGCGAT
Organism: Protula sp. h YS-2021; assembly: GCA_949752745.1. Taxonomy (NCBI): domain Eukaryota; kingdom Metazoa; phylum Annelida; class Polychaeta; order Sabellida; family Serpulidae; genus Protula; species Protula sp. h YS-2021. Next base: position 8,360,896 of record OX457024.1, read on the forward strand.
TTTGAGCTCATTTCCGACCACTTGGGCCTAAAAGACGATATCTAAGAGATATCTCGGTGACCTTGACATCCTCGGCCATGGTCAAAGCCAAAAACCGGAAGTTGACCATTATCTTCGCTACCCGGTAGCGCAAACGGTCTAGTTTATTCTTTAACTCATGGAGTGTCTAATCAAGGCTTGGTAGGGCAGGCAAATGCTGCTCTATTTTCACTGAGGGCCGAATTTGAAGTGTCCGGTAAGGGCTGGTGAGTGGCCTTAGACTTTGTGGAGATTTGGGGCCGGATTCGGTGATTTCTGTGATTTAAACGCTTCTGTCTCTGAACAATGCGAGACCCTGGTGTTTTTTTTTTTTTTTGCAGTTTGGTGTTCTTTTTTTTTAATTTGATGCCTTTGTGTTTATGGCTGAGATGACATTTCATACCCATAGCTGCTCCATGATAAGACTAAATTGACGAAAACAAGTTACATTTCACTTTCTGTTTTCCATCTGCATCGATCTTGGCAAAATAATTCCAAATTTCAGACAACGTGAGTCAGGTGACAACCCTCTACTTGTGTGACTAAGGCGTACCGAGTGTACAGTGCCTACAAATTATCGATCGATAAATTGCCTGACCATTGACCGCATTCACTATGGTACCTTAAATCTAATGCTCACTCTCTGAAAATAAAATCGACAAAACAAAGGTGCTTTTGTTTGTCGACAACAAAAATCCTTTGTCATTGCCGCCCTACACCACGTACACTACACACGTCACAAACACCACACACGTCATATACACAACATACACGTCACGCACACCACAAACGTCACCGACAACACACATGTCACACACACCACACACGTCCCTCACGTCACACATACCGTACACGTCATGTAGACCACACACATCACGCACACCACACACGTCACACGCACCACACACGTCACACACATCACGCATACCACACACATCACACACACCACACCCTTCACACACACGTCACACACCACACACACCACACACATCACGCACACCACACACATCACGCACACCACACACGTCTCACACTCACCACACACGTCACAGAGGCAATACATCCACTTACCGTTAAGAACGGATGCCTGCACTTCTGCAGGACTCTATTCTCTGTCAGCGTGTGAGTAACCTCATCCTGCAAAGCAAGGCATCAAACAGTACGTCAACAATGTACGTCATACAGACATCGAAAAAACACCCAAACCCCAATCACGTGTTCACCTCAAAACTTTGCTCCTCAACATCTTGCCACAGCTTTTTCTTGGGAGGTGGCGGGGGGGGGGGGGGGGGGGTGGGTAAGGGGGCCTGCATAACCAAGGACTGACCATGGATCCAGGCACAGTGGTATAAGGATCCAGGTTATCTACACCTCAAGCAGCATATACACACTCCACGAGTGGCTTTCACATACGTAAAAAATACACAAACGACCCCGGAGTGTTACGCGGATTTTTTTTTTTTTTTTTTTTTTTGGCCTTCCTTTCACGAGGAGTACCACAACAGTTCCTCCATCGAACAGTCGTCTTGTTGGGATTTCCCAGTCATCTTCCTGTTAGATGTCCAGTTACATTTCTATCACTATTAATTCTCACAACTGATCTCAATAACATATCTCGCATCTCCTTCACTTCTCAATGTCCTTTTTTTACACAGCAGCCAGAACTGAAGGCTATGATACCATTTTTTGCTTGAGATAAACTACCTTCCTCCTTTTTAGACACCCCGTGCTATAATAATCTCACAATGGTGTGCCTGGGTTTTTTTTTTTTTTTTTTTTTTTTTTTTTTTTTTTTTGACGTATCGCTATTATTACGATTATAGGTTAGTATGACGTACCTTTTTTATTTTTTAAAGGGATAGCCGAAAGCCTCAGTGGGCGTTAATTTTGAAATTCCGTGATGGGTGATCTAACCCACTGTATTCGCTTAGCTAAGGCAATATGAGAGAACGTCAACCCCCTGCTTACCACCCCGAGCTGGAATCGAACTCGAGATCTTCGGATTACCAGACCAACGCTCTATCCAACTGACTAAGCTAACCGTCACCCCCTCTCCCCCCCCCCCCCCCACTAAGTTATATATATATTGTGACGCACCTTATTAATTACGTACCTTAATTTTCATGAAGTAGCTGGGTATAATGACGCACCATATTTGTTATCACGTACTCAGGTTATTACGCCCACCTTATTTGTTATGACGTACCTTGGTTATTATGACGTACGCAGGTTACTATGACGTACTTTACTTTTTATGACGTACTTGGGCCACTATGACGTAATTAGGTCATGACGACGTACCTTGGCTATGATAACACTTTTTTTTAATATTTTGATGGCGAAGAAGTGGTTGCTGGCCTTCTCCCGACACAGAATCACCTTCCCAAACGTGCCTTTGCCTAATACTTTTAAAAATTCAAAGTCTTCAAGGGTCTGAAAACAAAAACAACAACAACAACAACAACACATGACCAGGGGAAATCACAATCCGTCAGATAAAAATATTATGAGTCAGCTGGCAGAGACAAACGCGGAAAAAAGTGTTTTTATGAAAAAAAAGGAAAGAAAACCTCCGTTTTTTTTTTATTTTTTACATCCCGCTTCCTTGTTTACAGTTTACTCTGCAATTACAAATTAAACTTGACGATAAAAACGCACACACACACACACATTTTTTTTAGTTAACACTGCTTTTAAAGTAACTGCTGTATCTACAAAATTGTATAAATTTTCAACAATGTATGATAATGGTTCAAATATGTGCACTGTACAACATACTTGATCCAGCTATGATGTTTCATAAAATGTTTGTTACTTTGTTTAGTACACACATAAACTACATAATCACCGGGGGTTTTCAGCTACGCACAGGATAGACTAAAATGGCTAAAATCACAGCAGCGGTGTGCATAGATTTCTTACCATTTGTTTACGTCTAGCGGGTACATCATAGTCCATGTCCTCTTCACTTAAATCACTCTTTTCTAAGATCTAGAAAGAAAGAATGTACAGGGACATTGCTGCCAGCTGAGATATAGGGTTTGACTTTTGCGGAATGGCAGAAAAAGTCAATCTGGCGGAAGCGACTGCACTACAATTACCAGCCATCCCGGGACATGTTCCGGTTGCCTAGTGTTTTCAAGAATTCCTAGCATATACAATTTGACGGTGCCGCTCATTATTATGTCTTTATTATTATTATTATTATTATTATTATTATTATTGTAACACATCGAAAGTTTACATTTGTACGTTCCACACCGAGTGTTTACATGACGCTGTATGTCTGTCACCGACTTTTTACATGACGTTGTACGCCTGATACCGAATGTTTACATGACGCTGTACGTGTGACACCGAATGTTTACATGACGTTGTACGCCTTACACCGAATGTTTACAGAACACTTTTACGTTTGGTGTTTCCGCGGTCTGGTAAACAAGAAGCAGCACAGCAGAGAGAACTTGAAAACGATCAAGAAAAAAAAAATACAATGATTCGATAAGCAGCTTTGAAAAGATAAAACATCAACATTAATCTTTCCAGTTACTCATACCCAACATTTTGCCGCTACCTTTTCTAACTGAAAAGCAAAATAAGAAGAAAGAGTCTGAAAGGCGTCATTCGAAACATTTGAGATACAGGAGGGAATCGACAATAAGCGAATGGACAAAATTACGGCTGGGAATAAACTAATGAAAAAAGAGTAAAATAAGGGAATTAATACGAGCGATGTAGAGTCGATGTGACTACAGAAAGCGGCGCTGGTCCAGCAATCAGTGTGTGGTATACCTTTAAGTTCTGTGAGACACTTTGTATAGCAGAGAGCCAGCCCTGTCTTTCTTCATTCGTTTCCACGGCAAACATGCGCTCCACGACCGTCGTCATCTGCAGACCCCGGATGATGAATGTAAACGGCTTGGGACGGTCCAGCTTCAGGATCTGGCAATCTGCACGCAAAAAATACCGACATCATGAAAGGGTGACTACTGGCAATCTGCACGCAAAAAAATACCAACACCATGAAAGGGTGACTCCTGCCAATCTGCACGCAAAAAATACCAACATCATGAAAGGGTGACTCCTGGCAATCTGCACGCTAAAATACCAACATCATGAAAGGGTGACTCCTGGCAATCTGCACGCAAAAAATAGCAACATCATGAAAGGGTGACTACTGGCAATCTGCACCCAAAAAATACCGACATCATAAAAGGGTGACTACTGGCAATCTGCACGCAAAAAATAGCAACATCATGAGAGGCTGACTCCTGGCAATCTGCACGCAAAAAATAGCAACATCATGAGAGCCTGACTCCTGGCAATCTGCACGCAAAAAATTAAACATCATGGGAGGGTGACTACTGGTAATCTGCACGCAAAAAATACCAACATCATGAAAGGATGACTCCTGGCAATCTGCACGCAAAAAATACCAACACCATGAAAGGGTGACTCCTGGCAATCTGCACGCAAAAAATACCAACACCAAGAAAGGGTGACTCCTGGCAATCTGCACGCAAAAAATACCAACACCATGAAAGGGTGACTCCTGGCAATCTGCACGCAAAAAATACCAACACCATGAAAGGGTGACTCCTGGCAATCTGCACGCAAAAAATACCAACATCATGAAAGGGTGACTCCTGGCAATCTGCACCCAAAAAATACCGACATCATGAAAGGGTGACTCCTGGCAATCTGCACGCAAAAAATACCAACATCATGAAAGGGTGACTCCTGGCAATCTGCACGCTAAAATACCAACATCATGAAAGGGTGACTCCTGGCAATCTGCACGCAAAAAATACCGACACCATAAAAGGGTGACTCCTGGCAATCTGCACGAAAAAAATACCAACATCATGAAAGGGTGACCCCTGGCAATCTGCACCCAAAAAATACTGACATCATGAAAGGGTGACTCCTGGCAATCTGCACGCAAAAAATACCGACATCATGAAAGGGTTACACCTGACAATCTGCACGCAAAAAATACCGACACCATGAAACGGTGACTCCTGGCAATCTGCACGCAAAACATACCGACATCATGAAAGGTTGACTCGTGCCAATCTGCACGCAAAAAATAAGCACCCCAACCCTCCCCCCTCCCCTCAAACCCGAACCCCCTCGCTGGCTGTACAAGGTGCTACTTCTCCCGGCGCCCAAGCTTGACCCCCTCCCCCCTTCAGACCCAACCCAACCCCCCGCATCTACCCCGACACCCCCTTCCCCCCCCCCCACCAAACCGAAACCCCTCTCTGGTTGTAACAACAAAGGGAGAGTATCTACCGGTGTGAGATCAAATCTTCACCCCCATAGAATATTCACCCCCCGGTGAAGATTTGATTATTAAATATTCACCCCCCCCCCCCTCCCCATTATGATCAGTGCCAACGTAATTTTTTGTTTTATGTTTTATGTGACGTTAGAAACAAACAACCATGCAAAAAATCCAAAGTTTATTTTACAACTTATTCTACTTTACATAACATGGTAATTACACCACTAAGCTAAACTTCTGGATTCTAATTCCTATACTTAATTGCACCAAATAGCGAGTCCAGTGCGACTCATTCCCACTTGCAAACATAGTTTGCAACGGAGTATGCTTTGCTAAGAATTCTAGCTGTTTATTCCTTCCTTTTTTCCGTCTCGGAGGTTTCCAGAAAACTCCTCCTACGCTATCTGACGGAGGATAATGAAATCTGGCACAGAGATACAGGGTGGTGAGATGTCGTGAAATCCTCAATTTTTTTTACTTTGACCTTCAAGGTCAAACTGAGGTCAAAGCATTTTTGACCTCAAAGTAGTTTCCAGAAAAGTCCTCCTACAGGGTTTGTAGTAGAAAGACGGCATTTTGCAAAGACATAGAGGGTAATGAGTTGTCGTGAAATCCGCAAAATTTTTTGACCTTCAAGGTCAAGGTCAAATTGAGGTCGAAATATTTTATATTTTAATGCTCATCAAGTAAAATTGCTGGAAATAGCGCTCACATCCTTGTTTAAACACGTCTACGGTGTCAGTAGGCAGTAACATCGTGGACTGAATCTCTATAAAATTCAAGCTGAAAAAGTGCTGAATTTATAGCCAAAAAATAATTGAAATTCATAAAGACGACCTGTTTCGGACGTTCTGTTCAACCAACCAGCTCGAAAATAGCATACTTCGGAAGTTTCTTCCAATCCCGTGAGGGGCATATATTTAACACTGATCCAAGTTAAGTTCTTTTGTATAAAGAACCAGATTGCAATGTCCAGATGAAAAGGACTATCGGCAGTAATCTTCAGAGAAGCAGTTAACCTTTCATTCACTTAAAAACAGAAATGATATGTAGTTTAAAAAAGTTGAAAAGGGATCAATTCAATGTGTTATTAATTATCAATCAATTAGCTTTCTTGGGAGGGGGGGGGGGGGGTGAAGATTTGATATCAAATATTCACCGGGGGGAGTGAAAATTTGATAAGGGGGGTGAATATTTGATGACCAAATTTCTATCAAATATGCACCCCCCGGTGAAGATTTGATATCAAATCTTCACCGGGGGTGAGGTTTCTAGGGGGGTGAAAATTTGATGCCAAGGTCAAGGTCAAATTGAGGTCGAAATATTTTATATTTTAATGCTCATCAAGTAAAATTGCTGGAAATAGCGCTCAAATCCTTGTTTAAACACGTCTACGGTGTCAGTAGGCAGTAACATCGTGGACTGAATCTCTATAAAATTCAAGCTGAAAAAGTGCCGAATTTATAGCCAAAAAATAATTGAAATTCATAAAGACGACCTGTTTCGGACGTTCTGTTCAACCAACCAGCTCGAAAATAGCATACTTCGGAAGTTTCTTCCAATCCCGTGAGGGGCATATATTTAACACTGATCCGAGTTAAGTTCTTTTGTATAAAGAACCAGATTGCAATGTCCAGATGAAAAGGACTATCGGCAGTAATCTTCAGAGAAGCAGTTAACCTTTCATTCACTTAAAAACAGAAATGATATGTAGTTTAAAAAAGTTGAAAAGGGATCAATTCAATGTGTTATTAATTATCAATCAATTAGCTTTCTTGGGAGGGGGGGGGGTGAAGATTTGATATCAAATGTTCACCGGGGGGAGTGAAAATTTGATAAGGGGGGTGAATATTTGATGACCAAATTTCTATCAAATATGCACCCCCCGGTGAAGATTTGATATCAAATCTTCACCGGGGGTGAGGTTTCTAGGGGGGTGAAAATTTGATGCCACACCGGCGCCCAAACGTGACTGAGCCCCACCCCCAAACCCACCCAGACCCCCCAAACCCTCCCTCCCTAGAAATACAAAACTGTAGCACGAACCAACAGTACAGGCAGCACAGACCCGCACCGACTCCTCCACCCCGCCTCGGGCTCATCCCGACCCACCCACCCCCTCCCCCCCCTTCGCACCCACCACGATCCCCCCCCCCCCTCCCCTCGCAGTTGACAGACAATGGGCGGCGGCCGAAAGACCAGCAGACACCGCTACACGCAGTGAAGGAAACTGACACGACCACGAGATACCATCATCAGTTTACAGGCACACACACACAGCTCTCTAACACCCGCCCCCCTCCCCCCCCCCCCCTCCCACAAACCTCACCCCTGACAGACTTGTTTACAAGCAATGTCGCTAAAATACGATCCCGCTGTGCGCGGGGAAAAAAACAGTCAGCGGTATTTTGATCTACTTTCCTGTAAAATGCGTCCAGGGGTAAATCGCCCTCGAGCCATCTCGGGGATTCAAGTCGTTTTGTTAAGTACTTACTTCGGGGTTTTGGCAATGACAAAACCACATGAGCGGGAGGACCGATCCGAAAACCCCCTGTAGCACTGGCAGAACGAGCATGAATTTGAAAGGCGAGTGTGAAAAAGACACAAGAATGAGAGGTAACTGGTCAACTGGGCGCCAGATCAACTGGGCGACAAAAAAGTCAACTGTGCGACAGTAGATACTGGAAGAGCGGTGGGTATTAACCATGCAAAAAAATGCTTCTTTTACGAACTATCACCCAGAACAACAGGATCTTTTCCTTTAATTTCAAGGAACTGAAAAAAATGCCTATCAGCAGGAGAATCTTAGAGACACACCTGGCCCATCCAGAGCCCCCACCCGAACCCCACCCCCCCTCGCAACCACCCAACGCCCCCCCCCCCCCCCCTGTCGCCCACCTGAACCGGAATGCCTCGAGGCTTTTCAGGAAAAGCAACAGGGTGAGTCAGAGAAACCAGAGTGCCTGTGGATAAACTACGTCCGCCCGGATCCGACAGTTCCTGGGCTGAGCTGTAAAAGGGACACTGAGGTAAGTGAGCGTCACTTCATTCTGTCGAAATAATTCGAGCTGCTGCGCATGCGCAATGGCGCTACTGCTGATAGTACTTGGCACTGAATGACAAACAACGCGATTCAGCCCTGCCAAAATGGATCTAAGTCATCTGCACCCGCCTCCGCAAGTAGCCCCCCCCCCCCCCCCCCACCTCTCGCCAAACAATTTCACATACCAGGTTGCATACTAGGCTATCTGACCCCATCCCTCTCCCCCGACCCCACCCCCACCCCCCCCCCCCCTCCCTCGTATTCTCGTATTTGTTTTCGGTGGGAAAGGCAATATGATCTACTGTTTTACTGTCAGCATGTTTATATACATTGCATACCCTTTTCCTTTTGCCCTCTCCTATCAGGGGCGTGATCTTTCAAGGGTTGCTCTGAAGAGCTTGTGCTGCAGGGATCATACTGATGCACCAATGGCTTTGTTGTGACAGCTTTACGGAGGTATCGTCACGTCACCATGGAAACCAGGCTAAAACTGAATGCATGGTGACCGCCAAAAAACCCAATAAGTAGCTTTGGAAGTAAAAAATGTTTTTACGAAGGAAAGAAATGATAAATTGATCCAAGAATTTACTGCATAAGTCACCATTCTAGAGGAACCAACTTGTCTCTTTTCTAATTGTTGTTCTTGTTTTTTTTCTTCTTTTATCACCATCATCATCATCATCATCATCATCATCATCATCATCATCATCATTATTATTATTATTATTTTCTTCAGGCCCAGAGTGCCAACTTGTTGTCATATCTGTTACCATGCTAATCCAAAAACAAACGCCGACAAACGACAATTCTTACGTGAGTACCCCGCCACCTACCCCTCCACACCTCCGGGTGGATTTAAGCCCTATTTTGTAGTATCGATGTGCTCGTCGTCACCCAAACGGAAAGTAAATCGTTGAAAATAAGACACGACTCGTGTGTTATAGCTGGCTGATAAAAGAAGGTGGAAAGTACACGCGAAGGTGTTATGCACGTCTATAGCAGCTCCCCCACCGCCCACCCCCCCCCCCCCCCACCACCACCCGGTTGCTGGAATCGATCTGTTGTGAAGAAGGAACGGGAGCAGACACCCAAACATGTCGACTCGCAAACAACAGTGCCCACCATGTAAACACCGCGTAGCGTGAGTGACCTCAGAGCACTCGTGCCAATCACCTTTTAGCGTGAGTGACCTCAGAGCACTCGTGCCAATCACCAATCTTCATTGCCAATATTTTTTTTTACCCTGCCACTATTTTTTTTTTTTTTTCTGTGAATTTTGCATCACAAGTAAACATCCCTGCACAGATTTCACAAAATTCACTGCCTCTAAAAAAGCAAAAATCGAGACCGTAATTAAACTCTATTTATGCAAAAATATCCAAAACTATTCTCCCAACCAGCCTGACTGCGCGGAAATTACAGCTCTCTGACCTTCCAGTGCAAATAAAAAATGTTCAATAAAATTCTTGTCGGTAAACAACTTTTTTGTTGTAGACATTTATAATAAAGGTTGGCTTTAATTATTAAAAAAAAACATACTTCATCATTAAGGCACTTTTGTTGTCTGCACGTCAAGAATGGCAATTCAGGAAAGCTCAACAAATTCTAGCCAAAAGTAGAGCAAAATTTCAAAACAAGGATGGAAGAATATCCGGTCAGCATTCCTCTAAGCGACACGTCGATACCACTGACGTCATACATGCAATTATCACCTCAATTTGACGATGCCTTTGTCTTTGACCGGTAATTTGCTGACGTCATAGGGGGCAGCAAGAGTCAAAAGAAACAAACCGCTGAAAAGAGTGCAGACAGAATGAGGCCAGGTACACACGTCACAATGGCCAGGAGTAGCCAATAGAAACCGCTGAACAGAGTGTGGACAGAATGAAGCCAGGTACACACGTCACAGTGGCCAGCAGTAGCCAATAGAAACCGCTGAACAGGATGTGGAGAGACTGTGAGGTTTTGTAGTCGGATGTCCCAAGACGCTCTCCGTCATCACGATTCCCTAAAGCTTTCTTGTTTTTCGATCAAGCCTCCGAAGAATCAAGAATACATTGGATCCTTCATAAAACGCGACCGAGCCCAAGGGCCTGGAACGTACAGCAAAACAAACACCTGCTCCATCGGCGTTATATCAGCCGCGACTCACCGCGCCACCGCGCTGGCTTTATATAAACCGTGGCTAACCACATGGGCATTATATCAACCGAGACCCACTGCATCGGCGCTGTATTAACCGAAACCAGCCGCTCGGCGTTATACCAGCCGTGACCCACCGCGCCACCGCGCCGGCTTTATATAAACCGTGACTAACCACATTATATCAACCGAGACCGTTGCATTAACTGAAACACACCACAACGGCATTATAACAACCGGTACCAACGGCGTTGGCATCAAATCAACCGATCATGATAAGTTATTATGTGGGTTGAGTTCAGCCCCCTCTTCCCTTCCCCGCCACACCCCTCCCCCACCCCCCCCCCCCCCATATCCCTCCTCAGGGAATAGTCTTTGACTGTTGAACAGGAACTTCGGTGGAAAGACGGCACTGCATATTACATTCCTTGCGTTTGGAAAAAGCTTCAAAATGTTTTATACATTACCAAATTACCATCCTATTATTGTTGCTTATTTATTTCTTTGTCGAAAGAACGCAAAGACAACACGCGTAACACAAGCCTCGGGTGGGGGTATGGTGGGTCGGGTGGGGGTGGGGGTAGGGAGGTCGGGAGGTTATGGTGGGGTCGGATGGGGGTATGGTGAGGTCGGGTGGGGGTATGGTGGTGTCGGGCGGGGGTATGGTGGGTTTGGATGGTGGTATGGTGGAGTTGGATGGCGGTATGATTTGATCGGGTGGGGGCACGGTGGTGCATGCGCTTAAATGTCAACATATCAATTTCCGTTTTCTATGCATAATGCAAATCCTTTTTTTTTTAAAGGGAGTGGAGCATCAACTGGGAACATTCCCAAAAGAGCAATCATGCCGGTGTGAGATGTAGAATTGACCCCCATGGAGATTTGACCCCCCCCCCCTCCCCCCGGTCAAATTTACATAGCTATCAGCCATGTAATATTGACCCCCTATATTTTTGCAGTTAAGTGAATTATTTAACGGTGTGACTTGATGCGTAAACACCAAACATTCCACCCAGGGTGACAACTCCACGCTGATATCCCCGCCGGAGGTTGGCGAGAGGACAACAACGCTCGACAGAGGGGTGCGGAACAGTGTGGGGCACGAGAGGTAGGTTCTTTGTACAAAACAATACACTCTGTGTTGGCCACATCAATTATGTCAAAAACACTCCCTTATATCTCTTTCTAAACCAACGCTCCTTCAGATACATGCCGTGTATTTACCAAAAACAAGTGTCTATTTTTAGCTTGCCACGCACCTAGATTACGGACACTTGCTAATCGATCTGTTTTTGTTGTGTTATTCGCAGTCAGTGTGAATATAGGACACCGCCAAAACAGCTACAAACAAGTGCAGAGTGATTACCCAGACTGTTTCCTTGCCGGGCGAGACGCGAAAACAAGCCCCAGATAATGACCTCACATCAAATCTCGCTATGTATTGACCAGATAGTGACCCCACATCACGCCCCAGATAGTGAGCCCACATCGCTCCCCAGAAAGTGACCCCACATCGCTCCCCAGATAGTGACCCCACATCATTCCCCAGATAGTGATCCCACATCGCTCCCCAGATAGTGACCCAACATCATTTCCCAGATAGTGACCCCACATCGCTCCCCAGGTAGTGAGCCCACATCGCTCCCCAGATAGTGACCCCACATCGCTCCCCAGATAGTGATCCCACATCATTCCCCAGATAGTGACCCCACATCATTCCCCAGATAGTGACCCTACATCACTCCCCAGACAGTGACCCCACATCATTCCCCAGATAGTGACCCCACATCGCTCCCCAGGTAGTGACCCCACATCGCTCCCCAGGTAGTGACCCCACATCATTCCCCAGATAGTGACCCCACATCATTCCCCAGATAGTGACCTCACATCACTCCCCAGATAGTGACCCCACATGAAACCTCGCTCTTTATTCCATTTGGATTGTTTATGCAACCAAACTGACCTCCACCCCCCCCCCCCACCACCACCACCCCCGAAGTCCGACAGCACGCTAAACGTTAAAGCAGACACTCTGTACAAATGTAGAGGGTGCAGGTAACAGATGCCAGCCCCCCTCCCCCGTATCCTCCCGCCCGCTCCCCTACCCCTACTGCAGGCGGACTATCCCTTTTATTAGTTACAACTGTGTCCAGGAAACCCTGTCGTCAGACAATATAAGCCAAAAATGGAAAAGTTAAATCCACAAAACAGCGAAGAACAGCTTTTGAATTTGTGGTCCCTGAAAATAGTGCAGCGAGTAGGTGAGAGACAATTGGCCACACTGTATCCATGGCAACCAGCGTCTCAGGCGGCAGCGCAAAGATTTGCCTGCTCGTCTGGATGCATTAAACATGCATGAAACAGAGTGGCTGGCAGCACTTGCGGTCGATTGACTGGCACTACGAGCCGGTACAGCGGAGACGCTGGCAGTACGAGCCGGTACAGGGGGGACGGTGGCAGTACGAGCCGGTACAGGGTAGACGCTGGTAGTACGAGCCGGTACAGGGTAGACGCTGGCAGAACGAGCCGGTACAGCGGAGACGCTGGCAGTACGAGCCGGTAAGGGTAGACGCTGGCAGTACGAGCCGGTATAGGGTAGACGCTGGCAGTACGAGCCGGTACAGCGGAGACGCTGCTGATACCAGTCGCCACCGTGGAAACGCTTGCATGAAAGTCATCCATACCACGCAAGCACGGGGTGAGGGCTGACGGAACAGGGTAGGGAATTGGGGTATGCAGTTTTGTGTACAGAGACGCATCGCGTATTTTCCGCACAGGGAGAGAGCGTACAGATGAAAAATCGCTTTATAGATGACCCCCCCCCCCCCCCAGTGCTGCTAATGGTTGGAATGGTTGGCCAAACCAACTGCGTCACTACTATCAATCATATTGACATGGGTTCGGGAACCGGCTGCGTAATTGCTGTTAATAGTGTGGCCAAGGTGGCATCAACCAGCTTCCCAAGTGCTGCTATTCGTGGGGATGTGGTTGTGCCCACCAACCTGCCTCAGTGCTGCTAATCGTGTGGGCGAGATTCTCAACCAGCTGTCTAAGTGGTTGTTGGTAGGGTGGTTGTGTCAACCATCGCCTGTGTGACTGAACAGACACTGAGGGGGGCAATATGTTTCCCTGGTAACGATGGCATGAAGCAAAACACTGCCGGCTGATAATTGATAGTGCCAATTGACAAATGACGTCTAAAGCAGGCGTTGGCAATCAACACATCCGCAGGGATGGAGGGCTGGGGAGGGGGAGGGGGAGGAGTTAGTATATTTATTTATGAAATCCCTGGCGCCCCCCTTGCCATTTTCCAAATTACCGCCTCGTTGCACGATATTGGTCATAGTTTGTCAACACCAACAAACCATATGATGATTTGTAGAAAATGGGCATTACAATGTCACGTGTTTTGTGACGGAGGTTGTCATCACTGTCACAGACGAGTCATAAATCAGTCTGCGCACGCATAATATCGCTCAACCAACGTCATTTATTGTGATATATACGTGCCATTTTTTCTGCTTCACTTGACACATTACATACTTTGGCAATTGAATCGGCCGACATGAAACATCCCAAAGCAAACACAGCAATTGTTGTTTTATCTTCGACGGCGGTGGGAGTGATATGTTCTCAACCCCCCCCCCCCCACTCCCCTGTCTTCTCCCCCCCCCCAGCTCTCACGGGGGGAGGGGGGGGGCAAAAGAAGAAACCCGAAATAAGCGCAGCGTACTGTCCCGCCGTCTGACTCTGTCGTGTAATTTCCCAAACCCATGTACGCCGCCCTGGAAAGAAGTTGATTAAGCGTCACAAGGAATTGCCCACAGCCAACATCGCCATTTGGCATAACACACGATTGCGTGCTGTAACACTGTGTACAAGTCCTTGCCGTATGCGTCAACAGATGTTGTTGTACAAACAAGGGTAGTGGAGTTCGTCTTTGTCAACAGTTCTTCAACGCACCAATCAATCTTATAACAGCAAACCTATCACCTCACCGGGGAACTGTACACCAAGGAAGAAAATGTCACAATCAACACTTCCGCTTGCGTGTGAAATGCCACTGTTTCGCCATTGTCTCTATCACCGCCACCCAAACTTAGGAGGGGGTGGGGGGTGTATTCATACGGGTCGGTCAAGGACACGGGGTGTGGCGTAATGACGTAACAGGTAATGGAAAGCCTTTCTGTATGAGCCGCAAGGCCGGAGAAACAAACAACGAAACCTCTTTCTGTATGAGCCACATCAACGTCGTAACATCAGTGAAACTCCTTTCTATATGAGCAACATGCCCGGAGAAACAAACAACGAAACCTCTTTCTGCATGACCCACATCAACGTCGTAACATCAGTGAAACTCCTTTCTATATGAGCAACATACACGGAGAAACAAACAACGAAACCCCTTTCTGTATGAGCCACATCAACGTCGTAACATCAGTGAAACTCCTTTCTATATGAGCAACATGCCCGGAGAAACAAACAACGAAACCCCTTTCTGCATGAGCCACATCAACGTCGTAACATCAGTGAAACTCCTTTCTATATGAGCAACATTCCCGGAGAAACAAACAACGAAGCCCCTTTCTGTATGAGCCACATCAACGTCGTAACATCAGTGAAACTCCTTTCTATATGAGCAACATTCCCGGAGAAACAAACAACGAAACCCCTTTCTGTATGAGCCACATCAACGTCGTAACATCAGTGAAACTCCTTTCTATATGAGCAACATTCCCGGAGAAACAAACAACGAAACCCCTTTCTGTATGAGCCACATCAACGTCGTAACATCAGTGAAACTCCTTTCTATATGAGCAACATGCACGGAGTAACAAGTCGGAAAATACCTTTCTGTATGAGCCATATCAACGCCCTAAAATCACTGAAACCATTTTTTTTGTGTGAGCCACATGTCCGGAGAAACAAACAACGAAACCCCTTTCTGTATGAGCCACATCAACGCCCTACCATCAGTGGAACCCCTTTCTGTATGAGCAACATGCAAGGAGCAGCAAGCAGTGAAACATCTTCTGTGTGAGCCACACCAAGGGTGTAACACGCAGCGAGACCCCTTACTGTATGAGTTACACACACAGCGTGTAACCCAGTAGCCTTGAAGGGGCACATGACAGGTTAAAAGCAAAGTGACAAGTTCTGTTCATTTCACCTAAGCTACTCGAAAATGACATGAGTGTCACAAATAAGTTAAAACTTCCTTCACTCAGAAAAAAAAACCAAATACCAAATGAGAGAGAGAGGTATAACGACACCGCTGGGTCCTACAAATCAAGGGCAGCCTGCCGTTATTGTGACTACACAACGCCAAGGCCGCTGTCACAAATGACGTACGTCATGGTGGCCCGACACTGAATACGCCACACAACTAGAGCGGTTTGTGGCATCACTACACGTCATCACACTCCCCCCCCCCCCCCCTGCCCCTCCTCCCGGCTCCCCCCAACCAAATAAACGGAGTGCACTTCAATTCCTGTCGACGAGTCATTTACAACGCATTTTCGATCAAAAAAAAACATGTCGACTGTATCTGGTGAAAGGCTGCTGGTCACCTGGTCGCCAAAACTACGAAAGGTCGCCACAACCACATATCGCCCACTTCCGTTTTGTCTTTTTTCTTTTTTCTTTTTTGACATCTTACATCCAAACGTCACTCTGACCCGGTTGAAAAGTCTTACAATGAACTTAAATTGAGAAAAAATAGTTTTTTTTTCTTTTGTTTTTTTTTTTTAAAACAATAGTAAAATTACAACTTTGTGTTCAAATGTAAATTTTGAACTGAAAATAACTTTTCAGTTACTTAAATTTCTCAAATAGGATGTGGTGGGAAATGGTGAAATACGCGAGGAATGTCAAGACTTCAGTCAAACAGTCTCGGGCGCTTCGCGTGTTGTGGATAACTGAACAGAAACATGTCTGTGGATAACTGAACAGAAACATGTCTGTGGATAACTGAACAGAAACATGTCTGTGGATAACTGAACAGAAACATGTCTGTGGATAACTGAATAGAGACATGTTTGTGGATAACTGAGCAGAAACATGTTTGTAGATAACTGAACACAGACATGTTTGTTGATGTGTTTTTTTTTCTTTTTTCGCTTTGTTTACGCTGATATTCACCTTTTCCTTAAAATGCAAACTGCAGCAACCCCTATCCCCCACCCCATTTCCAAATCGAAAAAAAAAAAATCCCACAAAATTTTCGCCATGCAAACGGCCGGGCAATGGCTTGCATCATTACCGCACCAATTACTTCAGTCTGATACAGTTCACTCTCGTCCTTGGTCGAACACCATATAATATCGCCCTCACCTTTCACCGTGAAGTTATTGCACGGCTCTTCCTGCCCGGGGTTGTCGGGTTTCGCCTTGTAGCCGAAAAACCTGCCATCGTCTAGCAGGATGAAGTACCTCCTCCGCCAGTTCTTTATGTGCTCCCCTAAAACACGGAAGCAGGACAATGTTGACCCATTACAAAAGTGCTCCCCTAAAACACGGAAGCAGGGCGATGTTGACCCATTACAAAAGCCCCCCTACAACACAGAAGCAGGGCGATGTTTACCCATTACAAGTGTGTCCCCCTAAAACACGGAAGCAGGGCGATGTTGACCCATTACAAGTGTGTCCCCTAAAACATGGAAGCAGGGCGATGTTGACCCATTACAAAAGCCCCCCTACAACACAGAAGCAGGGCGATGTTTACCCATTACAAGTGTGTCCCCCTAAAACACGGAAGCAGAGCAATGTTGACCCATTACAAGTGTGTCCCCTAAAACACGGAAGCAGAGCAATGTTGACCCATTACAAGTGTGCCACCTAAAACACGGAAGCAGGGCGATGTTGACCCATTACAAGTGTGTCCCCTAAAACATGGAAGCAGGGCAATGTTGACCCATTACAAGTGTGCTCCCTAAAACACGGAAGCAGGGCGATGTTGACCCATTACAAGTGTGTCCCCTGAAACACGGAAGCAGGGCAATGTTGACCCATTACAAGTGTGCTCCCTAAAACACGGAAGCAGAGCAATGTTGACCCATTACAAGTGTGTCCCCTAAAACACGGAAGCAGAGCAATGTTGACACCATTACAAGTGTGCCACCTAAAACACGGAAGCAGAGCAATGTTGACCCATTACAAGTGTGTCCCCTAAAACACGGAAGCAGAGCAATGTTGACCCATTACAAGTGTGCCACCTAAAACACGGAAGCAGGGCGATGTTGACCCATTACAAGTGTGTCCCCCTAAAACACGGAAGCAGAGCAATGTTGACCCATTACAAGTGTGTCCCCTAAAACACGGAAGCAGAGCAATGTTGACCCCATTACAAGTGTGCCACCTAAAACACGGAAGCAGGGCGATGTTGACCCATTACAAGTGTGTCCCCTAAAACATGGAAGCAGGGCGATGTTGACCCATTACAAGTGTGTCCCCTGAAACACGGAAGCAGGGCAATGTTGACCCATTACAAGTGTGCTCCCTAAAACACGGAAGCAGGCGATGTTGACCCATTACAAGTGTGTCCCCTAAAACACGGAAGCAGGACTGTGTTGACCTATATCTTTTTTTTTTTATCTTTTTTTACTTTGACACTTGTGTGCCATCACTCGGTGCTTTCTCAACCGCCGTTGTGCGAGTGGCATCTCTTTAATTACACATTGTGAAGTGGATCAATTTGCTCCAGCCATAGGGTAAGTTATTCCAGTGACTGGGTGCCATAAGTTATTACCTTACATATCCTGGTTTTATCGGCTGCACAGGCAAGTTGATCAACATTACCCTTTTTTTTAACGATTTTTCACAATGTGATTAAGTAACTGTGATGTATTGTGTGTCAAAGCCGACAGCATTACAAATCTCGTGCATATGTATTGGGTGTTTCCGAAAAGAACCCCCCCCCCTCCATACAAGACCCTGATGGTGTGTCCGGAAATTGTTTCCGAAAAGAAGCTTCCCCCCCCCCCACCCACCCCTATCCGCTTTTATTTGGTTTGGAAATGACCGCAAGTCAAAGTTAATTTGCGAATGTAAGACAAGCCCCATTGCTCCGCAGTTACCACCCGGTAAAATTCCAAAACAATCGGACCAGAAATGTAGGAGGAGTAGCATCTGGAAAAAATTGTCTCATAAGTGATACCCCAAAAACGTCGATACAGCCCAATGACAATAGTCGGAAAAGATAAAAAAGCTTGCCAAAAGTTACTTGTTTACTAGATTCTTAACAGAAGCACCGGGGCTTGTATTCGAAAAGTGTTTCCAAATAGAAAACCCCGGGGTTTGTATTTGGTTTTGAAATGAGAAGCGAAGAATTTCTTCTCGAAAAACTCCGGTACTATTACTTGCTATCGCCGCCCTGAAAAAAAGTGCGCGAAAACACAGAAGCAAGACGGAAAGACAGAAATGTTACTGGTTTGTAGCAAATATTTTAACCGTCATATATAAAATTTTGTGCCACCGATGGCTGGAGTCAATAAGGAGAATGGTGACAGTATTGGATGTTCAGGCCAGGGGTGCACATAAGACCTTCGCATTTCGCCATGGCGACGGTGAAATCCATTTGGCGACGGTGAATTTGTTTCATTATCAAGCTTGATGAAAAGTTAAACGCTTTAGATCAAAGCTACAAATCGGTCAGGACTGAGTAACTACCGATGTAGCTCTATAAACACATAAACTGAACAATATAGTTAAGAAAATGTATAGTTTAGATGCAACAAACAAAGTTACAGTTTTAGTAAGAGGGTTAATTTGGCGAAAGTGAATTCGATTTGGCGATGGTGAGCTGAACGTCCTTCGCCAAATTAGCGAAGGTAAAAAAATCCTTATGTGCACCCCTGTTCAGGGAAAAAATTAACTTTAGAGATAAAAACATGAATAAACGCCTCTTACTATTACAGACTAGTATATCGCTGAAAATTGAAACGAAATTCCACCAATGGGATGGTCACATCAAGCTGCACATGACAATCGTGCGTTGCTCTCTCTCCCTCCAACTCCCCCCCCCCCCCGCCACCCCCACCTCACCCACCACCATCCCGATGGCAGCATGTTTAAGAATTTATGGGGGTTTGTATTCCGGTATCACACCACAATCCGTGCGTTTCTCTCCCCCCTCCCCCCTCCCTCCCCACCCCCACCCTTCTCCTGCCAGCAGAATGTTCAGGAATTTATGGGGCTTTGTCTTACCCTATCACCTCACAATCCGTGCATTTCTCTCAACCCCACCCCGGTCTCCCTCGCCTCCTGCCCGCCGCATGGTCTGGAATTTATGGGGGGGGGGGGGTTTGTCTTACCCTATCACCTCACAATACGTGCATTTCTCTCAACCCCCCGGTCTCCCTCGCCTCCTGCCCGCCGCATGGTCAGGAATTTATGGGGGGTTTGTCTTACCCTATCACCTCACAATACGTGCATTTCTCTCATCCCCCCCCCCGGTCTCCCTCGCCTCCTTCCCGCCGCATGGTCAGCAATTTATGGGGGTGGGGGGTTGTCTTACCCTATCACCTCACAATCCGTGCATTTCTCTCACCCCCCCCCCCCCCCCCCCCCGGTCTCCCTCGCCTCCTGCCCGCCGCATGGTCAGGAATTTATGGGGGTGGGGGGTTGTCTTACCCTATCACCTCACAATCCGTGCATTTCGCTTCTTATCAGCTTTTTTTCAACTTCTTTGTGTTTAAAGCATCGATACACAAGTTATCAGTAAACCAAATGCAGAGCGTCAAAACACTATTTCAGCGAAATCAGACACCTAGTTAAGCGGTATAACCGTGGCTTTTATTTCAAACATCTTTTTTTTTCTATTTGCGTACTCTACACAACTTACAAAGCTATTTATTTACTTTTCAACAAACTTACTGAAAAATAAGCTTTCTTATCTTCCGTCTGGGCGTTCAGCTCGTACTATTTTTTTTTTTCACTGTAAATCAAGTCTAGCCAGTTTCGTTTACACCCGTCCCCCTTCGGCCCCCAACTTATGTAAACTAAGACGCCAATGTTCGGGTTTGTTTACACTTTATAATCGCCATTCAGTCTTGAATATTCACCTGGAGGCAGAACTTTATAGAACCCAACAGCCCCATCCGGTGCCAACCAGCTTCTCTCCCCCCCCCCCCCCCCCCCTCCCAGAATACTATGTGCCACTCAAAGCAGGCAATATATATATATATATTGGACTGTCACATACCTCGCTTTTGCACTAATCCTTCCTTGACAACAGTTCCCATGGCGTTGTGGTTATTCGCCATTGCCATACCATCAACCAAAAAGTGCCACCTGTAAAATGAAGCTCTGATATTTACTCCAGTGCACAAAGCTTGTGCTACGCTGGCAAATCATGTAAATGGCAGACTGGGACAGGACCAATGCCCGACAACTCGCCAACACCCTGCAAAAACCCCGCGAGTATGTTACAGGGGGGACATATTACGGGCATGGTATATCACTGTTACAACACAAGAAAGCTCTTGCCGTAGATTGCCAAAGAAAAAAACAAAACAAAAACAAAATAGCGGAAAATGAACCCCTCCCTTTGGATATTTCACCGTACTATGTTGTCGTCTATGTGTCGCATGGCAACTTGAGTTACGCAACGATAAAAAAGAGTAGCCTCAGGGTTCGAACTCAAGTTTTTTGACATGGTGGCCATTTTGTTTTGGTGGCCAAATTGAGTTGACCTGTGGCGAAAGTGGCCAACTGGCAATAACATGAAAACAACAAGTGAAATAAGCGCTCCACTGTTTATCAATAAACCGGTGTGAGATCGAATTTTCACCCCCATAGAATATTCACCCCCCGGTGAAAATTAGATTATCGAATTCTCACCCCCCCCCCCCCTCATCAAATTTTCACCCCCTCCCCTTGTAAGTGTGTATGGAAAATGGGTTTTGTATACTGTTATTTTTGAACTGGTTAATTGGTTGCATAAATGAAATTTCGTCAAACTCTTTATTATTTATTTCAGAAAGATTTCCAAGAACGCTGCACTACACACAAATCTACCATACAACTAATGATTTTAAATATGAATGCTCACATAAATTTCAACTCTTGGCTAGCTTTAATTCATTCTTATTTTAATAGCCTTTTACGGACTAATGGTAGCGCAATGGTAGCGCAAATGTTTAGTGCCAAGTTTTTCTTCATTTCCACTGAAAAGGTATTTTTTGCGAATTTTTAAATTTGTGGTTTTTAACTTTTTTGGGTCATATTGTTGCGATATCTCCGAAACAGCGTGTTGGATTAGGCTGAAACGTGGCAAGAACAACACAAATTATAATGCAAATGTTTACTGCGAAGTTGTTTTTTTTTTTTCATTTCCATTGAAAATGTATTTTTGGCGATTCTTTTTAATTACAAATTTTAACTTTTTTGGCCATATTGTTGCGATATCATTTTGTATTAATCTGACCAACTTGACAGACCGCCTCTTTGCCAATTAGTAATGTTATTTATGAAAAGAAAATTGTTTAAATTTGTGAACTACGTTTTCCTCAAATTTTCTGGTGGCAAAATGTCGCCACCAACACTTTTTTTCTGGTTGGCGAAATGTCAGAACTTGGTAACAAATCGCCACCGCTAATTTCGAACCATGAGTCTGTATTTGCCTGGCTAGCGAAGCTGTGAACGGGGTTACACACGTCCCACTTATAAGCCGAATCACACTTTGGGTGTTTCGAGTAAAATGTGCAAGAATTTTGAATTTCGACTGCAAGCGAACCGGGCAAAAAAACGAAAGAAATGATAGAAAAATATAGAAGAAATATAATAAAAACAGCTCATACTCGGAACATAAGAAAAATTGAAACTTAAAACCATCTGTTAAAACATTGAATGAATTTTAAAATAGCACACGGTTTGATAGAAACACGATTGCTGTTTGGTGCAAGAGAAATTTGGCGTTTAGGCGAAATACCTCTATCATCTCTTTCATTTTTTACCCGGTTAGTTTGTGGTCGAAACGCAGAATTTTTGCGCATTTTATTCGGAACGTCCAAAGTGTGATTTGGCTTATACTGTGGATTTTCCACTCCTTGCGTGTCATAATAACGCCTAAAATGGCTGCCAGTCAGCTCTTGCTCCCTCAACAATTCTTATCAATATGCGATCAGTTTAAACCCAAACTGCAATTACTCCAATATGCCATCTGGGAGGCCCCAGTGGGCCCGTATTAACAGGCATCTGCCTTATATCCAAATGCTGCAAAAAAGGCCTCGAATATTTGTTTGTCTGGTGCTTAATATTTCAATTGCAACCCAGACACAAGGAATACTTCGCATAAAATAAAGGTATCCCGTTATATAGCCGAGCGACATTTAGCCGAGTGACATTTATCCGAGCGACATTCAGCTAAAATTGGCACCTGCGACATTTACTTGTAATTTATAATTGTGTGCATTTCTGGCCAGACGTCAACAAAATCTGTGGTTTCAAAGATAAAATCGTAATCAACTGATCCGTGAACAAGTAACGTCATCCACTGCTTACGTCATAGGAAAGAAGGTCCCTGAGACCACTCGCTATGGCAGATCCAAAGATCCGGAGAACAGATTCAGTGTACAAAAAGGGTGCTTGTTTTCTTCTTTTAATCACCCATACGATTTGTTTCATAGGAAATCTCCCCAGTGAACCGATTAAAACAGTTGTTTCCATTTTTGGCCAACTAAACAAAACAACTTAATTTTCAACTAAATGTCGCTCGGCTAAATGTCGCACATTCAACATGAAAGCCTAATTGTTCCAGCCTTCCATTTAAGGATTAAATAAACAAGGATACAAATGCTAAATTCTGGTGCGCGGTGAGTTTCAGGACAACAATAACAATTAAATGAGTAACACTGTAGTTTTTAAAATAAGAATTCTGATGCAAAAAAGAAACCAGGTATTTTTGGCAGGCTATTCCGAAATAGATTACCGACAATTCAAATGTCACAGAAATCAATAATACATCATTTTTCTTATACCCAAAGGGTGAAATTAAGTTAAACACTGTAAATTCGTAACTTTTGGTAAAAGAAAAATAAGAAAATAAGTGAAAGAAAAGGAAGGAAAAACAAAAAATGTTGAAAAATTGAATTTATATTTGGCTGTTTATTAAAATGTCGGTAGTTCAGTACTCAATAACCTATTGAAATTAAAATTAAAATAAAATTATTCGTATTTGAGTTTTTCCTATTTTTCTATTTTTATAAGGCAAGAAAATAAGTTGTTTGTATAGTTTACAACATAAAATAATGAGAAAAAAAATCAATTTCTATGACATACAATTTTCGGTAGTCTATTCCGGAATAGCCCACCACAAAATATCTGGTTTCTTATTCCCTTCGGAAGTCTTATTTAAACAATACAGTGTGTCATTTTAACAAACATGACAATTTCCCGATGTGTAACATATGAATTTTTTGTTGTTGCTTTTTTGTTTGTTTTTGTTTGTTTTTTTTTTTTTTTTGTTCTTTTATTTATTCCTTTTTTATTCACATCCGACTGGAATGTCATTTTTGAGTGATTCAAGCAGGAAAACCCATTTTTGAAATAACGCTTAACATGATTTGCTACCTGGAAATATTTCAGGTAGCAAAAATTTGCCACTAACATTAAGAAGAAGGCATTTCCATTTTTCTTTTTTATATATTTTCATTTTTATCTTTTGTCATTAGGTGTGTTTGCGTACCAGTGTGTTTGAAAGGGGATTCTCTGTCATGAAGAGAATAAACAAGAATGTCCAGGGACGCTGTGACCAGCCGAGAACAGAATCACAAATGATTGGAGATACTCTCTTTCAAGTCAGACACTTGATGAACTTACACGAGAATTGACACTGAGGGACCAAAAACAAAAAAAAAAAACTTGAACGCCAGCAAAGTCGTAAATAGGTGGTGGTTGTCTGGTCAAAGGAGAAGACCAAATCTTCGACCTTATGGTCCACGTGATGAGGAAGACCCAGGCGATGAGGAGTACCACAAGTGATGGACTAATTTTAGTCAGATGAAGATTCACTTTTGCAAAAGTTTTGTATTGAAATTCAATGGGTTTTTTTTTACAGTTATACTTTTAACAAAGTCATACTATTTTAATTAATTGTGAAGAAAAAATTGAACTGCCTCTTAACTGAAGTACTGGTAGTTAGTATTATCCAATATTTTTAGATATTGTCATTATGGGCAATAAAATTTTTTTTCAATACGACCGTCTCATGGCGTTCGTAAAAGTATACCGGTAATTCGATTTGCAATTTACTACCTGGAATAAGGAAGTTGCTGCCTGTTTTTTTTCTTTTTTTTTTTTTTTTTGATCAGGTATCAACAACTTGCTACCTCCCACAAAGCATTAATTTCGAGCCCTGTTAGCTTGAATGGTATTTTTATTATGCTTTTCACTGGGTAAGAATTCCGAGCAAAACTAATACTTTAAATGTGAGATGCGCTGTTCCAGTCTCGCCGTTATAACAACAGTCTAGGTAAAACAAAAACGCCTAAGGACATTGTGACCAGTTGAGATTTAGTTAATCAAGCCTAAAGACTTGTGGGATCGCCAAAAAGCCTTTTTTTAAATAAAAGGGGTGCATATTTAATATCAAATGACATTAAACCAGTTCCACCAAGTCGGATGGTCTAAAAAGTAATTTTTCATCAATACAATATTTGAAAAGTATTTTGAAATTGGCTCCGAAACAAAACTGTTGGAGAAGGATTTTTTAAATAAAGGTTTACATGAACACATACAGACACTGGATGCCATCTTTTGATGTGGCCAGACCAAAGAAAACCAAACACAGGTTTTCACTCAAAACAATGTTACACAAAACAAATATTTTGAACAAAATCTTAGCCTAGAAGAGAGGTTTTTTAACCTCTTGAAAAATAAAAAAATGATGGGTTTCAGGGGATTTTCAAGGACTTTAGGGGCTGTAGAAAAAAGGTATTCTGCTGGAAAATATCAACAAAATTATATTTTAAGAGAAGCCTATTCCAGAATAGGTAATAATGCACGCAGATTAATATGGAAAATTATTTTTAAAAACTCATATGAAGGCTTAGTATATTTTGAAGCGCGTATGCCAAATTGGCAAAATATAAATTTCCCATCGATAATTCCTGAAAGTGTAAACTGGTGTATTAGAGGACTTCATCCTTTAACTGTGAAACATTGTGTCTGGCCTTTAATCTGGGTTGGTAAGTTTCTTACCAGGTGGAGGAAAACATGTTCTTCACCAGATTTTTTCAATGCTGAGGAAATAAGTACTTCCCTTGTATTGTGGGAAGAAATGGAAGAAACTCCGAAAGGTAAATAATAATTTAGTGAAATATTTTATTGCTTAAAATGCTAAAAGTTAATTAGTTACAAGCGATAAGGTGACAGGAGTCACATCAAATTAAAACTCTTTTGTGTTGCGCTGACTACCATGATACACTCGACACGGGGGGCTCGGTGGCCGAGTGGTAAAAGACACTTGCGAACCATGCAGTTGTGGTTCTGTGGCCCGGATTCGAATCCCGCTCGTGGTCAGGAATCGTGACAATTTGCAAATCCCCCCCCCCCCCCCCCCACGGATGCCGGCGGGCATATATAGTCCTCTTATACCAAGTTGGGGGTTGCATTATTGTTAAGCGTATGTGCCAACAGATAGGGATTTCAGAGACACAAAATATGCACGTCGAAATTATAACAATCCTGAGTTTAAAAAAAAAAATCAATCAATAATTAAATAACATGTATGCGCACATTGTAAACCACTTTGAGCAGGTTATCTGGAAAATCGGTATATAAAAAATCACTATTAGTATTATGACACGAGGCGAATTATGATTATCTCATATGTTTATAGACGGCATGTACAAACTTCCAGCCAGGGTGCCAGGTTTCTAAAAAAGGAAAAAAATTAAGAATTTTTTAATCCATGATTTTTGCTTTTTTTTTATATGGAAAACATACTTTTTTCACTTACATTTGGAGAACGAATAAAAGAAACTCCAAAGGGTTCTAGACAAAACAATCCAGAAAATATTTGTTTAAACCACTGAAAAGAGTCATGGACAGAATCCCAAAGATTATAATCCCTGTAATTTGGCACACGTGGAGAGTAAATATTACATCTTTTAAGGTTTCTTCCATTTCTTCCCTGAAATTGCAGGGAAGAAAGTATTTCTTCCCTATGGGAAAAAACATGCCAACCCTGCCCCTTGCAACTCTTTTCATAGGCTGTTGGCATTAATTTCCCGGGGTGACTTAGTACGCACGGGCCAAAGGGTGTTGAAACACCAACTTCACCGCATCATACCATCACCTGAGTTTTTTTTTACCCGTTTACTGGTTTCTAAGTCTAAGT
This sequence comes from Protula sp. h YS-2021, assembly GCA_949752745.1. NCBI lineage: Eukaryota > Metazoa > Annelida > Polychaeta > Sabellida > Serpulidae > Protula > Protula sp. h YS-2021. The sequence goes on from OX457024.1 coordinate 8,387,724, forward strand.
GAGAAGACAATTCATGTTATTGTTTAAATAGTGACGAGTCCCTAAGCCCACTAATACCCAATATCCCACAATTGGACAATAGGTTTTTTTTTCATTTCTTCCCGGAAGAACGCGGCTTCTTCCTTTTTCTCCCGTGTTTCTTCGAATTGAATAAATACCTTCTTTCCGGGAAGAAAACCAATCTAGTCCGAGCTAACCCCTTCTATCTTCCTATAAAGGAAAGGTACACAGTTTCTGTAACAGAAATGGCACTTTATCTTAACTTTCTAGACTATGGCTCTTTCGGTGCGCGTCCCTGGACACCGAGGGCCGAAGCAGGAGGCTTTTCCTTAAAAAGCACACTGAGAAATATCCTGGCGCATTATATTTGGCTTCGAAGAAACTTCCAAACTTGAGTAGAGTGGTTTTGCAATTGTACATTCGTTGTTGACATGGGCCATAATGAAGGTTTTTAATCCTGATCTCAAAACAGAAAAAATCCATTGGTCCGATTCGTGCGCCAAGACTGACAAAACTGACATCAACGGCAAGTTCTATTATAGGAACTGTGACTCTTGCTGTCCTAGAAAGACCGCAAGAATCATCTAGAACTAAAATCAACCCTGCCTATGATAAGGACGTGGTGAAATACATGACTTTGATATCTAAACACAGACAAACAGGAACAAACGCTCTTTCCTATTCAGCTGACGCATTTTCACTTTAACCAGTTTTAATGTACTCCTTACTTTAGTGCTGCATTCCACGTAAATTATCATTACTCGTAAATTCATTTCATTCATTTCATTTCTTTATTTCCAGTATATTTATAAATACACAGACATTTTAAATGCTTGGTAACACGATGTGGTATTTTCAGAAGAATACATGGAAAGGGTCGGCCGTGAAAGTTAACACTTATAAATTCGACCAACCTTTAAAAATAATAACGTATGACAAATTACTGCTGAATAACCAAGTTCGACCAATGCTCAAAATTAAAATTTATCCTTAGAATTCATGTATACTTTTAAATTCACTCTGCAGTGCTTCTTGCTCAGGGTGATTCTATTATCCTGTGTGGTGAAGACAGCCTACCAATAACTACACCATTCAATATTGTTAAGGAATCCTTGCCATATTTAATTTCTCAAACCCGGAAATCCACACTGAAGTTTCCGAACACATTTTAATGAAGATACACAAAAATCCAAATCAAAAACATATCAAAACAACCAAAACAAATGGCACTTACTCTGTATATAACTAGCTATTTTATTCCATTTATACTAAGCTTGAACGGAGAGTTTTATATTGACATTTTATCGTTTTCAGTCCACTTTTCCCCTTTTGCATCGACTACTTGCCGCACGGCGGTGTAGCTGACAACTGGACATTTGAAATAAATCTCCGTTATACAAGTAGCGTTTTATTGAAATACTCCATTGCCCACGTATATATTAACATATTTCAGCACAGAGTAACACCCAAAAACCCAAGCCGTATTAAACTAAAACATCTTAACTAATAAACTGAACATGAATAATAAAAGATTTGTCGCTAAACGAGAGCGAATCGATTTAATATGAAGTAAATTGGTATACATAAAACACTACTATTACTAACCACAATTCAAGCCTTATATATGTGAAATGGATACCATTATTGATAAGATGTTAAATTCCGGTGTCCAGTCTCGTCTTTACTTGTTCTAAGAAAAATCTGAACAAGGACGAGAAATTTTTTTTTAATTTTGAAGAAAAAAAGATTTTTTTTCTACTTTTTCTGGAATTCCCAGGATAATACTTCATATTTCGTATTAATAAAGTACTTTTAATAATAAAAAAACTACTTCTTTAAAAAGTAATGAATATGTAAAGTTTTAAAGCTGGCTGATAACTTCGGAATAAAGCAATTTGCAAACACAATAGGAGAAACAATGGTTAGTCAAAACCATTAACTTCATCAGTCACCCTTGTCAATATACATTCTTCGGAAATTTGCCTGGATAACTCGTCGAACACATAAATTTATCCAAAGTAAATATCTCATGTGTGCAAGAATTGGTTGTTTGGTTGAATAGTTTGTTTCACGACACGGTTGAGCCTTAGCGGTTACATTGTGTCAATGCATGTCAATAATCGGTGACTAAAAAAAAACAAAAAAAAAAAACAATATTATCAGTTAAAATCTAAGCCAGCTAAAACCGTGTATATTCTAAAATTATATAATAAGCGGCGTCATGAAATACCGATACAGGTTGATTTCTTTTAAGCAAATGTGTAATTTTGCTGGATCCTACTTCATCACCAACTGCCTCAAAGAGTCAACTTGGAAATGACGTGAGCAGGCGTCTTGGAAATCGGTACAGTCTATTGAAACATGTTTCACTGTGTAACGTTCCTGACACCTGAAACATTCGGGTGCGGGTTCACTTCTTAAAAGATGTTTATGACTCACATATGTATGTCCTATGCTTGCTATAGCACTCAGGACATTACTTAGGGAAGGCAGTTTATGCCCAACAATAGGACTGATTTCAAACAGCTTGTTATTCCTTTGTCTGTCCCAATGTTGATTCCAAATACCTTTTGTATATCTTGACATATGGTATTTGAAACTGAGTATGGGATAAGGAAATCGGAAAAGTTCTCGTTTAGCGCCTCCTTGGCCGCTCCATCAGCTATTTTGTGGTACTGACATAGAATCAATACAAATTATGAATTTCTTGCAACGGCTAATCTTGATGATTTCAGTGGCCAGAGTAGCGCTGTAATTTCTACAGAGAAAATTGATGTCTCACCTGGCAGCCTTGTTTTCAGGACATTAAAATATGTGACTACTGAAGCTGCTGCTTTATCGTCAAGTTCACAGCCATCTGTATAAAAATGTGATAATCTTTGTACTGCTCTTTAAGTTCTGCCAAGTTCGTTTGAAACACGCAAGGGTTTGTGGTCTCTTTTGGGAAGTATGAAAGGGTTTCCAACATAAAGGCTTGGCTAGTGTCCATTTAGGGCGACTGGGAACCCTATAGTTTGCAATAAACTCTACGATGATACCATCTTCCTCTAGATGAGGTAAAATTCTGGGGCCAAACGATGGGATAGCATTAGATTTTCTGTCTACAAGACCTGAGGAACCTGTTCCAAAGACTACTTCATGTGTAGGGTTTCTTCTGTTCGCATATGGTTTCACTGCATATTGCATGACAAGTGTTGCCCTTCAAATCTTAAGTGGTTGTTCACTTGCCTGTACTTGATGTAACGACAGTAGTGGTATAGGCTATTTTCCGACATGAAATGTCTTAGTGGCAGTCTGAATGATAAATTTATGATACAAAAAGAAAATGAAATAACAAAAAACTGATAGTATTGTTGAGATCGTATGTTGGTACTTTTATTTGTAGGCAGCTCCAACAAGAACAGTTTCTAATTTCTATGCAAGTTTGTTTACACTGTGCTATTCTATAGCTTGACAACAATGTCACAACTTAAAACCAAAATCAAACCTTTCTAACAGAACATTATTTTTGTTCTGATTCCCATACCAGAATGATGTGATGATGCTTCCCCACTTTGTTCATATGGGTGGGGTGCAACATCAGCAACTCTGTATCATATGGGTGAAGGAGACAACACAACACATCGCTCTTTCGTGTCAGTGGAGATACACATTCACTCGCTACCAAACAGCAAGGTGGGAATGTGGAAATTCATCTCTCCATCAGTTAGGAGGGAGCATGCACTTTACTGCACCCCACCCAGCAAAGTGGAGTGTAGCCATACCTCGCCAATACAGTGCAAGGTACGGAGCTACATTCACCTCACCACCACACAGCAAAGTTGGTGCGCATGTCCACACCTCACCACCAAAAACTAGATTCGGGGTGAGCAGGTTTACCTCGCCACCATGCAGCAAGGTGGGGTCGTGTATATGTAAGCACAGGCAGATTGTGTGCCGTTTACCGTGGAATGTACTGCCTCAAGCAAACGAGGAGAGAGTTTTGAGTTCATGCCATGGCTGCCTCGACACAAATCTACAGAATATGGGGTTCTTAATTGTCATTGGCAGGTTTTCCATTCAAAAGTATGACGGAAATGGGTTATACACTTAGCCTCTGTTATCGTTTAGGTTTTAAGAGTTTGTTGAACAAAGGAATACCATGGTTAAGTCCAGCAATATATGAATCATCTGAGACGGTAAAAGTGTGACTTAAGTTCCAAATGAGTGAAACAAAAACATGATTTATCATATTTTAACACTACAAATAAATAAAGTAGACTTTAAATCAGCATATCACCTTTTGCGGCGCGTCTTTATTCACACGTAAATTAGCAAAGATAATTTGAATGACTTTAGATAAGGGTGTTGTTAATGCCCCCAAATCTTCTTTCATCTTTGTAACATTGCTTGAATTTGAAAATCATAAAAACACAGCCTGCGAAGAACCTATGCACATATTGGTGGAATCATGAATTGATTACATTAAAACCCTTTTCAGTGCTTTGCCGAAATATCAATTATTAAGACCATTGAAACGCGTTATGAAAGTGAGTTCCGCGTCTGCGAGTAATGTGGCATAGGATGCTGTTGATCCTGACACTAATATGCGTTCTGTGGGTAGAATATACGGAGGAAAGCACCTACAACCTGTTAGCATTAATCCTATGCTAAAACGTTTTTTTGTGGTATGGTAGTTTTTACGTTAACTTTATACACAAGTTCGTTGGATAGGCTATGTAAATGTTTGAACTTCTCCGGTTATTTATGAATCAATCAAGCTATGTGCTATGCCACGGGCAGTACGTGGCATCACAGGGAAAGCTGTATCAACGAGACAATGAACTGTGGGCTATGACGTAAACAGTTCATGACGTCACAGAGGCACCAGTGGTAATGAGACAAAAAACTATTTACTGTGACGAGACAATAAAGAGACAATGAATTATGCGTTGTGACGTAAGTGGTCCAAGATATCACAGAGGTAGCAGTAATAACGAGAAAATCAACTATGTGCTGTGACGTAAACCTCAGTATTCTACGATATCACAGTGGCAGCAGTAATCAACCATTTGACCTCACAGAGGTAATATTAATAACAAGACAACAGGTGCCTAAGAGTAAGCAGTCCAAGACCTCACAGATATAGCAGCAAATTAAGAGACAATCAGATATTTACTGTGACGTAAGCGTGACCACTCCATGACGTCACAGAGGTAGCAATAATAACGAGGCAATCATTGGTTTCACTGAAGCATTTATTTATTATCACAGTAGAAAAATATAAAAATAACAATCAATAATTATATCAAACCTTAACAAAGGCAGCAAAACCGTGATGGTTTTAATTTACCCAAGAACCCATTTTCTCGCATTTACATGTTTTTCGACAGAAACTCACCAATAAAACACCAATAAAAGAGAACCTCTGCGCCAAGACGTTGCGCCGAAATACATTTCAAGCTGAAAAAAGCCTTCCCAAATTACAAGTCTTCATAAAGTGCATACTTATAGTGTAGTACTTAGCTCCGTACACAGCCAAGTATAAAAAATACAAAATTTATTTAAAAAAAAAATGAATCATGTCACAAGAATGTCAATGGCAGGGCTTTCCATTTGAAACGTGAATTGCCTATGCCGGGTTGTTGAACCGCCCGTCATTTTGGGCTTATGGTATAAAAAGGTTTCTGTCGAAGCGCTGAACCGCCTGTTCGGTCCACTGAACCACCTATTTCGGTCCAGCGAACCGCCTCTTTCAAAACCGCCTATTTCGGTCCAGCGAACCGCTTATGTCGGTCCAGCGAACCGCCTCTTTTGGTCCAGCGAACCGCCTATTTCGGTCCAGCGAACCGCCTCTTTCGGTCCAGAAAACCGCCTATTCCGGCCCAGCAAACCGCCTCTTTCGGTCCAGCGAACCGCCTATTTCGGTCCATCGAACCGCCTCTCTCGGTCCAGAAAACCGCCTATTTCGGTCCAGCGAACCGCCTATGTCGGTCCAGCGAACCGCCTCTTTCGGTCCAGCGAACCGCCTATTTCGGTCCAGCGAACCGCCTATTTCGGTCCAGCGAACCGCCTCTTTCGATCCAGTGAACCGTCTATTTCGATCCAGCGAACCGCCTGTTTAGGTCCAGCGAACCGCCTGTGCCCAACCAAATGGAAAGCCCTCCAATGACACCCGCCAGTATGGCGGACCTGAGGACCGCGAAGTGGCGTCACTTTGTCTTCAGCTATTTACTCAGGAAGGCGTATCAGTTCAACGTTCGTATCGGCAGTATGCGTGTCAGGAGTGACGTACATGTGTCAAAAGGAGTGTCACGAGTGCCAATACCATATCATGTGTAACGCAAACGCACGTGGACCGGAGCCAGGCGATTCACTCATGACTAAAGCATTTTACAGGCTTTCAAGTGGTCTAAAAAAAATTTAGGGGTTTTTTACGGGCTCCTATTTAAAAAATAAAGGCTTTTTAAACGAGTAAGGGTTTTTACTTTTTAAGAGATGGAGAAAAAATAAAGGCTTTTTGAGGTTTTAAGGGTTTTTTGTTGGTTCCTTGAAAGCCTGCATTACATTTGGGTACTCACACAACAAATGATATTCAATAACAATTCTTCTCATGCCTCTAGACGGTTTGATTTGGATTTCTACATATATTTATACATATATATATTGCTATGCCAGAGAAAAAAATCAGATGATTCAAAAAGTGGTCCGAATACTGAATGGTTTATACAATCCCCTATTGTCGCTCAATATACACAGGAATACAATTTCTTTGCAACACAAAAATACGATACACCCATGATCAAGTTACAACAAAAACATATATTTTTTTTCAGAACGACATAACTGTGTGACGTCACAGAGTTACAGGGCGGAGGGGGTCAACTGGGGGAGACGTGACATTACGTGTTTACACACACAAGGGCACGGACTATCCGCACAGCGCACGGTCCTCTTCAGATCACATGTGGGCTAACTGCAGCACGGCAGTAGCTCGGGTCACCTCAGCCCTTGTTGCTTCACTGTGAAAATTGACATAAACAAAACACATTCACATACGTACGTGGGATAGAAAACATCTGTAACGCTTAAACATAAACATCCAAACATGAAAAACTGCATATTTTGTCACAGAAATAATTTTATCTTTCATTTCTTAGTTTTACATAAATTGCATACTTATATTTTTCTGTTAGGAATAATTTATATATTTCTAACTAACCTCCTCATGAAAAGGGGAAAGCACTTGTTATAAACGTATAAGTGATAATAAGATGTATGTGTGGGGCACACCCTCTTACAAAAGAAACACATGACTTGATTACGAGCAAGGCTGACAAGACTGGCGACTTACTGTGACTGGCCACTGTTTGTCTGGCCTTGACGAACGCCATGATGTCGGCATCTGCCTGCGCGTCACCCGTCAGCGGGATGTCACCCGCTAACTGCTCCACACCTCTGCAGTGCAAGTAGACCCGAACCACCCGGTTATAAAAATACACGATAAGTACATGACAAGTACATGTTAAGTGCATGCACAGTACATGACAAGTACAGACAAAGTATGCGGTACTCTTATAGCTAAGTTCTTATCTTCAATTCGACGTTTTACGGCACTATCTTTATGCCCTTTTAAGTGCAAAAATTAAACTCAGTCCCATCGCATCCAATGCACAGGTGCGTTCAGTACTCGTGTCTTAAGCGCAAAACAAAAAATAAATAAATGAATAAAAATATTAAATAAGTAAATAATAAGAATAACAGAACAAATTAATAGATTATTTGACATTTTTCCTTTCAATGATGTCAATATAAAATTTTTATCGAAAGCTTGTACAATTTTATGGAATGCCGTTTTAACATTTAATGCTTATTTTTAATATCAAAATATAATTAAAGATATCAATAAATCAATGTAGATCTCAATAATTTATATTTTGCTATCAATAATTGAAGTTTAGATGGCAAAAATCTATTTTAAGATAAAAAAATTTTACAAACTCAAAAAATCTTAAGGGAGACACACATTTGTAAAAAATATAACGAATCGTCAATTAAATTTCGGAGATGAAAACTTGAATTAAAGAGATCAATAATAACAACACAATTTTTGATCTCAAGAATTGCTTGTTTTCTGTACAGTAAAAATTTAAAGAAAGATTCTGTATACAAGGACTAGTTATTATCTATTTACAGATGTGTGTTTATGAATTTTTTACTTAAAAATAGACTGATATTTTGATACCAAAAATCAATTTTTGAGATAAAAAATCATTTGCAGATTTCAAAATAAAAATTTAAAAAGTCTCATTCTGAAATATTGATATCTGAAATAACTTCTTAATATCAATAAAAGGAAAATGAATTATTGAGCTCAAAATTGAATTTTTGATCTCAAAAATCAATTTTAGATATCATTAAATCATTTTTAATATCAATAAATATTTCTTAATGTCAATAATTCTCTAATAAATATGAAAAAGGCATTCCATACAATTTTAAATCCAATTTTCAAACACTATTCTGAACTTGAAGAACTAAAAAATTAAGAATTGAAAAATTCGAACTATGTACCTTGATCTTGACTGGTTAGCAGATGACGTCACTGAGCTGTAGCCGCTGCTGTCTGAGTGGCCCCTGGCGTTCGGCTGGCGCGAGTGGAGTGGCGCCAGTGGCGCAGCTGTGCGCCCCACCTGGCGGCTATGACTAGAGGGCTCGGACAACAGCGAGCTCTGCCATAAAACAAATGCCACATAGTTCTTTCAGACACTTCAACGGACTTGAAAAGATAGGTGCGGTTTCTATTGACAACTTACGATGACTCCGCAGATATTGGAAGGATAGGTGCAGCACTGCTGCTTTTATTGACAACTTACGATGACTCCGCAGATATTGGAAGGATAGGTGCAGCACTGCTGCTTTTATTGACAACTTACAATGACTCCGTAGATATTGGAGGGACAGATGCAGCACTTTGGCTTTATTGACAATTTACAGTGACTGAGCAGATACCGAAGAGACATTTGCAAAGCTGCTGTTGTCATTAACTACTAGCTTACGATGACTTAGCAGATATGAAAGGGATGCTTCCATTATTTATTTACCTGGGATGACTCAGCAGATATGGAAGGGATAGGTGCAGCACTGCGGTTTTCATTATTTACTTACTTGGGATGACTCAGCAGATATAGAAGGGCTAGGTGCAGCACTGCGGTTTTCATTATTTACTTACTTGGCATGACTCAGCAGATATGGAAGGGATAGGTGCAGCACTGCGGTTTTCATTATTTACTTACTTGGGATGACTCAGCAGATATTGAAGGGATAGGTGCAGCACTGCGGTTTTCATTATTTACTTATTTGGGATGACTCAGGAAGATATTGAAGGGATAGGTGCAGCACTGAGGTTTTCATTATTTACTTACTTGGGATGACTCAGCAGATATGGAAGGGATAGGTGCAGCACTGCGGTTTGACAGAGGCGTGACTGGGGGAGTGTTCCATGCGGACTTGTTGCTGGCCACGCCCGGTAACGACCTGACGTGATCTTGCTGTTCCTGTCGTGTCATTCAGTGGCAGTTAGAAATGACTTGCCAGTTTCTCATTATTCTTTCTCAACTTCTCTTTCATATTAAAATTAACACATTTTTTCCACACCAGAAATTACATTTGATGCAAGAGAACTGCAAACACGGAAACTTCTCGCGAAGTCACTACATCATTACCAGATAAATACTGACATAATTAGAAGGCGGCCATAACAAACACGGAGCTGTGATCCGAAAAAATCTGACAAGAGATCCTTATCTTCTCTATACCAACTTGACATGATTCTTCGTGGAAGTGAATTTCTTTGTTGAATAATTAAGGCTGGTACAATTTGGCCAAACTCCCTATTTCTCTTGTTCTTTCGCAATCGACTATCCTGTATAATGACATCACAGAGAAAAGTAATGACGTAACAATTACCTGTGCAGCGGCCGCTTGCTCCGCCCACCAGATCTCGAAGTCCTTCATCAACTTGACCTTAGATTTTTCTAATAAATGCTGTAAATGTTCTATCTCTGTTTTTAACGTTCGTAGCTCATTAAAACTGCTTTTGTAGCTGAAAAAAAAAGATATTTTTATTTATTTAAAATTTAATAAATGAAATGCAAATAAAAATATATTTATGTTTATATGTTAAGCAACAGCCTGAACAATTAATCGCTGAAGTAAAAAAAAAAAAACAAGGAATAGGATTGCCTGATAGGAACAAAACGATGCGACGACTCAGGCTGTACGAGACCTGAGATAAATCCAATAAGGTGGAAATGACAAGCATTAATGAGAGGATTTGCTCGCCTTCCGGAATAACTGGGCACGTGGAAATGGACACGTGACGACTCAGTCACGTGACTTACTTGAGCTTTTCCTGCTCCATCTGCTCTTTCATGTCCAGCTCCATGTCGTCCGGCACCGGATTGTCCGGATCCACCAATCCTATGCAATATCAATGTCACGTGACAAAAACCCAACGATTCTGTGCAGCAATATCACGTGATGAAAATCAGCCAATGACGTACAACACAAATGTCACGTGATAAAAATCAAACAATCTGTTTATCTTAAAGTCCTACATGCTAATCCGGAATTAAGGAAATAATGAACAACTAACGCTTACACTAGTTCTGCGAAAGTAGTTTTTGAAATTTTAAAATAAAAATCATCCAATGAAATGTTCTAATACTTGCCTTGCATAACACGAGACATTCTATGTTGTTCTATAGATGATTTCAACTTATCTGCAAAGCAAAACATAATTTACATTAACTATTAATTCGTTCCTGCATGAAGCCATTTCTCCTTGCACTGGTGAAAGCAGAACCAGTCTTAAAGCACGCTTCGGAGTACCAGTCTAAAAAACTCCTACCTCCAATACAAGTACTCCTAACGTCAATACAAGTACTCCTAACGTGAATAAAAGTACTCCTACCGCCAATACAAGTACTCCTACCGTCGATACAAGTACTGCTTCTGTCCATTGTGACGACACTGGCCAGTGACATGACAAGGAGCGGTAGTTGTTTATGAATCTCCCCCCCCCCCCCACCTCTCCTCTCTGCACACACTAACGCCTTTGCAAACACGTACTGATCTTGGTGCGGGCGCCGTTGACGTTCTCGCCGAGCGCCTTGGCCTGGGCGTAGCGCTGCTTTAGGGCGTGCTTGTTCTCCTCTATGGCTCGCTGGCCGTCGTAGTCCCGCCGATAGATCTCAAACGCCTCCTGCCGCCCCATCGACAGCTCGCCCACTACAACAACAACAACACAAAATACACAAATAGTCACCAAACTGTCACCAAACCGTCACCAAACTGTCACCAAATAGTCACCAAACTGTCACCAAACCGTCACCAAACTGTCACCAAATAGTCACCAAACTGTCACCAAACTTTCACCAAGCAGTCACCAAACTCTCACCAAACTTTCACCAAGCAGTCACCAAACTCTCATCAAACAGTCAACTAACTGTCATCAAACTGTCACCAAACTGTCATCAAAACAGTTACCAAACTGTCATCAAACAGTCACCTAACTGTCACCTAACTGTCACCAAACTGTCACCGAACAGTCACCAAACTGTCATCAAACAGTCACCAAACTGTCACCAGTCACCCACTACAATAATACACAACAGTGTTCAGGGACTTGGTGCTCAGACCCATAAAACCGACACACAAGAATTTAACAGGATCTCAGTAAGAGTATCCATCACACAACCAATCAGGAAACTCAAGCACCACATAAGCAGATGAGAACGTCGAAAGACACTGTGGCCAGACGAAGCAACGGTTACGATCTGAAACACAACCAAACAGCAAAAACACGTGGGATGAATCTCAACACGTTACAGCTCAGCTCCACAAGTTGGGTTTCAGGATAAGGTCCAGGGTGAGGACCATTGACGTCACATAGAGTATCCAAAACAAAATGCATTCCAACCATTTGTGAAGAAGCGCAAGCGGACAGTGGAATACGAGTCGCTGAAAAAAAACCCGAAAAAAGTCGAAAAAAAAAACCCGCTGAATAAAGTCGAGTTCACAAAGCAGTCTCGTATTGTCTGATGTTGTTCTTTAACATTTTAAGGTGAAAAAGACTTATTAACACTTCAAGCCGACTGACGCGTCTGCTGTGAAAATAAGTGTTACTTGATCGAACAATGACCACAACCACACACACATGCAAATGAAAAACACAAAGCTAAAATGTACCGTTTGCGTTTGAAAAAGGAAATTACGATCGCACCATGATCATAGCTTCTGAGCCACGCGTCCCAATTCAACACCGTGCCGGGGATTTCCGATAACTCTTTCACTTGCTTTTCCCTCGAAGCGCACTTGTCCACATGACGCGCATGCGTATCCGAGACGAGGCAGTGTCGCGGGGTGCAGGGCCGGAGGTACGTCCGTGAGGTAAACGCCCTCGCTATGACTTTATCCAGGTTTCGCCAAGCACCCGCCCCTCTCATGATATCCAGTGAACTGCACATCATTTTGTCTCGTTTTGACTCCATCTACTAAGATCCTCATTAAATGCTTCCTTTTTTTTTTTTTTTTTTTTTTAATTTACATAAAATTAATTTAACATAAAAGAAAACTCCCTCTCAGTTTCTGACACCACCGGAATCTAATCGTATGGTTTTGAGTTTCAATTAAATATATACATAGATATGTGTACATTTCTAAAGAAAACTGTCTGCGAAAGGGGCACGTCACAGGTCTATGTTTTCATAGTTTGCTCTGTGAACGTCCTCATAATTACATCAAACGCAAAGAAAAAAAAGCCTTTAAGGATATTTGGTTTGTTTTCAATTTGTCTCGCTCATCCAACAATAAAAATAATTGCTGTGGAAATCCCATTAATAAACAAAGATTAGCACAATATTATTTTTGTTTTTACAGAAGGGCCAGGATCATTCAATGCATGTGTATATTTTGCAAATCCAGATTAAGCTTCTTAGACATTTTCTTATCAATAGCTCTAAATCATGTTGATTGATGAGAGGAGAGCTGAATGAGAAGAGCAAATAAGGCCGTCAACCCTTTGCCTAATTAAAACACTTGTGCCGGAACCCACCGCCATATCTTCTCCTACTTGGTGAAGAATCAAATATCACACGGAGATCAAAGTGAATGTATCGATCCGAAAAGCAAATACGCATTCTCTTGTTGTTATTGTGGAATTGTTTATTCTGTAACTGATGTAAAGAGGGTCCTCAACAACATCCCCCACACGATACAAACGTCCAGCGGTCACAACGACAGTATGCGCTGTCATGCACGCGGTCACAACGTCAGTATGCGCTGTCACGCACGCGGTCACAACGTCAGTATGCACTGTCACGCACACGGTCACAACGTCAGTATGCGCTGTCACGCACGCGGTCACAACATCAGTATGCGCTGTCATGCACACGGTCACAACGTCAGTATGCGCTGTCACGCACGCGGTCACAACGTCAGTATGCGCTGTCATGCATGCGGTCACAATGCCAGTATGCGCTGTCACGCACGCGGTCACAACGTCAGTATGCGCTGTGGTTCACTCGGTCACAACGTCAGTATGTGCTGGCATGAACGCGGTTGCAACGCCAGTATGTGCGTTCATATACGTTTACAGCTGTTTGTTGTACGCATGCGCTGTGAAGAACACCCAGTTAGACGCATAAAATATCAGGAACACACAGTTGTACGCACACGCTATCACCAACACACATGCGCTACCAGTAACACACAGCTGTACGCATGCGCTATCACCAACACACAGTGATACGCATGCGCAGACAATTCTCGAACCGTCCACCTTTGGCCTGATCCACCATAAGACAGCACAAAGCCGTACAGGCGCTTCTTGCAGATTTGCTTGGTACTTTTAGATTTTCTTTCTCCAGTATTTCCCGAAATTACGGCGTCAGCAAGAACCGAAAATACCCATAACACTTTTTTTGTCTGAATACAGCTGTATATCTGAATCTGACGCCCGCAGGACTTTCCCACTAACACAGTTTCCGTGATCCAGACCTTCAGCTGTCGGTGAAGCAGAAACATATATAAACTTACGGACTTTCTTTTTAAGCGGCTCCTCGCTGACACTTTGAGTGCTGGCCACGCGGTGCATCGATCCGTTGACGCCACCCTGTGACGCACCACTGACGCCACCCTGTGACGCGCCATTGACGGCACTGTACGACCTGCCACCGCCACTGCTCGCCCTCCTGTCCGCCATATCGCTGACGGCGTTGGAGGACACGGACCTGGGTACGGACGGCTGTGCCTGGCGGGGGGTGGCGGGCCGTCCCGCCATGGCGTCTGACGCCCGTTTCTTCTCCTTTTTCAGCATGTTCACTAAAATATCTGTGCTGTGGTCAAGGATCAACAGGGGATGAAAAAATGCTCAGATTACTAAGCAGCAGTCTTTATCCCATCTTTATCCTTTTTTACAATATGAACTTGGAACGTTGGCTACGCAAACGCAGCGCGCAGTTCTAAAATAACCTTACCTTTTGTTTGGCCTTAAAACAAGGGTTTTTATATGTTCTGATGTTCTCAGCAGTAAAGCCTCTGTCAGGGAACCCATCGAAGTATGGAACAACCTCAATAAATCTCATTTTCTCGCCCCCCCCCCCTTCATAGGGGGTGGGGAGCAGAAGCAGACCTTTCATCTTGCTCGCTTCTACCACAGGTGATGTGGGCAGGAGTGGTATTCTGCTCTGTCTTTATTTTTTAAGGATGTCCTTATTTTTAAAAATAAAGATAAAAAAAGCTATTCTGCTTTATCCTCAAACTTAACAAAGTCTTTTAAAAATAAGGATAAAAAATAAGGATAAACCATCTAATCTCAAGAATAAGGACGTCCTTAAATATAAGGACAGAGCAGAATACCACTTCAGGGGTGGAGGGGGGAGGGGGCGGGGGAGGGTGGAGGCAGAAGAGGGAGTGAGGATACTGATCTCGTTGTCTCGCTGCACGAGTAGACCTTTCAGTTTGCTCGCCTCCACTACACGTGACGGGGGCAGGGGTGGAGGGGGGACGGGGCGGGGGAGGGGGGAGGGGGTGTGAGGATACTGATCTCGTTGTCTCGCTGCACGAATAGACCTTTCAGTTTGCTCGCCTCCACTACACGTGACGGGGGCAGGGGTGGAGGGGCGGGGGAGGGGGAGGGGGTGTACGGATATTGTGGAAGGGGAGTGGGGAGGGGGTGTGAGGATACTGATCTCGTTGTCCCGCTGCACGAGTAGACCTTTCAGTTTGCTCGCCTCCACTACACGTGACGGGGGCAGGGGTGGAGGGGCGGGGGAGGGGGAGGGGGTGTACGGATATTGTGGAAGGGGAGTGGGGAGGGGGTGTGAGGATACTGATCTCGTTGTCTCGCTGCACGAGTAGACCTTTCAGCTTGCTCGCCTCCACTACACGTGACGGGGGCAGGGTTGGAGGGGGGCGGGGTGGAGGGGGAAGGGGGGAGGGGGCGTGGGAGGGTGAAGGGGGAGGGGGAAGGGGTGTGAGGATACTGATCTCGTTGTCTCGCTGCACGAGTAGACCTTTCAGTTTGCTCGCCTCCACTACACGTGACGGGGGCAGGGGTGGAGGGGGGACGGGGCGGGGGAGGGGGGAGGGGGTGTGAGGATACTGATCTCGTTGTCTCGCTGCACGAATAGACCTTTCAGTTTGCTCGCCTCCACTACACGTGACGGGGGCAGGGGTGGAGGGGCGGGGGAGGGGGAGGGGGTGTACGGATATTGTGGAAGGGGAGTGGGGAGGGGGTGTGAGGATACTGATCTCGTTGTCTCGCTGCACGAGTAGACCTTTCAGCTTGCTCGCCTCCACTACACGTGACGGGGGCAGGGTTGGAGGGGGGCGGGGTGGAGGGGGAAGGGGGGAGGGGGCGTGGGAGGGTGAAGGGGGAGGGGGAAGGGGTGTGAGGATACTGATCTCGTTGTCTCGCTGCACGAGTAGACCTTTCAGCTTGCTCGCCTCCACTACACGTGACGGGGGCAGGGTTGGAGGGGGGCGGGGTGGAGGGGGAAGGGGGGAGGGGGCGTGGGAGGGTGAAGGGGGAGGGGGGAGGGGTGTGAGGATACTGATCTCGTTGTCTCGCTGCACGAGTAGACCTTTCAGCTTGCTCGCCTCCACTACACGTGACGGGGGCAGGGTTGGAGGGGGGCGGGGTGGAGGGGGAAGGGGGGAGGGGGCGTGGGAGGGTGAAGGGGGAGGGGGGAGGGGTGTGAGGATACTGATCTCGTTGTCTCGCTGCACGAGTAGACCTTTCAGCTTGCTCGCCTCCACTACACGTGACGGGGGCAGGGTTGGAGGGGGGCGGGGTGGAGGGGGAAGGGGGGAGGGGGCGTGGGAGGGTGAAGGGGGAGGGGGAAGGGGTGTGAGGATACTGATCTCGTTGTCCCGCTGCACGAGTAGACCTTTCAGCTTGCTCGCCTCCACTACACGTGACGGGGGCAGGGTTGGAGGGGGGCGGGGTGGAGGGGGAAGGGGGGAGGGGGCGTGGGAGGGTGAAGGGGGAGGGGGGAGGGGTGTGAGGATACTGATCTCGTTGTCTCGCTGCACGAGTAGACCTTTCAGCTTGCTCGCCTCCGCGTCATCGTAGTGTGACTGCTGCCCTGGCCGCGGCGTCGCTTCAGACAGCTGTGACCTTGAACTCGGGTGACCTCCACCGGAACTAGGCCGTCGTTCTAAATAAGCCTTCTACAAATACCAACAAACAAGAGATACAGACATCCTTCTCTGAATTAAGTATTTACTCGAAGTTTTCGCGAGAAAAGAGTCGAAACTTCACGCTGCAATGTGGCATAAAAAAAGAAAAGGAATGGAAAAAATAACAAAATGAACTTCATAAAAATTTTCTGTCAAACCGATGTTCTCAACAACCGCATAGTTGTCCTATAGTTTTCATACAATTTCTAAGAGAAATCATCAAGGTCAATTCCGACACCCTACAGATTCGAAAGCCAGGGTACTACATACACGAATCCCCCTCCTTCTGCCGTCGAACCCCCAACCCCCAACCCCCAAACAAAGAAAAATTGCAAGCCCCAATGACGTAGCACAGACGCACCTTGATGAGGCGGAAGCAGTGCTGTATTTTGCGCATGTCTGCGCCGAGATCCATCATGGCGGCCTCCGTGTCCGCATCCTGTAGGAACTGATTGACAGCCTCCTGACACCTGTCAATCATCAGTCACACGTGACCTACACCACTGGTGGTTACCCGATGACTTCACCTTTTTTCGATGCACTATGAAGGGCTGCGGGGGCGATGGAAGAGGGAGCGGGGCATGGGGCCTTGACACGTTTCGTAAGCTGATGTCATAGTGACTTGGTAACGTCTCGGGAAAAGGGAGAGAGAGGGGTGAGGAGTACGTATTTCATGGATGACCCATAATAAACAAAAAATAAATAATTGCAACCATGTGCAAAGCACAGAATTTAAGAACATGAGTTATTATTATTATTATTATTATTATTACTACTATGGGTGGGGCAGACCTGTCGAGGTCCTCCTCGGACAGCTCGTCCGTCCGCTGCTCGCCCGTTGCCATGGCAAGCTCCGCCTTGAGCTGCGCGATCTCGCCCTTCAGCCTCTGGATCATCAGCTTCGGATCCAGTTCCTCGTTCAGGATGGCGTCGTTTTTGATCATGGCCACGCGCTGTGCAAATCTACACGTTGATATCGATTCCTAAAAGCAGAGGCCAGGGGCGGATGCAGCTTTTGTTCACTGAGGGGGAAGGGAGCGGGAAGGGGGGGGGGGGGGGTCAACTTCAAAAACTCACCTGAAGTAGCAAGTTTAGCAGTCCAACTGTTTTTTGCGAAAACACGAAGAAGTGGGGGGAATGGGGGTGGGGGTGGGGGGGTGCATCCCTTGACCCCCCCCCCCCCCTGGATCCAACACTGAACGTGGCACTGAATACATGTTGAGCCGCCATTTTCACAATGCATTGATTATAGAAGTCAACATACTTTTTTAACACCATTTAGAAAGTGGACTTTAATTGGGCTACAGAGAAGTTTTTTCCTGAGATACACGTAATGCTTTGTTCGTGAGTACACGTGGGGTGTGTCGTATGTCGTATGACGAATGTATCCCATAGTCCTATTCATAGTACAACCAATCAAAATTTACGTAAAGCCTGCAATTAAACATAACATTTTCTTTAAAACAAAGTTTACTCATTTCATCATAGCGTTTTTTTCCTTTCGCACATTTTCCATTTAAATCATATACGTCACTGACTCGCCTTTTTTTTTCTTTCCTTTTTTTTGTATTACGTAATAGTGTGGATTACCCAGATTACGCGGAATGAAGTAATAAATCCCGAGCTTTCCTTACATCCAGGTTTTTCTTCTCGACCGACACCGTCGCTATCATGGTCGTCATGCAGTTGCCGCCCAGGCTGTCCCGTAGCACTGACGTCATCAGCGAGTTCCGATACGGGATGTGCGAGCGGTTCTTCTCCGACAGGCAGACGATCACCTTTGTCCCCACAAAAACAATATCTCGTTTTTTCGTCTAAGGTTTCCTCGCTATATTTCTCTTAAGCTTACGGTAACGAGGTCTTGACTTGGGTTGCGTAATCCCCTCAAAAATGTTTATGTGTTTATAAAAATAAACATCACAGAAACAATCTCACGTATCACCAAGGGAAGCAAAAGAAAACAGTCAGAACCCTTCACTTTCAAACGACTACATGAGTCATATTATTTACGTTATTTTTAATCAAGGAATGCGGCGTGCTAAGCAGCAGTAGATTTATCACTGAAGTGCAGAAGAGCTGTCACAAACCTGCTCCAGAAAATGTAAGGACAAGTTGATGTATTTCGCTTCATTTAATAGGACGCCATTGACGCCTGTTTTAGCGACGCGCTCAGACCTACAACGATCGAAACCTTCTCCGTTAACCACGTGACTTTTACGGCTGTTTAAACAACGCGTTCAGACCTACACACATCGCGACCTGCCCCCGTTAACCACGTGACATTGACCCCTGCGCATATGAACTCAGAAGCATGTAACTAAGGGAAAACCTCCAACACCCGCTCCCCTCCCCTCCCCCCCCCCCCCCCCCCCCCCCCCCGAATAGTAGAAAGATCACCCCTGGTGAAGGTATTCTTATTACTGTGAAGGATACTATGATAAAATGGACCGGCTTAAAATTTTTAAATATTTTAACGAATTTGAGGTTTAATTTAAAATTATTTATAATTAATAATCATACCCCCATACCCCCAACCACCGCAGACCATCAAGCCCAAGGCTACAATCCCCGATATTTTATAATCCACTACCATTAGCACCAACAAAGATATTTACCCGGCTAAATCCACCAGATGGAGCTTTGCGCGGCGTATGGTGGCGGACCCTGGTTCCCGTGACGTAATGTGCACGGTGAAGATACAGTGTGACCTGGTGGACGCCTGGTTCATAGGCGTCTGCAAAATACCCACAAAAACTCTCACAAATGGTGTCGCATACAAACGTTCTTCCCAAAAAACTTGGTAATCATTTTATTTTATAAGTGTGCGGCAACTCACATCAATAACTTCAGCTGATGTTCCCAAAAATTCAAGGATGCCCCTTTGTATTTTTATTTATAGTTTTATTTTCGAAATAACCTTATTTGAACAATGGTCGTTCAGAAGCTGGGACAATGGTCGGTCAGAAACCGGACAATGGTCGTTCAGCAGCGTTGCGCTCTAATCAGAGGCGTGTAGCTGACATAGCGAGTCCTTTCACAGACTGCCCCTTTGCTAAGGGTGCCCCCTACGTTACTTTATTTTACAGTTATTCATGTTTTCTTCCTGTTATAGCGTTACCTCGGCAATCATTCTGTTGGTGTCGCCGAGGAACAAGAGGTTGAGTGCCTCCTCCTCATTCGCCGCTCTGTGGGTGCTCAGGTTCCGCAGGTGAATGTTCTGGTTTTCGTCCTCCATCAGCGCCACCTTCCTGAAAAAAGCGTGTCCTCATGGCGAAACACAGGACAAATACCGTGTCCACGTGTCAAAACACAGGGCAAATACCGTGTCCTCGTGTCAAAATACAGGGCAAATATCGTGTCCACATGTCAAAATACACAGCAAATATCGTGTCCACATGTCAAAATACAGAGCAAATATCGTGTCCACATGTCAAAATGCAGAGCAAATATCGTGTCCACATGTCAAAATACAGAGCAAATATCGTGTCCACATGTCAAAATACAGAGCAAATATCGTGTCCACATGTCAAAATACAGAGTAAATATCGTGTCCACATGTCAAAATACAGAGCAATATCGTGTCCACATGTCAAAATGCAGAGCGAATATCGTGTCCACATGTCAAAATACAGAGCAAATATCGTGTCCACGTGTCAAAATACAGAGCAATATCGTGTCCACATGTCAAAATACAGAGTAAATATCGTGTCCACATGTCAAAATACAGAGCAATATCGTGTCCACATGTCAAAATACAGAGTAAATATCGTGTCCACATGTCAAAATGCAGAGCGAATATCGTGTCCACATGTCAAAATACAGAGCAAATATCGTGTCCACGTGTCAAAACACAGAGTAAATACCGTATTCTCACGTCGAAACACAAGGTAAATATTGTGTCCTCATGTCAAAACACAAGGTAAATAGTGTGTCCTCATATCAAAACACAAGGTAAATAGTATGTCCTCATGTCAAAGCACAAAGTACGTAGTCTGTCCTCATGTCAAACAACAAGGTAAATAGTATGTCCTCATGTCAAAACACAAGGTAAATAATATGTCCTCATGTCAAAACACAAGGTAAGTAGTGTGTCCTCATGTCAAAACACAAGGTAAGTAGTGTGTCCTCATGTCAAAACACAAGGTAAATAATATGTCCTCATGTCAAAACACAAGGTAAATAATATGTCCTCATGTCAAAACACAAGGTAAGTAGTGTGTCCTCATGTCAAAACACAAGGTAAGTAGTGTGTCCTCATGTCAAAACACAAGGTAAGTAGTGTGTCCTCATGTCAAAACACAAGGTAAATAGTATGTCCTCATGTCAAAACACAAGGTAAATAATATGTCCTCATGTCAAAACACAAGGTAAGTAGTGTGTCCTCATGTCAAAACACAAGGTAAGTAGTGTGTCCTCATGTCAAAACACAAGGTAAATAATATGTCCTCATGTCAAAACACAAGGTAAATAATATGTCCTCATGTCAAAACACAAGGTAAATAATATGTCCTCATGTCAAAACACAAGGTAAATAATATGTCCTCATGTCAAAACACAAGGTAAATAATATGTCCTCATGTCAAAACACACGGTAAGTAGTGTGTCCTCATGTCAAAACACAAGGTATATAATATGTCCTCATGTCAAAACGCAAAGTAAGTAATGTGTCCTCATGTCAACACACAATGTATATAATATGTCCTCATGTCAAAACAAGTAAGTAGTGTATCCTCATGTCAAAACACAAGGTAAATAATATGTCCTCATGTCAAAACACAAGGTAAGTAGTGTGTCCTCATATCAAAACACAAGGTAAATAATATGTCCTCATGTCAAAACGCAAAGTAAGTAGTGTGTCCTCATGTCAAAACACAAGGTAAATAATATGTACTCATGTCAAAACACAAAGTAAGTAGTGTGTCCTCATGTCAAAACACAAGGTAAATAATATGTCCTCATGTCAAAACACAAGGTAAGTAGTGTGTCCTCATGTCAAAACACAAGGTAAATAATATGTCCTCATGTCAAAACACAAAGTAAGTAGTGTGTCCTCATGTCAAAACACACGGTAAAAAATATGTCCTCATGTCAAAACACAAGGTAAGTAGTGTGTCCTCATGTCAAAACACAAGGTAAATAATATGTCCTCATGTCAAAACACAAGGTAAGTAGTGTGTCCTCATGTCAAAACACAAGGTAAATAATATGTCCTCATGTCAAAACACAAAGTAAGTAGTGTGTCCTCATGTCAAAACACACGGTAAAAAATATGTCCTCATGTCAAAACACAAGGTAAGTAGTGTGTCCTCATGTCAAAACACAAGGTAAATAATATGTCCTCATGTCAAAACACAAAGTAAGTAGTGTGTCCTCATGTCAAAACACAAGGTAAATAATATGTCCTCGTGTCAAAACGCAAAGTAAGTAGTGTGTCCTCATGTCAAAAACACAAGGTAAATACGTGTCTTCATGTCAAAATTCAGACCATGCGTTGCGTCCTCGTATCAAAGTATATGGTACAACCCAGTTAATAACTACATGACTAAGACTGAGACATGTTGTCTCTGATATATCGTTATAACCAATACTTTCAAACTGAAGAAACTAAATCATTCAGATGACATTCGTGCTGTCTGAAGTCTAAGCATAGATTATGGGAGGTATGACGGACTACTGCCCAGGATTGTGTTAGGGTATTGCTCCGGCATTGTGTCAGGGTATTGCTCCGGCATTGTGTCAGGGTATTGCCCCAGATATGTGTCAGGGTATTGCCCCAGCAATGTGTCAGGGTATTGCCCCAGCAATGTGTCAGGGTATTGTCCCGCATTGTGTCAGGGTATTGCACCGGATTGTGTCAGGGTATTGCCCCGGCATTGTGTCAGGGTATTGTCCCGGATTGTGTCAGGTATTGCCCCGGATTGTGTCAGGGTATTGCCCCGGCATTGTGTCAGGGTATTGCCCCAGCAATGTGTCAGGGTATTGTCCCGCATTGTGTCAGGGTATTGCTCCGGACTGTGTCAGGATATTGCTCCGGTACTGTGTCAGGGTATTGTCCCAGACTGTGTCAGTGTACTTCCCCGGATTGTGTCAGGGTATTGCCCCGGCATTGTGTCAGCTACTCACGGCAGGTCTTCAAGCTTCGAGGCTTCATGTTTCGGGTCGAGAAGATCGTAGCCGCTTTCGTTGTAAATCTCCAAGTATGAGATGTGTGTTGTGTACTCCAAGTCGGACGACTGAAAGCACAGGTAAACACACGCACGGTGTACAACCCACGGTGCTAACATACAACTCTCCCACAGCCCTAACACAGCTCACCCACCTCACGTCACCCTACAACACACAGCGCTAACACAGCTCACCCGCCTCACGTCACCCTACAACCCACGGAGCTAACACACAACTCTCCCACAGCCCTAACACAGCTCACCCACGGTGCTCACACAGCTCACCCGCCTCACGTCACCCTGCAACCCACGGAGCTAACACAGCTCTCCCACAGCCCTAACACAGCTCACCCACGGTGCTAACACAGCTCACCCGCCTCACGTCACCCTACAACCCACGGGGCCAACACAGCTCACCCGGAGCGCTAACAGACCTCACCCACAGCGCTAACACAACTCACCCGCCTCACGTCACCCTACAACCCACGGTGCTAACACAGCTCACCCGCCTCACGTCACCCTACAACCCACGAGGCTAACACAGCTCACCCGCCTCACGTCACCCTACAACACACAGCGCTAACACAGCTCACCCGCCTCACGTCACCCTACAACCCACGGTGCTAACACAGCTCACCCGCCTCACGTCACCCTACAACCCACGGTGCTAACACAGCTCACCTACAGCGCTAACACAGCTCACCCGCCTCACGTCACCCTACAACCCACGGTGCTAACACAGCTCACCCGCCTCACGTCACCCTACAACCCACGGTGCTAACACAGCTCACCCGCCTCACGTCACCCTACAACCCACGGTGCTAACACAGCTCACCCGCCTCACGTCACCCTACAACCCACGGTGCTAACACAGCTCACCCGCCTCACGTCACCCTACAACCCACGGTGCAAACACAGCTCACCCGCCTCACGTCACCCTACAACCCACGGTGCTAACACAGCTCACCCGCCTCACGTCACCCTACAACCCACGGTGCTAACACAGCTCACCCGCCTCACGTCACCCTACAACCCACGGTGCTAACACAGCTCACCTACAGCGCTAACACAGCTCACCCGCCTCACGTCACCCTACAACCCACGGTGCTAACACAGCTCACCCGCCTCACGTCACCCTACAACCCACGCCGCTAACACAGCTCACCCGCCTCACGTCACCCTACAACCCACGGTGCTAACACAGCTCACCCGCCTTACGTCATCCTACAACCCACGGTGCTAACACAGCTCACCCACCTCACGTCACCCTACAACCCACGGTGCTAACACAGCTCACCCACCTCACGTCACCCTACAACACACAGCGCTAACACAGCTCACCCGCCTCACGTCACCCTACAACCCACGGGGCTAACACAGCTCACCCGCCTCACGTCACCCTACAACCCACGGTGCTAACAAAGCTCACCCGCCTCACGTCACCCTACAACCCACGGTGCTAACACAGCTCACCCACAGCGCTAACACAGCTCACCTGCCTCACGTCACCCTACAACCCACGGTGCTAACACAGCTCACCCACCTCACGTCACCCTACAACCCACGGTGCTAACACAGCTCACCCACCTCACGTCACCCTACAACACACAGCGCTAACACAGCTCACCGCCTCACGTCACCCTACAACCCACGGTGCTAACACAGCTCACCTACAGCGCTAACACAGCTCACCCGCCTCACGTCACCCTACAACCCACGGTGCTAACACAGCTCACCCGCCTCACGGTCACCCTACAACCCACGGTGCTAACACAGCTCACCCGCCTCACGTCACCCTACAACCCACGGTGCTAACACTGCTCACCCGCCTCACGTCACCCTACAACCCACGGTGCTAACACAGCTCACCCGCCTCACGTCACCCTACAACCCACGGTGCTAACACTGCTCACCCGCCTCACGTCACCCTACAACCCACGGTGCTAACACAGCTCACCCGCCTCACGTCACCCTACAACCCACGGTGCTAACACAGCTCACCCACAGCGCTAACACAGCTCACCTGCCTCACGTCACCTTACAACCCACGCCGCTAAACACAGCTCACCCGCCTCACGTCACCCTACAACCCACGGTGCTAACACAGCTCACCCGCCTCACGTCACCCTACAACCCACGGTGCTAA
>OX457024.1:9700977-9753477 GCA_949752745.1 Protula sp. h YS-2021
GAAGTAGTACGGCACTTTTCAAGCTGACCTTAACACCAATTGCATCGGTCATCCGCCCTACACGGGGGATCGTGTGTCTCTTAGGCTCTCAAATTTTCGCTAATGATTTTTCATTGAAATTTCTAACCAATGCTTCCGTACTTTTTGTTTGCAACATCCGGAAACTGTCTGATTTGTTTTCTTTCATTTTATACCACTCAACGGTGAATGATTTGTGTAATCATTTTAACTGAGTGTATAAAAATAAAACAGATTTGATTGAATTTAAACAGACCTACAAAAGCGAAGTGAGGTGTTGCCAGATTGTTGCTACCATTCCTTCACTGCCAACAACAGTCCACAAACAAACACTTTGCACATTGTTTACAATCAATTAACGAGTCATTTACATGGTGAGTTACGCCTCATTGGCGGCGTGTGGAGTCAGCAGATGTTTCTCTCTGCTTAATGTCAGTAGCCATCACGTCTTCTCTCTCTCTCTTTCTCTCGCTCTCTCTCTCTCTCTCTCTCTCCGCCTCCCTCCCTCTGTCTGTCTCTTTCTGTCTGTCTATCTATCTATCTATCTATCTATCTATCTATCTGTCTATCTATCTATCTATCTATCTATCTATCTGTCTATCTATCTATCTATCTATCTATCTATCTATCTATCTATCTATCTATCTATCTATCTATTTTTCTATCTATCTATCTATCTATCTATCTATCTATCTATCTATCTATCTATCTATCCATCCATCTATCTATCTATCTATCTATCCATCTATCTATCTATCTATCTATCTATCTGCCTATCCATCTATCTATCTATTTATCTATCTCTATATCTCTCTCGCTCTCCCCCACCCTCTCTCTCCCTCCCTCTCCCACCCTCTGTCTGTCTCTCTCCATTACTCTCTCTGCCTCCCTCTTTCCCACCCTATCTTCTCCTCCCTCCCCCTCCGTCCCTCCCTCCCTCCTTTCCCTCTCTCCTTCCCTCTCTTTCCAGTCACTAATAATTTAAGTTTTTATATTATACTGGTAATTCCAGTGTCGTATACGTGAGGACGGTCGCTTTCATATTTATTTGCATTCATGATATAACTGACTTAATTTTTTTAAATCAAAACACATTGAATGATATCAAAATAGAATTTGCGAACTTAGTGTTTGAGTTGTTGATATCATTAATGATTTTATCGCGCAATGAAGGAGCTTGATGTTATAACAACCAGTTATATCAAATATCAAATTATGATATCAAAAGAGAAAAATATATTGTTTTGTTTTTTGACAGCGAAAAATTATGTTATTGAATTTAATGATTACAAAACTTGCACATATAAGAGAAATCTATATTTTGGAATATTTGACATCAAGATCAAATCAATTTTATAAAAACAATCATATCAAGTCGATTTGGCTAAATCTGTTTAAAAGAATTTGTTATGATATCAGTAATGGAAGTTTTAAAATTACGAATGAAATTGTTTAAGTTAAATTCTGATATCAATAAATAATTTCTTGATATTACTAAAACAAATTTTGATTTCCACAATTCAATTAGTACTACTAGAAATATGAATATATTATTTTATTTTGCCATCACGTTTGCTTTTAACATTAATTTAAAGTTATTGTACCATTCAAATCTAAAACGGTTATTGATACGTGTAACTGAATAAAAGATGCAGGTTAAGAGATCTAAAAAGATTTAATAATATTTTAGATTCAATTTTAGATATTAACAACGCAAATATATTTTTGACATCTAAAATGGAATTTTAGAAATCTTCAAATCAATTTTACACGTGTAAAATTGCATTTCAGATATCAAAATGAAAGTTTAGAATTCTAAAATTGATTTTACTGCAATTAGCCAATTTTTGAATTTTAGATATCATAATTTCAATTTTAGATATCTGAGAATAATTATTGATATCTAAAATTCAGCTATAAATGTGCAAACGGATTAAGCAGCTTACCCTAGACCCATCCGGGGTTCAATAAACATTACCTTGGTGACATCCATCCTCTCGAGCCCCCCCCCCCTCTCTCTCTCTCTCTCTCTCTCTCTCTCTCTCTCTCTCTCTCTCTCTCTCTCTCTCTCTCTCTCTCTTTCTTTCTCTCTTTGGACACTGAATACCACTGTTGGCATTTCAAGTTTAATTCTTGCTGTAGCGAGATTCCGTTTCAGTTTCGTTTTTGGCGCGTAAGTTACAACTTTATGATGCTGTGTTAGACACGCAAAGACCTTTCACACGTCTACTTGAAAAATAAGTTCCTGGCTATGGATGTCAAGCGCGTAGTAATGCAGCTATCACGGGCATCAAACCGAAGCCTAATGAGTGCAGAACATTGCAGAGATAACGTCCGCGTAGTAATACATCGATCACGGGCACCACACAGAAGCCTAATGAGTGCGGGTCACTGCAGAGATAACGTCCGCGTAGTAATACACCGATCACGGGCACCACAAAGAAGCTTAATGAGTGGGGGTCATTGCAGAGATAACGTCCGCGTAGTAATACATCGATCACGGGCACCACACAGAAGCCTAATGAGTGCGAGTCATTGCAGAGATAACGTCCGCGTAGTAATACACTGACCACGGGCACCACACAGAAGCCTATTTGATGGCGCCAATGTCGTAAATCGCGCTCGGGGAGCATGTTTATGTCGAATCCGTGTCAAAATGTTTCCGTCCAAAATGTCTCCGACCATAATGTCCTCAAAGAATATAAGGGGGTCAGAATGCCTCCTCCCGAAATGTCTCGATGTGTAATGCGAGTCAAAATGTCTCCGCCCAGAATGTTTCTAGAAATGAAATGGACAAAATATTGCAATCGATTTGTAAACTGTAGCACACCAAGCAATGGTAAATAAAATAGTTTTTGATTGAAATTAAAAACCTTTTTTCCTTTATTGCAATTTATTCCCCGGTTATCAAAACTAATCTAAACTGCGGCCAATTATATGAACCCACACCTTTGATCCATTCATTGCAATTTGTTCCCAGGTAATCGCGTATATTCGAGAACGTGAGAAATTCGTGAACCCACATCTATTTGTAATTTGCACCCCGGTGATCGCGTAAATTAGAATACGCGCCGAATGTTATTTGAGTGAATACTGAAGTGAATTTTCAATAATCCTTTAGTAAAATTCGTTTTTTTTCCTAAATATGGAGAAAATTTTATGCTCATCATTCAAATAACGCAATAACGGGTGGGAAGGGGGGGGGTGGGGGTGTACTGGATAAAAAGTGATGCTATTTGCTGGTCATTATTACCGGACACTAATTCTGTGTGGAGACATTTTCACTCCAGCAGTACACAGAAAGACGTTGTGGACGGATACATTCTGACCCCCTTAAACTCTGAGAAATTATGGCCGGAGACATTTTAGCCGGAGACATTTTGGGCGGATGCCGTTTGTGTCAGCTCATACGCTCGTGTGATTTTATCTTCACGAATTACATCCAATAATAATGACTAATGCGGTTTTTAATACTAAATAGATCGATTTCGCTACCGTGTAGCTACTCCTTAAGCATTCTTCATTTGATCGCAATAAAATGGTGTGTAAATATTGGCCGCTTGGGGAGCACTATTTGTCCACTATAAATTATTTTAGAGGTTTGCTATTTGTCGTCAGTTTGATGAATAATAGATTGTTTTCCTTCAAAATCATCTCATCCTACAAACTGGTTTTAAATTTACTTGAAATTTCGCACGAGGAAAAACAAGATTATAGATAAAAAACAATTTTTTTATTTTCAAAAATTTTGCCAATTGGCAACAAAGTCCATTATTGAAACATTTTGACCGCAAGATCCGAGTAATTACATAAAAATAGTATTGGTAAGTGCATTCTAATAAATACACAACCACGTAATCCCTCATTACTATGTGGTTATAGTCAATGTCAATGGTAAACAATGTCAATGGTAAACTAATTGGACCACAATTAGTTTACCATTGACTTTCTGGATAACTTGCGGTATTTTAGCTACTTCGGTTCATCTCAATGAGTGAAACCAACAATTGTTTCACAGAGCTTGATCCTTGGGACGATTAAAAATATAAACTAAAATGGAGTTTGACCAATTATTTTTTGCTGTAAGTTCACGCAATTAACAGACCAAAATTCAAAAATTATGTTCGAAAGCCCAAAAAACATGCGGCGAAAAAAAACTTATTTAGAAATGATGATCTAAGCATGTGCGACATACAGGGGATTATGGCATTTCTAAATTACATTTCGTCTTCATTTTTATATGTCATAGCTGTATCTATATCATGAGTTAAATGACTCTGTAAACAGCGTCGTTGTGGAAGCAACCATTGCAGCAAGATCCTGTTATTGTTTATGTCATGTGATCTATGAGCAGGTGGGTGTCACCAGCAAGGAACACAAAAGAAGTATAAGGAACAAACACATATTTAACTGTATTTTAAAGACTTATTATCCGTGTTATTGACTAAAAATATACAACGTGTTATATGGTGTCAAATGTTAAACATTTTCATGGGCATAAGGGCGCTGTAACTTAATCAAAAGGATATTAAAAGACAAAAACAAAGAAAAGGAAGGGAAATAAAGCCATTGACAATGGATTTAGAAAATGGTGATCCAGTACCACAGCCACCAGCAGCAGCTGGTCTATCTAACTCCCATTAAGTACCATTACCCCCAAAGTGTGCGACCTCCGGAGATTTAGCAACAAACTGAAGAAAGTACAAGCAAGTTTGGGATAGTTTTGAAGTTGTACGGGTTTAACTAACAAAGGAAGTGCATACCGAACGGTTACATTCATCACCGGCATCGGCCAAGATGCACTCGAAATCTTCAATGGTCTACCGTTTGTCGATGAAAATGAAAAACAAGACAATTGCCCCGCCTATGGAAACACATGATCGATTTGTCTGAAGGAAAATCACGTAGCAGAGAAGTGTCTAGCAAATAAGAGCGCAAGCCGAAACAAAGAAGTCAACATCGCTCAAAAGGAGTAAACTACTGTCAAGAGTCCAGCGACTGGAGCAGTTCAGGCAGTGACTATGAGTGTGTTGAAATGCTAAATCACGAGGACACGGTCAATGCAACCAGTGAAAGCAAAGACGATGATTCAAGTGCTAAGCTCCATGCCAAAATGCTTATACGCAAGAATTTAGTGAGATTCCAAATTGACACTGGTGCCACTGTTAACGTTGTAAACAGGTGTATTGTGTTGCCCAACTTCAAAATTAAGAAGACGGCCACGCGGCTGGAGATGTACAACAACACACCGATGGCTACTGTAGGGAAAACCCGCATTCCAGTGCGGCATCCCAAAACAAAAGCACAGGAAGTACAGCGTAGCGTGCGGTGTGATTGAAGAGCCCGAGATGCAACCTATTTTCGGACTTTAGGACGAGTGGCACGGCAAATGCAGCTTATCACTGTGAACGTGGAGAACATTTCAGCTGTCAGTGAAAGTGAGTCATTGACATTGGACGATATTACGTGAAGCTACCCCTCACTGTTTGATGGCCAATTGGGTCTAATCAAGGACAATGTAAGCCTAGAAATAGATCCTACAGTGCAACCTATAAAGAATGCCATATGAGGGGCCCCTCATCCACTCATGGGCAGTCTAAAAGCTGAATTGGACCGCCTGGTTAAACTTGAAGCCATAACGAAGGTGACGGAGCCAACCGAATGGTTGTCCAGCCTGGTAACCATAAAGAAACCAAGCGGAAAGATAAGGGTATTTATTGACCCCCAGCCACTAAGCACAGCACTGAAGCGTGCACCTGTGTTGATGCCTATACTAGATGACGTACTCCCCAAGCTGGAAGGCGCAAGAATCTTCTCAGTTATTGACGTCAAAGGCGGATAGTGGGGCCTGCGATTGCCTTTGGCTTGAAGCCACCCAGTGCCAAATTCCAGTCTGCTCTTCACGACGCAATGGAAGGATTAGAGTGAGTACATATCATCGTTGACGATATTCTCGTCGTCGAAATGTGAAAGTGACGAGATCGCAACACGTGATCATGAAAGAAACATGCAGGCATTACTAAAAAGATGCGTGGAGAAGTCTGTCTAACTGAACAAGGACAAAATAAAGCTCCGTTGTAAGGAAGTGCCATACATGGGTAACACTTTGACCCCAGATGGTCTCAAAGCGGACAATACCAAAATTGACGCGATTCTCCAAATGCCAGCTCCAACAGATATCAAAGGTGTACGACGTCGCATGAGAATAGTAAACTACCTCATGTGTTTTACACCAAATCTCTCCTCCACGATCGAGCTAATTCGAAAGCTAACCCAAAAGAACACCCCTTTTGAATGGAAGGAAGAGCAAGAAGCAGCATTCAAGAAAATATAGCGTTTTATCACTAGCCAGCGAGTGCTCAAATACTTTGACCCAAAATCCGACAATCTAGTGCTGCAAGCAGACAGCTTCTGGTCTGGGATAGGCGCAGTACTTTTTCAAGAGGGAAAACCGATAGGTTTCGGATCAAGATCGCTGACGAAAAGCGAACAAAACTACGCTTAAATGGAACTTGAGCTACTAGCACTCATATACGGACTAGAACACTTCCATCAGATGACATATGGCCGCCACGTGGAAGTACACAGTGGCCACAAACCGCTGGAAAACACCGCAAAGAAACCGTTAATGTAAGCACCCAGAAGACTACAAAGAATGCTACTTCGCTTACAGGCCTACAACACGACTATTGTGTTCAAGAAAGGAAAGTGAATTATTCGTACCAGACACCCTGTCGCGTGCAAGCCTGAAAAGCTCGAGCGGCCGAGCAGTAGGTCAAGACACGCATGTCTTTGCCTCGATTTGACCGAAGGCCAAGAAATTAACGACGAAAAGCTGATCCGAACTAAAACCAGCCAACAGCAGAGGAGCCAACCCTGCAAAAGTTAAAAGAGATGATTGCACAGGAATGGCCAGAAAACAAGAATCACGTGCCACCTGAGATAATACCGTACTGTGATGTAAAACAAGATCTAACAGTGCAAAATGACATCATATTCAACGGTAACAAAGTAGTTGTGCCCGCCAAGATGCGAAAAGAAACAATCAAGGACATTCACAGATCGCATCCAGGCATAGAAAGATGCATCAGGACAGCCACAGATCATGTTTATTGGCTCCAAATAACAGCGCAGATACGAGAACATTGCTCCCAGTGTGAGACATGTCAATCAACGGACGTAGAAAAACAACAGAAAGAAACCATAATCAGCCACAAGCTCATGGCCTTAGCAGAAAATAGCCACAGATATATTTACATTTCAGGGAGTCAGTTACTTAATTACGGTGGATCTGTACTCAAACTTCTTGGAAGTAGACAATTTGCACACGATGACAGCAAAAACCGTCATCCACAAGTCGAAAAATCATTTTGCTCGATACGGCATTTGCGTACATTGACTTCGGACAACGTCATTATTTTCCACAGCGCTGAGTTCAAAGAATTTCAAAAGTCAGAAGTCAAAGATTTACCTGTTTTGACGCCTGGTGACACCATCCGTATGCAACCAATGGAAAAGGGAGGACAGTGGGAGAAAGCCACAGTGACAAAACAGACCGTGACAAAACAGAGTCCGATCGTATGAAGTCCAGACAAAAGAAAACAAAGTCTACAGAAGAAACAGAAAACACCTCAAAGAGACACAAGAACCGCCACTGCAACTTGGCCTTGATACAACAGCTGACTGGTCAGAACAACAACATGCAGAGAAAGATAAAGCAAAGATTAATGTAGATATGCCATCACCAAAACACGCACCAGTGAAAGCAAAAACACCACCCAGTACATCAGCAAAATTGAGAAATGAAATTTCAACGCGCCGGGGTGCACGAGAAAAACAACAGTTCCGGCCTTATGTACATATTCCGCAATAGAAAGACTGTTAAAGTTTTAAAATTCAACAGTAAACACAATACAATGACCCAGAATAATGGTCTAGTTTATTGCAGGATGTTCTAGAAAGTCTACCTAAACATCCACTTTTTAAATATTGTTCTATTTTTAAGAGTAATTCTTGGTAAAACGTTGAAAATAGATTATAGAATGTACATGAATGTGCATGCATGTAGTATAGCTTTAAAAATCACAGTTAAGCAAGTTAATGTAAACTTCTGTCTTCAAATCAAAAGACATAAAACTTGCAATAAAACATACTGAGACAGGTTAAGATTGGTTCCATAACAGAAAATTATCACCTCAGCGCTACATGCGTGTACGTAAAAAATATATCGTCTTTGTTTAAAAAAGAGCATTTAGCAAGATCCTGTTATTGTTTATGTCATGTGACCTATGAGCAGGTGCGTATCACCAGCAAGTAAAACAAAAGAAGTATAAGCAATAGACACTTATTTAACTGTTTTAAATACTTATTACCCGTGTTATTGCATAAAAATATACAACTTGTTATAACCATTGTCATGATTTCATGACGTCATAAGACGTAAATCATGAGGTAACAGAGAACAGAAATATATCACAAATGAGATTATTCCATTGTAGAAGCAGCCATTTCATGATTCGTGAAGTTACAAAACGTTTTTGGAGTGGGTCCAAATCCCGTTCTAAGCAGATTAAGTTTCCTTTCAACCGTTTGGAAGAGATACACTGAAACCAAAAAATATTATCACGAAGGTAACTAAACAGAAACAAGAAAAAGCGAAGAAAAAACTTTGCCATGCCTCTTAAGTCTTTCAATCCCAAGAAAATAAAATTAAGAAAGTTATATCTACTGCGTCAATTAGCTACTATTTCTCACCGTTTAGCATTGCAAATTACTATATGACGTGTGAGACAACAATGCTGTGAAAACAAGCTGTTGCGTACATGTACGCAGCATGAGATGTTTTCATCTCAGTCAATCAGTGTATTCATTTGTGTTTCATTTATTTAGTTTAAGGACATTTTGTAAGATAATTAGCAAAATAATTGCACAATCAAATTTATTTGAGGATTTTCAGTGCCTATGCAAAAGAACTGGTTGTATGTTTGCAATACAGATCACGATTAAATACCCGAAACCATATGCCCCGTTCTTACAATATCTTAAACGTCCACTACACTGAAATTAGACCCCTGTAGAATGAGAGCTTTTGAATGAGTTTGAAATAGTTATATTTGTCAATATATGCACCACCTTAAGTGTACTAACAGTTTTATAGAGACATAAACAAGAAATCGTAAATGTCTAAGAGGGCCAATTGCATTTAAGTTCGGATTGCATTTAAACAAAAGCTCACAAAATAAGACACACCCGAAAGTCGTGTTTAGGGTTTCTACGAAACAGAATTGTCCTTCCGACTTTCAAACTGTTCACACTCAAACCGATGCTGCTAGAGCTATGGACTGTGGGTGATTTGTGTCAGTCAACACGCTAGTGGTATTTTATTATTACACTCTTAAAGGATAATGCCGTCTATAACACAAACTAGCACGATTTCACGATTACCTTATGGCTGCTTCTGAAGCATTTTTCATTTGATTGTAATGACATTTTGGTGACCTTCTTGGGAAAGTGGCATTTGGCATTTGGTGAATGGTTGTCCTCTTTTCTGTCAAAGCCAGCTTATGCTGCAAAGTTGTTTAACTTCACGTGAAATTTTGCATTTTGCATGAGAAGAACGAAGTTAATAGGTAGAAAAGCTATCTTGTTTTGATTTTAGGAAAATCCAGCGAACTAGCAACGCCCCCAAATTTCGTCAGTTATTAAGACTTTTGCCAAACGAAATCCGAGCAATTACATGAAAACAAACATTGATAACCTATTTTTAATCAATAAACAACCATAATCAGCATTTCAGTATTCTGTGGATATGCCTTCTAAGAAAACGTCCGTTGGTAATTTTGATCTCAAGTTTAAAATCTTAAAATCAAGTTTAAGACCTATGAATTTACTCCTTCTGTGAGTTACTGCCTCTCGCTTTTTAGCACTGCAAATGACTAAATGACGTGTAATACAATAGTGCGGTAAAACAAGCTGTTGCGTACATGCATGCAGAATATGCTGTCTTAAAATAAGTCAATCAGTGTATTACCGCTTTTACAATGTTGTGCAATGAGTTGAGGTCAGATTATTATTTTGCTATACGAAACTTAATTATTAAGGCAAAGAGAAGTCTAAATACAAT
This sequence comes from Protula sp. h YS-2021, assembly GCA_949752745.1. Lineage (NCBI taxonomy): Eukaryota > Metazoa > Annelida > Polychaeta > Sabellida > Serpulidae > Protula > Protula sp. h YS-2021. Next base: position 9,711,119 of record OX457024.1, read on the forward strand.
TGTACTAGTATGTTCTATCACTAGCCTAATCCGTTACTTAGATAGTGTTGCACATTGTATTGATATTATATAATATAGACACAATTCTGTGTTAATGTCTACTATATAAAGTATTGCACGGACCGAAAACGATGGTAAACTCTTGTTCAATTGGAGGCTGTCATGAAGCACCCACTTTGCAATACAGGCAATGCAGTCAATCTCGATCAGCATAAAGCTGACTTTCAACTGAACAAGATTTTACTGACTTCCATATTTGGGGATCATCTGCAAATAAATGACACAATAGAGTCAGCTCATTCGTAATATGCCCAGAATGGAGCCTTTAGGTACAGCCCAATCTATAGTCATCTAGGCAGAGTAGTTTCCATTGACACACACTTTCACATAACAGTCTTTTAAATACTACCTAAATCAGTTCAGGGAACCACCATTTATCCTAATGGTGAGTTGGAACGTTGCTACAGTACGTCAGAGTTGGCGGTATCACATGCAGAGCTTAGATCTAGAAGCAGACGAAATACGCCATTCGTTTTATATGCGGATTGCAAAGGCTCCTGCAAACCACATTTCGCCCGTTGCTTGCAGGCAACTTGCTCAAGGAACTTTGATTGTATTTTTGAAGTCTCTCTTCAGTGTTTGATTCTTGAGGAACAGTCGCACGACAGCAGTCTTAACCTTTGAGTTAAAGAACTGCAGAAACTTATCTGTGAGTTCGATTGGTTTTTCGATCTAGTATTGTGTTAGGTCTGCTACTTCTAGCTGTTTCCGTTGCAGTATCCACAAAACATGCTGTTTCTTGTAATCCAAAGCATTAGACATATTGTTGTTGTTATAAACTTAAATTTGTTCTCTTCTGACCTGTTCCTTCTGTACGCACGTTCAAACTTTCTGCTTTGGAGCAGTTCAACTTTCACGCGATCAGTATGTCAGATCTCTTTATTGTGAATATAAACCACTTGCTCATGTAGCGCGGTTTGATTATCTAAGACTGATCTAAACTGGATGATAAATGTTAATTATTATATGAAACAAAGGATACATATTTCAGTTTTCAATTTTAATAAAATCTTTGATCTGAATTGGATGCTAAATATCAATTATTATATGAAAGAAAACACACGTATCCCAGTTTTAAATTATGGTCAAATTATAACGAATTATTTCAGTTTATAATTGCAGACCGAGCAGATGGGAATACTAATTTCTTCGGTTTAATGAGGCGTCTGGTATATTGAGGGTCCTTCATTTTCCACAATTGAACACAATACCATTATATACTGGCTGTATAAGGAAATCGTGCATTTTACACTTCTATTCCCAATCTTAAATACAACTTGTTTTAAAGGGTGGTTGAAAATCTCTCTCGGACAAACACCTATGAAAAATCTACCAACCTTTTTTGGCAACTTCAGAGAAAAGGACCAGGTTTCCTAAATGTCGGAAACGCTTGACCTGTATATTGGCTATCACCGCAACTCATGACCTTGGAAAGACAACAGAAGAATTTCATTGCTTGTCACAGATTCAGGTATTTCTTCCAAGAGTGGGAATTTTTTGGTGTCTACAAAGATAGCATTTGTAGTGGTAAACTATTAACCCTGATCTGTAGTGATAAACTGCCATTTCTTGGTAGAGGTTTCATGAACAATTATGTGCTCTTTTGCTTGCATTCTAATATTTCTCTGCCATTTCTTGGTAGATGTTTCATGAACAATTATCTGCTCTTTTGCTTGCATTCTAATATTTCTCTGCCATTTCTTGGTAGAGGTTTCATGAACAATTATCCGCTCTTTTACTTGCATTCTAATATTTCTGGCAAGTTTTGCACATTTTGCTTGTTGATATTTAACCAATATACACTCTCGGTCGCTAATTTGAGCTATTTTTCTGCACCAAGATAGGCTGCATTCAACTGCGTGAGATTGTCACTTCGCATTTACTCAGGGATTAACACTTGTTTACCCGCAAAATACCACCTAATTGTTTGCCAGTTCGTCTCTAAATGCAAATTATGGTATAATTTCACTGAGTATGCCTGTCATTTTTCAGCATAACCCTGAAATATGCACTCTTTCAGCTGACTGAGAGTTGGATCGCGACTCGTTTCTTCCCTGTTATCTGGAAAATGAATCCATGCCATGCCATGTTTCGGATATTCACAGTGTTTACACATATCTCCAGGGTAACCTCAGTGCCATGTTTTGGATGATCACACTGTTTACACATGCCTCCAGAGTAACCTCAGTGCAATGTTTCGGATGTTCACACTGTTCAGGCATATCTCCAGGGTAACCGCAGTGCCATGTTTCGGATCTTCACACTGTTTAACCGTATCTCCAGGGTATCCTCAGTGCCATGTTTCGGATGTTCACAGTGTTTACACATATTTCCAGGGGTAACCGCAGTGCCATGTTTCGGATGTTTACATTGTTTACAAATACCTCCAGGGTAACCTCGGTGCCATGTTTCGGATGTTCACATTGTTTACACATACCTCCAGGGTAACGTCAGTGCCATGTTTCGGATGTTCACACTGTTTACACATATCTCCAGGGTAACCTCAGTGCCATGTTTCGTATGTTCACACTGTTTACACATAAGTCCAGGGTAACCTCAGTGCCATGTTTCGGATGTTCACACTGTTTACACATATCTCCAGGATAACCTCAGTGGCATGTTTTGGGTGTTTACACTGTTTACACATACCTCTAGGGTAACTAAGTGGCGGTTTCCGGGTTAGATGATTTACTTAGCGCGTCTGATATTTTCATCTTAGATCTCTGATTATGTCTGACCTTAAAATTATACCCTGGTATTGGCAATAGCATGCGCTGTAATCTAACTGGGGTGCATCTATAGATTTGCTGTGATAGCAGTCAACGCTTTGTGACTCTTTGCTGCCATAAAGTAACGTGTGAAACCTATGGATACCAAATATAATTGCTATTATATCTGTTTTAGGTGCGAACATGTTTTAAACATCATTGATTTTCGATGGATCCCTGATTTTTCATGGATCAGGCTTAATACTATAATGTGCGAGCATGTTTTCCGGTGGATCAGGCCAAATACCTTGTACACACCAACAACATAGAATTTGGCATATTGCCACTCACCACCTTTCATACTGATAGGCATGGTGATTTTCCCTAAGCAACGAATTTACTCTCCGGGACTGATATCTTCTAAAACACTTCCTTTATGATTCCCATTTTCACCATGCATTTGTTTGAAAGTACGGAAAGGGAAGGTTGATTCCGATTCGCCTCTGTCAGTTTTACAGTTTCAAAGGGTATTTTTCTTGAGGTTCTTGAGGTTGACATCCGACACCGGGAAGACCTCTTCTCTTTCGTTTGAGACAGAATTAAAATTGAGCTCTTTTATCTCATCAAAACAAACTTCCAATCCGTCAGTCATACCGTTCACCTTAGATAGTGTCCACGAGTGTTTGTTTCTTGTCAAATTTTCAATGGCTAGATTTGGAACGCTGCTGTGGTTGGCTGTTGGGTTCGCGTGTTGTTCAGTTCAATTTTGCACACGGCTTTCCAGTAATTTCGCCGCTTGCATAGATGTTGTTGCAGGCATGGTATTTGCCTCTGTTATCTGACGCAGCTTTCCGGCCTCACCTTTCTCTTCGAAGTTCACTGAACACTGGCTATTCTTCCGAAAATAGTCCACTTGCTTTTCAGCATTGGTCAGCTAATCCAGCTCACTTGGTTTCCCGCAGCAAGAGCTTCATGTTTATAGCCTTCTTTTAGCACATCTTTATGGCTGTTCCTCTCGCTTTTCCCAGGACCTCTTTAGAAAATACGTCATGAGTCTGTCATTGAGCTCTTGTGCCGTGAACTTAAATATCAGTGATACAGTCCTAGCTGTAGTCACAGAATCATCCAGCGTTTCCTTACTTGTTTCACGTCCTAGCTGTAGTCACAGAATCATCCAGCGTTTTCTTACTTGTTTCACGTCCTAGCTGTAGTCACAGAATCATCCAGCGTTTTCTTACTTGTTTCACGTCCTAGCTGTAGTCACAGAATCATCCAGCGTTTCGTCACTTGTTTCACGATATTGCGTCGGTTGCAATCTGTGGTTTCTGAAGTGAACAAATGCTTTGGTACCTTTCTGGCTTCTCTGTCTTCGAGTTCAGTCGTTTTTTGCCTCGTCGCTAAGCTTTCTGAAGATCTATTTCTAATGTTTGAATTGCGACAGAACTTTGCAGAGCTCACTCGCATTCCAGTCCAGTAGGAAAAGTAAATTTCAAAGTAGTCACCATATTTTCTTTCACCTCTTCACGTTTCAGTTATTACAGTTATTTTGTTATATGCATACTTTTGAACGTCTGATATGTTCTACATCAGTGTTCTTTCACTAAAGAACGAAAAAGATGAATACAGCCTAAGTAATATCCCTTTTATACAGATACACATCAGCACAATAAAACAACGTATTAATTTGGTTTGGTTCTTTTATGCTACCACCATGAAATAATATTATGTGTGTTGTTTTATATTTATTTATTTCATAATTTCAACATTATAGCATGGATGTCACTCATAAAATGACTCATATTCTTTAACGTATGTGTGGAACCCCTGATCAGTGTATTACTACACGGACGTTAGTCATACAATGACTCATGGTCCTTAACGTCTGCGTGGCACCCCTGATCAGTGTATTACTACGCGGACGTTATGCATGCACTGACTCCTGGTCCTTAGCGCCTGTGTGGCACCCCTGCTCGGTGTATTACTACACGGACGTTACTCATACAATGACTCATGGTCCTTAACGTCTGCATGGCACCCCTGATCGGTGTATCACTACACGGACGTTACTCACACAATGACTCATGGTCTATAACGTCTGTGTGGCACCCCTGATCGGTGTATCACTACGCGGACGTTACTCACACAATGACTCATGGTCCTTAACGTCTGCATGGCACCCCTGATCGGTGTATCACTACGCGGACGTTACTCACACAATGACTCATGGTCCTTAACGTCTGCATGGCACCCCTGATCGGTGTATCACTACGCGGACGTTACTCACACAATGACTCATGGTCCTTAACGTCTGCGTGGCACCCCTGATCAGTGTATTACTACACGGACGTTACTCACACAATGACTCATGGTCCTTAACGTCTGCGTGGCACCCCTGATCAGTGTATTACTACGCGGACGTTAGTCATGCAATGACTCAAGGTCCTTAACGTCTGCGTGGCACCCCTGATCAGTGTATTACTACGCGGACGTTACTCACGCAATGACTCATGGTCCTTAACGTCTGCATGGCACCCCTGATCGGTGTATCACTACGCGGACGTTACTCACACAATGACTCATGATCCTTAACGTCTGCGTGGCACCCCTGATCAGTGTATCACTACGCGGACGTTACTCACACAATGACTCATGATCCTTAACGTCTCTGTGGCACCCCTGATCAGTGTATCACTACGCGGACGTTACTCACACAATGACTCATGGTCCTTAACGTCTGCATGGCACCCCTGATCAGTGTATCACTACGCGGACGTTACTCACACAATGACTCATGATCCTTAACGTCTGCGTGGCACCCCTGATCAGTGTATTACTACACGGACGTTACTCACACAATGACTCATGATCCTTAACGTCTGCATGGCACCCCTGATCAGTGTATTACTACACGGACGTTACTCACACAATGACTCATGGTCCTTAACGTCTGCATGGCACCCCTGATCAGTGTATCACTACGCGGACGTTACTCACACAATGACTCATGATCCTTAACGTCTGCGTGGCACCCCTGATCAGTGTATTACTACACGGACGTTACTCACACAATGACTCATGGTCCTTAACGTCTGCATGGCACCCCTGATCAGTGTATCACTACGCGGACGTTACTCACACAATGACTCATGATCCTTAACGTCTGCGTGGCACCCCTGATCGGTGTATCACTACGCGGACGTTACTCACACAATGACTCATGATCCTTAACGTCTGCGTGGCACCCCTGATCAGTGTATTACTACACGGACGTTACTCACACAATGACTCATGGTCCTTAACGTCTGCATGGCACCCCTGATCGGTGTATCACTACGCGGACGTTACTCACACAATGACTCATGGTCCTTAACGTCTGCATGGCACCCCTGATCAGTGTATTACTACACGGACGTTACTCACACAATGACTCATGGTCCTTAACGTCTGCATGGCACCCCTGATCAGTGTATCACTACGCGGACGTTACTCACACAATGACTCATGGTCCTTAACGTCTGCATGGCACCCCTGATCGGTGTATCACTACGCGGACGTTACTCACACAATGACTCACGATCCTTAACGTCTGCGTGGCACCCCTGATCAGTGTATTACTACACGGACGTTACTCATACAATGCCTCATGACCCTTTACGTCTGTGTGGCACCCCTGATCGGTGTATCACTACGCGGACGTTACTCACACAATGACTCATGGTCCTTAACGTCTGCATGGCACCCCTGATCGGTGTATCACTACGCGAACGTTACTCACACAATGACTCATGGTCTTTAACGTCTGTGTGGTGCCCCTGATCGGTGTATTACTACGCGCTTGGCCGTTATAAGCCAGACATCTGTGGTTAGCATAACATGCGATGTTTCAGCTGTCAGAACAAGTAACAACAAAGAAACTTGTAGAAAAATCTGGTCAAAAATTATGCACTACAAATATGCCTCATACATAGCGTTGCTGAATTGGAACAGAATAAAATGACCGGAAAATGCAACATTACTTTTTTAATGAATATGTTACTTTTACTGTGTTTTTAAGCCTCAGAGAATGTGCTACCAGAACGATACTTTTGCTGCTAATTGTGCTGCTAATCTATGTACAGCTTCATTAACTTATCTGCAACTATATCTCACTTATCTTCAGTGTGAGCATAAATTAAGCGATGCTTACTCGCATCGGCATAGTATAAACGCCAAAGCTGAAGATAGTCTTTGCCTCGTTTAGCCCTTCTTTCTCCTTTAGTTCAACACTTGACAAGCCTTTGGCTTGCAAGGGCTATATGAATTTGTGCGAGCAGCCGTTGGTATCTTTTTTGTCTTGACAGTGATCGGATTTTTTGTGTCATCTCCTCCACTGGCACTACGGGCCCTAGGGCCACGAAACCTGGGAATTTGGCAGCACTTGATATGAACGGGTGCATGACACTTTTTATTTTCGCCTCCGATTTCGTTTTCTTGTTTAAAACGCCATGTGCAAAGAGTGTATTTTTTGCAAGTAAATGCGGAGCATTTAACGCACAGCACAGAACACACTTATAAGACGTATTCAAGCTGTGTTGTTTGCAATATAATATTAAAGAAATAACCCATTGAAGGAAGTATTTTTGCGTTTTAATTTTTGTCAAATGTTTAACATTTTGCTAGCGAAATGAGGTTCTAGTTTAATTTCATTTAGTCTTGATTCTTCTGGTTTACATGTTCTTTGTATTACGCAAATAAGCACATAAATATTAAACTACTGCTTTTTTCCTTTATTTTATGAAAAAAATGACAATTTTGCGTTTGAAATATAAAATAAAATAGACATATTTAAAATGACACTTCTTGAACAAAGTCATGAGAAAGCTTATCTCAGACAGAGTGACGGCACATCCTTATTTCTGAGCGTCCAAGCTTTTTCCCCTTATGCACTGGATACAATTAAGTTTCCTGCAACTGCGTCAAACCTGATGTCTCTTCATTTTCTTTTTTTTTTTTTTTTTGGATTTTTTGTGTGTGTGTTTTTGTTCTTGTTGTTGTTGTTGTTGTTGTTGTTGTTTTTATTGTTTTGTTTTTTTTTTGCATGTGCAAGTAAATAGACGTCTGCTTCGTGAAAAGATCGCTTTTTCACATGTTTTTTTTTTCGTGGGTGGCAAATGAGCAAAAAAGTTTGTGCCGCTCATTGTATCGATTTTGATTTATTAAAATTTTATTAATCCTTCGTAAGCCCAGCATTATCTGGACAACACCACATTTTGGCGTAGATTGATTCTGTCATGAAGCACCAAAATGGCTGACTTGTCCACCTTTATACGTACTATCACAATAACTAAGCGTCCTATATAGATTTTACTTTTTCAGTTGTATAGTGTAATATACACACCTATATTTCGTGATTATATCGTATTTTTAAGCCAGGGGTTCCTCAGTAAAAATGTAGCTCGAACTTGGAAAAAACATGCAAGAAAGTGATCCTTTCATGAAGCAGATATCTAAACAAATTGATTGCACATCTTGCATGTCTTACGTGCAGCTTAGGCGCTATTAGGTGCATCGTCTCTGTCAGATAAAAAAATCAGGGTTTATTGAGCAACAAATAAGGTGTTTATATGACAGCAAAAGGCAGTTGTCCCTCTATAGTATAGCAGCTAAGGGTAGGGGGCAGGGGCAGCGGGCTGTGAACTGTCTACCACGGTTATCTTGCCTTTTTTAAAATGAACCCAATCATATTCTTCGGTATGATACACAGTAAAATTGAAATCTACAATTGTTTTATTTCTGATAAGAAGATAAGAAGCACTGTGTGTCGTTTGCGGAAGCATAACAGGCTTTTAACCAGAAATTATCTATGTTTATTTGTCCTCATCACACAGTAAGGCTACATAAAAGAACCTGTTTGCTTTCTTTTTTTATTGTCATTACTAATACACACACATACATACATACATACATACACACACAGACACTTTTATTAGTTCAGCTTATAATTTATGTTGTTATTATAACCATTATAATGATTATTATTGTATTATTATTATTATTATTATTATTATTATTATTATTATTATTATTATTATTATTATTATTATTATTATTATTATTATTATTATTATTATTATTGTACTATTGGTCAACGGAAATGGCAGCCATGAAATGTCTTTTACAAAATAAGTACAAGTGATTATTTAAGCACAACAATCTGAGGAGCACGAAGTCTTTATCGTGTACATTTGAAAAATTCACATGAAAATTGACTTCGTACATAAGGGGTGGAGCAGGAGGGAGTGGAGAGTCTGGGGTCGGAGGGGGGGACACTCATCAATGTAGATTTTTCGTATGACTGTACAATTACCTTTCCAAATGACATCCAAGTCGATACCGCGATGTCTCTCTGACGTCATTTAAGAGGCGTTTCGACTTTCATAATAGAATAACACAATTAAATTCCAGCGTTGATTACGTCTGGCCCCGACGTCTATCCAACGCTGCATGAAATTAAACCAATCAACCATTTAATAATCATTTAAGTATAATTTCCCGTTAAGTTCTTAATCTATCCACCTATCAGTTCTCCGATCCCAGTCGACCAACTCACAAAACAGATACATAAACCACTCAAATAAACCTATCAGGTCCAATTGGAAACATTCTCAACTGGTCTCATTCCTAATTCGTCAAATTGGTCGCATTCCCAATGTGTCACATCCCCAATCGATCACATTCCCAATTAGTAACATCCCCAATTGGTCACATCCCCAATTTATCTCATCACCAATTGGTTACATCCCCGTCGGTCACATCCCCAATTAATTGATCACATTCCCAATTGGTCACACTCCCAGTTGATCACATCCCCAATCGATCACATTCCCAGTTATCCCAGTGATCTCATCACCAATTGGTTACATCCCCAGTTGGTCACATCCCCAATTAATTGATCACATTCCCAATTGGTCACATTCCCAATTGGTCACATCCCCAATCGATCACATTCCCAATTAGTAACATCCCCAATTGGTCACATCCCCAATTGGTCTCATCTCCAATTGGTCACATTCTCAACCATCGCAGGAAATCCTCTTTAACAGTTCAGTGATCGGAAAAGAATAAAAGCAAACATTAATATTTGTGTGAAAATCAATAGTCACTGTTTTAAGCTCTTTGCAGAGTAATTAAATTGAACGAAAAAGTATTCAATGTTGAAATTTATGTCATTTAAACGTAGTATTTTATGTTATTTCTTAAGCAAGTCAAATTTCTTTATAAACATATAATAGCCAATTAAATAAGGATGTTGCGTGTTAGAGAATTGATTTTTTTTCAAAGGAGGCACAGGCTTGAAAAAGACGCGTATTGATATTTCGGGCGGTGAAGCGCCATTTGAAGGATCAGACGACAACAAAAGACAACATTTCTAAGCGAAAAAGTCAACAATTTTTGGCCAATATGTTACACTCACAAAAGCTTTTAAACCTCTGTTTGTTTATATCGAAGTGAATTTTACATTTTCTCAATGAATTGGAATCTGTCAATAAGATGATAATATATGATGACGCATTGCGATGGATTTTTCAATCTTTTCATTCAAATTGATTTTAAATATTGTGAAATTTTACATAGTTTATGCTGTAAATAGCCAACTCTATCAAAATTAGTCCTGATCTATCAAACAGACCAGGACAGTGACATCACAAACAAAGGGGAAGAAACATTTTTTAAATTTAAATTTAAACGATAGTGAGAGCTAGCGTGGGGTGGGAGTGGGAGAGGGGGGGGGGAGATGGGGCATTTTCAGAATAAAGTCTTACTTTTGTTGTTCAACCCTTTGTTTGCAGTGGCTTATGTTAGGGAGGGAGGGAGGGAGGGAGGGAGGGAGGGAGGGAGGGAGGGAGGGAGGGAGGGAGGGAGGGAGGGAGGGAGGGAGGGAGGGAGGGAGGGAGGGAGGGAGGGAGGGAGGGGGGAAAGCGGTCAGAGGAGCAAAGAACAAGAGCAGGAGTGCAACCATGAAACTTAGATATGGAAATATGGAACATAGATATGGAATTATGGAATTTAGAATTGGAATCATGGAACTTAGATATGGAAACATGGAATTTAGATATGAAATTATTGAACTTAGATATGATAATCACGGAACTCAAATGTGGAAAAATAGAACTTAAATACAAAAACTTGAAACTTAAAAACAATTTCACATACTTTCACAGAACTGGATGCATGATTTCACATAGCTTTTACTCACTTTTTTGTTATCCAATCACTGAATTACCGGTATATTTAGGACATTTCCAAGTTACCAAGCCCAGTTTATTACACGGTCTGACCAGTGACATAGTTTATAATTGTATTTTCAATGCGACACATTTTGCCTTCAGCCAGAAGAACGGGGGGAAACAAATATCAATATTTTGTCGAAACATTGGTTAAAAGAAAAATGATCATATCACGATAAAATATTTGATTTTAACTTTGGCTAATGACTCTCTGATGGTTGTTGTGCATGATAGCGGAATAAAGGCGATTTGCTTTGGAGTGAAGGTCTGTTACCCAAAACTTGTCAAATGAAACAAACCCTTAGTCCACAGATGTTTGCTTGTTTCTAAAAGTCGAGTGCCTCGTCATGCAGCCGTTTAAATGATGTGACAGTTTTTCTTGTGTAGAATTTATATTTTTTTTAAAAAAAAATCTTCAGAATAAAGAAGAGATTCATGAGAATTGAAAATAAACAACTCCACCGGCTTTGTGGACTGATTGACAATGTGTTAGGATTAAATATCGATGATCGGAGGAAGGGGGGAGGGGCAGGGGCAGGGGAGGGCGGAGGGGAGGGGAAGGGATGCAGAATGTGCATAAAAGACCAGACACAAAGAAAATGCATGGGTTAAGACCTAAACGTCTATTAAACAATAAATAGGAAGATATATTCAGCATTTTCATGTTATACTTGACACTGGGTGGGAAGGGGGAGGGGGTGTGGAGGGGGTAGGGGGATTTTAGGGGGAGCACTTGGCAGCATATGTGTTAACCCCGATGTTACCATACATGTCCACAAAACGCGGAGAAAGGAGTGCGGGTAGACTGGGACCATACGTGGTTAGCGCGGACTGTCTTTTCACGTTTAAAAAGGGAGGGGGAGAGTTGGTTTGCCAATCAGTGCTCCTTGAGCTCATTCATACACCAGAGAGAGAGAGAGAGAGAGAGAGAGAGAGAGAGAGAGAGAGAAAGAAAGAGAGAGAGAGAGAGAGAGAGAGAGAGAGAGATGTGGGAGAGAGGGAATAAGAGAGAAACAGACAGACAGACAGAAACAGAGAGAGAGAGAGAGAGAGAGAGAGAAAGAGAGAGAGAGAGAGAGAGAGAGAGAGAGAGGGAGAGAGAGAGAGAGAGATGTGGGAGAGAGGGAATAAGAGAGAAAGAGAGAGAGAGAAACAGAGAGAGAGAGAGAGAGAGAGAGAGAAAGAGAGAGAGAGAGAGAGAGAGAGAGAGAGAGAGAGAGAGAGAGAGAGAGAGAGAGAGAGAGAGAGAGAGAGAGAGAGAGAGCAGACATGGTTCGAGCTTGGAGCTTGGCTAAGAAATATCGGCTCAGAATAAGCAGTCCCCGAGGTTTTTTGTTAGAAACTATGTAAATTCCGAAGAATATTAAATTCTTTTCACAAATATAATGTGTTTGTTGAGCATATTACACTGCCTTTTAAGCGTAGGAGGCGAAAAAATTTGATAAGAATTAATATGATTGTAATCAAGTTTTATTAAATGTTTGAAGTACAAATTTAAAAAGAATTTAGAATGGGGTGGGATTAAAATGAACTGCTAAGTGGCATGTATGTGTTTAGGAAACCCCCTTGCCGATTTGTTTGTCTGTCGGGAGCACCCGTAAATCTGTGTCTGTAACTATTTGTTATTCCTCTTCGTTTTTTTAATTGGTAAGACTGGGGCAGCCAGAATTTAAACATTGAAATAAAGCTGGGCAGCGAAAATTATACCAGTGTGTCACTTTAAACGAGGGGCTATAACTCGACTGTCACTCCGAGTGCACGGTTTGGATTAATAAAGACCCAACAATGAAAATATCGATCAGACAAACACATTTTAAACTAATTAAATTGATTTATAAGGTTGTGAAAGAAATTCCTGCATTCATCTTGTTCGTGAACGAAGATTTTAATTAGCAGTCACGTGACTTTATCACAGGATGTCACGGCAAATTATGCTGCAGCGTACTTGTTTGTATGCTTGGTAAAAAGAAATAACAAACAGCTTTTGTTTAAAGTAAACTTTCTGAGTGCGAACAATTCGAAAAGGAGGCATTTCGCGGGATGGGGATTGGGAGGGAGGGGGGGTGGCACTCGACATTTTAAATACATATATTGCATATGTATTATCTGAGATATATAATAAAAAGTGAATTTTCAACGCAAGGTGTAGCCTACATGCCTGCACATTCTTTCTTTTATTATGCATAAATTTGTGATATATTCGTCGCCGGGTTTCTCCGATGTTTGCCGAGACTTGGAAGCTTGGGGGTATTTACACTTTAGTTGACTTCACTCTCCTACAGGCGGATTAATACAAGCCACTTCACGCTCCTTTCCGCAAGATTACGCACATAATATCAACAATACTATTCTTTAGCACAAAAACATATGTTTTTATGTTTCTTTAATCGAATTAGAATTGTACCTAGGTTGTAAGTGGTGACACTACCCCCTCCAGCGGACCCTGTTGAATCAATGTTTACTCCAAGCTCTGTTCCTATACAACTCACAACAATAACGCAAGCCAGTGGAATGTTCTTTGAGGTTAAAAGATCACGGAGGTAGAACTATCTCCCGTCAAAAAAAGGAACTTTAAAAGCTTTGAGCGTCAGTAGGTGAGAGATCATGCTGAATTTGCTAAATGAGAATGTCTCGTACCCGACAAACCTCATCGAGTCACATCTGTTGCATTGGCTCTCCCTTCACGCCTGTGTGGGATTACCACATATACAGATGACCTTTGACTCCGGTGCATGTCTTTCTTGACAAGCCACTTAAAAAGTAAGTGAGATGTGATTGTGTCATCTGCTTCACGGAGGCCGTGGCATTAAGTTTGGGTGAAGGGGGTGGGGTGGGGGTAGGGGGAGGGGGGTGGGGTGGGGTGGGGGAGGGGGAGGGGGAGGGGTAACTATACTTCTAATTGAAAGTCCTGTAAACATGGCAACTACATTACGACATTTTGTACAGCATATACAACAGGACATATGAAATAATACGACATTCGTACAGCATATACAACAGGACACATGAAATAATACGATATTCGTACAGCATATACAACAGGACATATGAAATAATACGACATTCGTACAGCATATACAACAGGACACATGAAACACTACAATATTTCACTGGCCAAGGCTTCGTTCACTTTTTCCCGGATGGCTTTTTTATGATTCGAAGAGGTAAATGGATCCGAACAAAAATCGTCTTTTCTCCGTTGATTTTGATTCATTTAGGAGTTTACTTCAGAACGTATTTATATTTCTTTTTTTTAATAATAATTAAACTCGGCCAACACTTTTTACTGCAGATGCCGGGCAAAGAATCTCGTTGCCTCTTTTTAAAATAATAATTATAATAAAAAACATATACTTGAAAGAAAAATAAATAAGACTGTGTGCGTGCGTGTGTGCGTGCGTGCCTGAGTACGTGCGCGTGTGTGTGCGTGTGTCCGCGTGTGTGTGCGGGTGTGTACGTGAGTCCGTGTGTCCGTGTGTGTGTGCGTGTGTTCGTGTGTACGTGCCTGCGTGCGTACCTGAGTGCGTGCGCGTGTGTGTGCGTGTGTGTGTGTGTCCGTGTGTGGGTGCGTGCGTGCGTGTGTGCGTGCGTGCGTGTGTGCGTGAGCGTGTCCGTGCCTGTATCCGTGCGTGTGTGCGTGCGTGTGTCTGCGTGTGTGTGTGCGTGCGTGCGTGTCTGAGTGTGTGTTTGTGCATGTGTCCGTGTGTGCGTGCTGGCGTGCGTGCGTGCCTGTGTGCATGTGTGCGTGTGTCCGTGTGTGCGTGCGTGCGTGTGTCTTTGTGTGCGTGCTTGCGTGTCTCTGTGTGTGCGCGTGTGTGTGTTTGCGTGCGTGAGTGTGTATGTGTGCGTGCGTGCGTGTGTGTGTGAGTGTGTGTGCGTGTGTCCGTGTGTGTGCGTGCATGCGTGTGTGCGTGCGTGTGTCCGTGTGTGCGTGTGTGCATTCCTGTGTGCTTCTGTGCATACGTGCGTGTGTGTGTGTCCGCGTGTGTGTGCCTGTGTGTGTGCATGCGTGCGTGTGTGCGTGCCTGTGTGTGTGCGTATGTCAGTGTACGTGTATGTCCGTGTGCGTGTGTCCGCGTGTGTGTCCGCCTGTGTGTGCGGGTGTGTACGTGAGTCCGTGTGTCCGTGTGTGTGCGTGTGTCCGTGTGTGGGTGCGTGCGTGCGTGTGTGCGTGCGTGTGTGCGTGAGCGTGTCCGTGCCTGTATCCGTGCGTGTGTGCGTGCGTGTGTGCGTGCGTGTGTGCGTGCGTGTGTGCGTGTGTCTGCGTGTGTGTGTGCGTTCGTGCCTGAGTGTGTGTTTGTGCATGTATCCGTGTGTGCGTGCTGGCGTGCGTGCGTGCCTGTGTGCATGTGTGCGTGTGTCCGTGTGTGCGTGCGTGCGTGTGTCTTTGTGTGCGTGTTTGCGTGTCTCTGTGTGTGCGCGTGTGTGTGTTTGCGTGCGTGAGTGTGTATGTGTGCGTGCGTGCGTGTGTGTGTGAGTGTGTGTGCGTGTGTCCGTGTGTGTGCGTGCATGTGTGTGTGCGTGCGTGTGTCCGTGTGTGCGTGTGTGCATTCCTGTGTGCTTCTGTGCATGCATGCGTGTGTGCGTGCGTGTGTGTGTGTCCGCGTGTGTGTGCCTGTGTGTGTGCGTGTGTGCGTGCCTGTGTGTGTGTATGTCCGTGTACGTGTGTGTCCGTGTGCGTGCGTGCGCGTGTCCGTGTGTGCGTGTGTGCATGCCTGTGTGCGTCTGTGCATGCGTGCGTGTGTGCGTGCGTGTGTGTCCGCGTGTGTGTGCCTGTGTGTGTGTGCGTGTGTCCGTGTACGTGTGTGTCCGTGTGCGTGCGTGCGCGTGTCCGTGTGTGCGTGTGTGCATGCCTGTGTGCGTCTGTGCATGCGTGTGTGTGTGCGTGCGTGTGTGTCCGCGTGTGTGTGCCTGTGTGTGTGCGTGCGTGCGTGTGTGTGTGCCTGTGTGTGTGCGTATGTTGTATTATTTCACGTGTCCTGTTGTATATGCTGTACGAATATCGTGTTATTTCATGTGTCCTGTTGTATATGCTGTACGAATATCGTGTTATTTCATGTGTCCTGTTGTATATGCTGTACGAATATCGTATTGTATCCATACGTACGCTGTACTGATATCGTATTATTTCAGATATCCTGTTATATGTGCTGTAGAAAATGTCGTAAAGCTGCTGAAGGGCAAAGAATCGGAAAGAATACATTGACATTTCCGCTAGTTCTAAAATATAGTGAGTTGCAGGCATCAAAATCGAGATGCCATGGTGCTGTGCTTCCCTACCCAGTTCTGCACCGTGAGTGCCCCCCCCCCGAACTCACGTCCCTCACTCCCTCCCCCCTTCCCCCCTCGGTTCAGTCTCCACTGTACTACAAAATATGCAGATGTTGTCAAATGCCAATAATTAACTTCAAGTAGTTGCTCACACAGCGAGTGTATTAAGTCCAGGGTGGGAATTTTCTATAAATAATATTTTATAAAGATTGTTTGACTGCGATCGTTTCGGAATTTCACAGTTGATATTGTTGATTTCCACTTGATTAGATGTTGTTGGAAAACACGGTGTGTTCTGATAATTAAATTCACAAGCCAGAAGTTTCGAATGTCAGAAGTGTGTTTACATGTTATACGCTTGCTTAGCGCTTCAAGTGGGCCCGGGTCACGGCTTGTCGGCCTACGAAGGGTGCACTGTTAGAGGTCCGGGGAAGGGGGAAGGGGGCGAGGGGAGGGGGGGCATAGTCAAGGAGACTTAAATGAACTCTAGACAAATATGGGGGGGGGCGCGTTGGGAAGAAGGAGGCGGCACCACCACGGTACGTTTTTTTTGGGGGGGGTGGGGGAGGAGAGAGAACTAATAAGTTTAAAACACATAGTAAGATAGTAAGATAGTCCAGGCTCGCTGTATAAAAAGGACGTCCAAAGACATAGCGGCCATCCAGAAGGGCTCACGCAGAAGGTAGGGGAGGAGGGGGGGGAGGTGCAGAGGGGTATCCGGTATCCGGTAATTTTATGGTCAAAATGTAACGTCACAACTTTTACGTGCATCCGAAATCCGAATCAAATAAGTAATCCCCTCGGAGTAAATTTTTTCATTGCACAAATCCTCCCTTCCCCTCCCCCTCCCTCCTCCGCTCCACCTCCGCGACACCAACTCATCCAAGAAAATTGTTCCTTCTAAAATACTTGTAAAATTTCGTATTTGTGAAGCATTTATAATATGCTAAATACAGAAACGTGAGAACGAAACGTTTCCGGTGTTACTGGCCAATGCTGCTGGGCTCTTTATGGCTATCGTTTACCGCCAACAGTCAAACTAATTATCATTTAACTATGTTTTTTTTCGGATAAACCATCGCAGTATAAGATATCCTGACTTCCAAACTAACTGGCCCGCCGCACTGGTTATAATAACATGTATCATTTTACTGCTGTAATTGCGGCATATTGCACGAAATCAGACGGAATGAGAACTTAACCCACCTGCATGGAAAAAAAAAGCCCCCGAGTTAAATTGCCTTCAGCTCAATGTTGTGTCCTTTTCCGCGTCAACGCGCTATATCAACAACTTAACATATTACCTTTTTGCTTAAATATTTATTCTGTTTTCAATAACATTATGTTTATTACGACTGTGGGGGGGGGGGGAGGGGGGAGGGGTGGCGGCGAAGGAGAAGGCATTAGATCTGCGTGTGGGTGTGCGGGGGACAGGTGTGGGGACCGGTTCGAGAATATCGGTCACTAATCGCATTTTATTGCACGTAAGTCTGACAGGTGCCGTGTAAAGGCCACGACCATCTTGCATTGGGATAAAGGATATATATAAATTCAAAGTGGCATTTTCCTTTCATAAAAACTGCTCTAGTAAAGAGGAGGGGACAGCAGGACATAATAATTCGCCAGTGATTCCCAGTGTGGGGAAATACTCCCACCCCCACCCGGTAATATCATTATTTTATCTTTGTTCCACCCTCGGAAATGCTGTTTTAAAACATTATTAGCTCCGCACCCCCCCTCCCCCCGCACCCGTCCAGCCAGTACATTAAAATTCCTTTCCAAAATCATACTTCTGAAAAATCTGTATAATTGGTGTGACCATGGATTGAACAGCAGCAAGTTTTGGATGGTCAGTCAGCCAGCGCGGCCTTTATTTGTGTTGTGATCTGCAAGTTAAAGCATCTAAATTATTGATTTTATTTTGTGTAACTGGATATCAGGAGTGATTTACGTGTTCAAAATATTCATTGATATTTATTGGCTAAATTGGTGAAATACTGTAGAAGTAATTTCTTTACTGGAGAGAAAAAAAGGATTCCTTTGGTCATATTTTATTTGAGGAAAGGGCAACAATTCTATATGTAATGTGACGGGGGGGGGGGGGAGTAAAAATATCATAGAAAGAGCCATTGTGAGTTTTGCCTACCCCTTCCCCCGGCAATATCATAACGTAATAGTATTGTCGGTGGGTGGGTGAGGGGGGATTCCATTGGGAAGCGGTATATTATTACACCGGTGCCCTGGAAATCACGAAGATCGTAGTCACTACAATAACAGTTCTGTTTGCTTAGCTCTCGGGTACCCACAATGCACCGCATCTCTATACCAAATTATTTTTTTCTCAAAAAGTACATAAATATGAGGTTGAATGCACATTAATAGATTCGATTGATAAGATGTATCAGATAATAATGATACCATATACTTTTGCATGTATTTACGTAAAACAAACTTAATTTAGAAATGCGATAACCCTCATCCCAAATACTAAATATTGGTCTTGCGCATAATGCAAGTATGAACATAGAGGAGATTAAAGTAATGGTATTTTATTGTCTGTTTGTGTGGGTTGGATACCAAGTGCTCTGGGAAAATGTCTCAAATATTTGCGAAGCCTTGTATTTCATTTAAACATATGAAATGGGCATTTTGTCAAAACAGCTTCCCAAAAGAGATTACTGTCAAGAATTTTGCACAAAGTCAATTAATCTTAAATAGTTTTAGCAATTTACCGCTATTTTAATTGAATTTGTATCGATTTCACACGCCTTAATCACTTCTAACATTATTTATGTATTAACATTTTATATGAAAATACAAAAAAAAAATAAACAAATAAAAACAAATAAAGAATAACGGCGCAGTTGGCTTTGGTACGAGCTGTAACAAACTCCAGTATTCACGACAGTTAACTGCGCAGTTAACTGAGTTCTTTAACTGCTCCATTGGCAACCAGAACATCCGAAAGTAAATTAACAATTTACTCTGTTTAACAGACAAAAAAATCCATTTAATATTTTTTGTGTGATGCAGCCAGATCGACCGATTTTCGCTTCTAGAGTACGGATAACTTTGTGAATACCAGGGCTGGTATATCGCCGTTGTTATTACAGTGTAACCTCTCTCTCTCTCTCTCTCTCTCTCTGTCTCTCTCTCTCTCTCTCTCTCTGTCTCTCTCTCTCTCTCTCTCTCTCTATACCTACCTACCTACCTACCTACCTGTCTACCTATTTAGGAGTTGTCTTCAGTAAAGTCTTTCTATTTAGGAACTGTTTTACATTAAAGTAGTTCTATTCGAGAGATGTTTCCAGTAAGGTGGTCCTATTGAAGAGATGTTCAAGTAAAGTGATCCTATTGAGGAGTTGTTTCCAGTAAAGTGGTCCTATTGAACAGGTTTTTCGCGTAAAGTGGTCCTATTGAGGATATGTTTCCAGTAAAGTGGTCCTATTGAGGAGATGTTACCAGTAAAGTGGTCCTATTGAGGAGGTGTTTCGAGTAAAGTGGTCCTACTGAGAAGGTGTTTCCAGTAAAGTGGTCTTACTGAGGGGATGGTTCCACTAAAGTGGTCTTATTGAGGAGATGTTTCCAGTAAAGTGGTCCTATTGAGGGGATGTTTCCAGTAAAGTGGTCCTACTGAGAAGGTGTTTCCAGTAAAGTGGTCCTACTGAGGGGATGGTTCCACTAAAGTGGTCTTATTGAGGAGATGTTTCCAGTAAAGTGGTCCTATTGAGGGGATGTTTCCAGTAAAGTGGTCCTACTGAGAAGGTGTTTCCAGTAAAGTGGCCCTATTGAGGGGGTGGTTCCTCTTAATTGTTCCTATTGAGGAGGTCTTTCGAGTAAAGTGGTCCTATTGAGGGGATGTTTCCAATGCAGTGTTCCTATTTAGGAGGTGTTTCGAGGAAAATGGTCCTATTGAGGAGGTGTTTCGAGTAAAGTGGTCCTATTGAGGGATGTTTCGAGTAAAGTGGTCCTATTGAGGAGGTGTTTCGAGTAAAGTGGTCCTATTGAGGAGGTGTTTCGAGTAAAGTGGTCCTACTGAGTAGGTGTTTTCAGCAAAATGATCTATTGAGGATGTGGTCCCATTTATTTATTTTTCCTATCTTGGAGTTCCTCTGAAATGTGTCAAATACAGTGTTCCGTTATCGTAACTGTCCCTCGATAATGTTGTGTTATAATAACCCGAAAAACTATTCAGCGGTAGTGTTCCGCCGTAGTGTTCCGCCGTAGTGTTCCGCGGTAGTGTTCCGCAGTAGTGTTCCGCCGTAGTGTTCCGCCGTGGTGTGCCGCCGTAGTGTTCCGCCGTGGTGTTCCGCCGTAGTGTTCCGCCGTAGTGTTCCGCGGTAGTGTTCCGCCGTAGTGTTCCCTCGGTAGTGTTCCGCGTAGTGTTCCGCCGTAGTGTTCCGCCGTGGTGTTCCGCCGTAGTGTTCCGCCGTAGTGTTCCGCCGTGGTGTTCCGCCGTAGTGTTCCGCCGTAGTGTTCCGCCGTCGTGTTCCGCCGTAGTGTTCCGCCTTGGTGTTCCGCCATAGTGTTCCGCCGTAGTGTTCCGCCGTGGTGTGCCGCTGCGTAGAATTCCAATGCTTAGAATTGCGATCAGCAACAAATTACTTTTTGGAATTCTGACCGTCAGCTAATCGCTGCTAAGAATTCTGTGAGGCAATAAATTTCTGCTTAAAATACTAATTGTCAGCTGAACACTGCTAAAACAGTGACAGCAGGACTATCACTGCTTTGTGTGCACATGGCGACCCAACCGCAACTTATTAGATGAATGTTGGGCCCAATCTGCTGATCAGTCCCATCTGCAGATGGGCCTCCCGTTTGGCGATCGACAGATGGGACAGTCCCGTTTGCGGATTTTTAGTTGCTTCCCATCTGCGGATCGGAACGGTTGGCCCATCTGCGGATATTTTGATAACTCCTAAAAAAGTAATTTAAAAATGTTTTAAATATATCTATTGTATAAAATGTTGTTTCTTTTACTTTCAGCCGTCTTTCTTTCGATTAAACGGATGTTTTCTTTTCTAATAAATTACTTTCTTGCTCTTCTACTCAAAATCAAAGAAACTTTTCAGGTTTCCTATTGAATAAAATATTGCAGGAAATATTATGTGAACTATGACTGCATTCGTGTCACTTTGTTGAAAGTTTTTAGCAACTTTAGTTTGTATTTTGCAAGTTAGAATAGCCAAAGTAGTTCATAGAATAAAAGTTGGTGACAAAAATACTGTTCTTTTTTATTCAAGTTTCATTTAACAAAATATTCGCAGATGGGCCTGTCCGATCTGCAGATGGGAAGCAACCAAAAATCCGCAAACGGGACAGTCTCATCTGTGGATCACCAAATAGGAGGTCGATCTGCAGATGGGCGTCCCGTTTGGCGATCCGTAAACGGGACAGGCCCATCTGCAGATGGGACGGTTCGGGCCTAACATGTATATTAAGCATCCAGTTACTGTGTGAAACTTTGCGGGTCCCCTAATAATTGCTAAGAATGTTAAGACGCAGCGAATCACTGCTTAGGATGGTCATAAACCCGCCCCCCGCCCCCTATTGTACAGGATGTTTTAAGGAAGCAGTTGCACCGATTTAAAATTCAGGTTATTAATGGTACTTCCTTAGAATTCAAGTTTTAAACTGGTCACTACTTAGAATTTCGATTCTAGGGCAGTCACTGTTTACAAGCTCCAGGGTGAAACCAGTCACTGTTTAGAAGATAAGATTTATGCTAGTCCCTGCGTAGAATTCAGACTATAAGCCAGTCACTTCATAGAAATTCAGAAGATCAGTGAATCACTGCTCAAAATGTGCAAAGGAGTTATTAGAGAACGGGTGGTTTGTTAATGAACCGCTCCATTACTCGGCATATTTACTGCAATATTGTTCCTCCTTATCACACTCTCCAAGATGTGTATGTTTCAAAACAAGTGTGAAATTGAAGTAAAATCTATGCTCTAGTTGTTTACAAACATGTCAGCGTTGATATCCCACAACAAGCGTGTGTTGATTTACAATTAGATGTGTGATTTTACAGACCTTTCGTTAGTGACAGGGGTTAGATAAACTCTTCTGTTTTATAAACAAACACTGCTGGTTGGCTCAAGTAAACTTTCCATCATCTCACAGACATGCTCCATTACAACCTGCAATTCTATTTGTTTGCTTTTCAGCTGTAGCAGTTGGGTCGTCTTATCACTGTGCAGGCCTTATTAGCCACTCACACGGCTTCAGTTGTTGTAACCCGATGCTACGAGTAATAGACTTGACTGCAGGAGGTCGTCAACCAAGCACCGAAACAACAAACCCTAACATCAGAACAAACAAAGAAACACACAGCTAATTTGTCTGCAGCCTGATCGCAGCCACTTCACAAGTCATGCAGCCTCACTCCGAAGCGGCGTACAACTCCAGTATTTTATGAAACTGAATCATACAACAGATATGCTCATTATTTACTAGGTGTCATATCAGCCTGTATGACAAGTGCCCCCCTACCCCACCCCCCCCCCCCCCCCCGCAAAAAAAAAAATCGCGAAGAAAGGGTGAGGAAGGGGGAGGGGGCAATGTTGAGGCCAGACGCAGTCATTTCGTTAAAAAAAGGTGAATTAAGGCACTTTTCAATTTAGTATTCCTCGTTTCCCAAAAAGGCGGGTGGGGGGGGGGGGGGTTCTTTTATGAGTCGATTTAAAAGTCATGGGCACACATGGTGAGTGCCCCCTGTCACGTGTGTGACAAGAATTTGTACATTCGCAAGTGTCACGTGTGTGACAAGCGGAATGTCCACGTTCACAAGTATCACGTGTGTGACAAACGGAATGTGTACGTCACAAGTATCACGTGTGTGACAAACGGAATGTGTACGTCACAAGTATCACGTGTCTGACAAACGAAATGTGTACGTCACAAGTATCACGTGTGTGACAAGCAGGTTTCTCTGTTACGGTTTTTTCATCATTAAAATTTTAAATCAATGAAAATTGAACCATGTGTCAGTATTTTCGATATAATATTGTAATTAACTGCGTTTGTTTGTATGTGGGTTTGTTTACACGGGGGTTTGTTTGTATGGGGGTTTGTTTGCAGGGGTGTTTGTTTGCACGGGGGGGGGGGGGGAGGTTGTCTGCACGAAGCACAGGCTGCAGCTTTGTGCAGACTGTGATGCCTCTGATATATGTATAAATCTGTGAAAGGCAAACACATTTTTGTCAGGCATCTGTTCTTTATATTACTTTTGCCTCTGTATAATATTTATAATCATTAATATTAAATAGCTGTTTTGTTTTAGCTAAACTGTCCAAAGAATGCTCTGGTAAGTTTCAATGGCATAGATAAGAGCTGACATTTCTTTCAACACCGACGGGAGTGACGAGCATGCATGGGTCAGGCATGAAGCTTTCTCAAGAGGGAGGAAGTGAAAAAGAGAGGGACGAGGGACGAGGGACGAGGGTTAGGCATGAAGCTTTCTCAAGATGCTCAAGAGGGAGGGAGGGAGGGAGGGAGGAAACGCACATTTGCAAATCTGCAGCTCGTATTTTCAGGGCATGTTATCTTAACAGATGTTTTTGTTTATAAATAGTGTTCAATGGCGTATGAATACAAGCCACTTGGCCGTAACGCCTTGTACTAACAAATAATTGTGGCAAGCGTCTGCTTATCAGCGA
The DNA here is from genome assembly GCA_949752745.1 of Protula sp. h YS-2021. Lineage (NCBI taxonomy): Eukaryota > Metazoa > Annelida > Polychaeta > Sabellida > Serpulidae > Protula > Protula sp. h YS-2021. The sequence continues at coordinate 9,735,083 of OX457024.1, forward strand.
GCTTCTTCTACGTGATTTAACGTGACGTGACGTGATTTCATCAGCTAATCGTTCTTAAAAGGTGTTTGTGCACTGTGTGGCCAATAAACAGATGCTCCATCCGAAACACAGAAGGGCACCGACAACTCGAAGTCTTTAAGTTTGCTTCATTTAACCAGAAATGCTTAAAAAGAATAAAACATAGTGTTATTACTTTAAAATCTGTGTAATTAAAAAAAAGCAACTTAATCAACTTAAGAAATGTTACCAGCTAGCCAGTTTAGTGCCTTAAGTAGAAATGTTACCAGCTAGCCAGTTTAGTGCCTTAAGTAACATTGTTTCTCACATTTTGCTGACTGGTGCAGAAAGTTCCGATATATCTGTTCCTTACCCAAATGTTCCTCACTTTTGGTGACTAGTGCAGAATGTGAACGATATGTCTGTTGCTTACCCAGTTGTTCCTTACTTTTGCTAGCTAGTGCACAATGTTTCCATATATCTGTTCCTTACCCTAGTGTTCCTCACTCTTGCTAGTTTGTTCCAGTACAGTGAAAAGTAAATTCAAATGTGTTTACCTCTGTATTGTTTCTATCTGTTTATTTTTTATTGTGTATTTGTAGTTTTTGAAAATTATTTAAGAAACTTTAATAAAAAGTTTTGGATGCATTATGTTGCCACAGTAAGACATTTGTATGTCCGGAATCAAGTGTGTGTCCGGAATCAAGTGTGTGTCCGGAATCAAGTGTGTGTCCAGATTCAAGTGTGTGTCCGGATTAATTGTGTGTCATTCCCGGAATCAAGTGTGTGTCATTCCCGTCTTGCTTTGAGAAAAGGCGCGTGTTCCTCGCGCGGTCAAGCTGTCAGGCTGAGCTGTCAGACTTACGGGAATGAAGTGTTGGTCAGACTTGATGTCAGAATTACCATGTGATTGAATCTGCTCCCCAGATTAGATCACTGGGTGCTCTCCAACCATTGTCATAGGAAGGAACATACATTTGAAGCAACAGATCACTTGGTGCTCTCCAACATTGTCATAGGAAGGAACATACATTTGAAGCAATAGATCACTGGGTGCTCTCCAACCATTGTCATAGGAAGGAACATACATTTGAAGCAATTGATGACTGGGTGCTCCCCAACCACTGCCACAGAAAGAAACATACATTTGAAGCAATAGATCACTGGGTGCTCTCCAACATTTACCATAGGAAGGAATATAGATTTGAAGCAATAGATCACTGAGTGCTCTTCAATCACTGCCAGGGCCTGGATCTTTCTTGGTTGTGCACCAAAAGTCAAATTAAATGCAGTGCAACATTTCTTAAATTTTAAGTGGGGGGGGGGGGGGTAGAGGGGCAGGGGGGGGGCATCACATGGCCTTTATAGCAGCCCGTTTCCCTCATACCTTGGCAAGTACAAGCCCATCTTGCAATCTAAACGACGAACAAATCAGGTCTTTAGTTACTGGTGAGTGGTTGGCTGAAATGTGTTTATCTTCCACGTTTACAAAAGAAAAAATACATTGCTATTTAATGGCGTATTAAGGCTCGTTAAGAAGAGGAGTTCCTGGTAAGTATGTAGCAACTGGATACAGGCCGAAAACTGGTCACTGACAGCTGAAATGTGATGCCTAAAGGAAACAATTGAAAATATCGTATCCAAGAACATGGGAAAATTTAGTGGATTGCTGGGGGAGGGGTGGGAGTGTTAGAGGGGTATCTGTAAAGTGGTGTAGGATACTCGTTCCAACCTTTCAGCGGAAACACAAATGAAAGACACGGTGAAGGACAAAAGTCTGCAAGCAAGGGGCTTCTTTTTCATCCTCTGTGTTAGGGACATGGGGAGGGGGAAGGGCCGGGCGGGGAGGGGTGTGGGGGGTGGGGGTTGTGAGGATAACAAAACATCCTTTCGGCGGCAACACTAGCGAAGGGCAAACGCTTCTCTTATCCTCTGTGTTAGGGACATGGGGAGGGGGAAGGGCCGGGCGGGGAGGGGTGTGGGGGGTGGGGGTTGTGAGGATAACAAAACATCCTTTCGGCGGCAACACTAGCGAAGGGCAAACGCTTCTCTTATCCTCGGTGTTAGGGACTGGGAGGGAAGGGCCGGGGTAAGGGGCCGGGGAGGGGTGGGGGGGGGGGGGTTGTTGGCGGCTCGGCCTCAGGGTTGTCAACAGTCGCATCCCTTTATAACACTTATAACAATCCACGGTAATTCATTCCAAAAACAAAGATTCAACATGTCGCTTTACTCCAGGAACTAACTTAAGTGCAAAACTCTAAAAATAAAAAAAAAAATAATAAAAAATAAAAAAAGAAAGAAAGAAGTGATCCTCTTGCTGTTGTTTTTCTACATTTCCGTGTATTTTTTTCTAAATATTCCACAGTTTAGCCAGTTATTTTATTACGGAGATAGAGAGAGAGAGAGAGAGAGAGAGAGAGAGAGAGAGAGAGAGAGAGAGAGAGAGAGAGGAGAGGGGGAGGGGGAGAGAATGATTAACGACCCGAGGAGCACGAGTGAGCAAATGAGGCCACTTGTGGGAGCAGAAACAATTCCAGATATTCTATGCTCCCCTATGAGAAAGGACAACTTAATGACTGTGATTCGTCGTCACTATGTGTTTTATTTCACGCATCGAGTGTCAAAATTGAGCTATTTTCTCATGGTGTGACGTCACTCGGCGAACAATTTGCCCATATATGACCGAAATGAACTCCTTCCGTAAATCACGTCTAAATCACCGGCTATTACAAATATTACTCCTCATTATTGGCTTCATTTTGATAATATTTATGCTGTCATTCAACCAACACTTGTGTTGTAGCAATGGGGCAATTTTAATCCCGCTGGAAATGAAATCAGAAGATGATAACGCTCATTTCCACGTCATTTATTTATTGTTTTAGGAGCACTTTTTTTAATATATCCTGCTGCGAATTCACGGTATTTCGCAGAATCAGTCGAGCTGACCCATGCCGCCATAAGCATTGTTATGCTTTCAGTGTGTGAGTAGAAGAATTATGGGTTTGATTTTTAACTCTGCGCGCAGTCTAAATCTTGTTATGCCAAACTTTTTATATTGAAAACAAAAATAAGGAAAGGGACAAACCTTTTTTTTTTAAACAAACATTTTTACTGGTCACTCGCGTAAGCTGTGGCTTGTTCATTACGTAGCTTAAAATTTGTGGCTAAATTGATTAAAATAGAATTTAAACATTTGTAATTACTTTTGAGGTGCGGTTTACAGAGAGCAATCGTATGATTGGTTGTTAGTACAATATCTATTCTAGTATCTCATGATATGTATTTTTGACTTGATTTAATAAAAAATATGCTAATGCAACGATGAGTTCAGAAAAATTAATTAACAAAACTTTGCTGATTGAGAGCTAAGCGGAAATCAAGGCTGGCATTAAATTTCCCCAAAATTATAGCATAAAATTGAAAACGAAATTCCGTTTGTAGTTACAGTTTATTCGTGAATTTTCCCACGTCATTTAATTGTGTGTTGTTCCCTTGTGTTATTGTCCGTGGTTTTTGCGGAGCGAATCAACCTCCTACTTCGCTTTTAAAGACTTTCTTTTCTAGATAAGGAACTGTAATTGAGAAAATATTATGACAGAACACCACTTGGTCGTGTAAAGCACTGACTCTCAAATCCATCCAGGGTATACCGCTATTGTCATGCCAACAATGCCCTGACTTCTAAATCGCGATGTGCTATTTGATATAAAATTCCGTTGTCTTTAAATATTTAAAAAGTAAACAAGGGACCCCATAGCAGGGGCTTGTTGTTAGGGCTTTGTGAACGCAAGTGTTAGGAGGAACCCCACGCGTGTGTCACGCAACGGGTTGACATCGGGTTCAATTTCGTTCTTTTATTGGGGAGAAAAAAACACCCCCCCCCCCATTCCATTTTTACAACTGTTGACAATCGCACACAACTGCTACGCCGACCGATGGTGTATTATTTGTGTGCTCTTGGTCATGAAGAAGTAGTAGTGTTTTCAAAAAAACACCCTTAGAACGTAAAAAGCAAGTATTTTGATAAGTCAAGGCATTTGTGTAGAGAAGGTTATTTACGCTGATATTGTAATAACAAGCATGAGGTTTAATACCTCCCAATTATCTTTTTAAAGTGTTGTTTCGTTGCTTTATCCAACGAGCTTTCAAGATGCTAATTTGGGGGCTGAACTTCAAGTGGCTCTTGAAATGTTATGTAAATTAATAAACACAAACAAGACTGCATGCTGTAGCTAATTCGATCGTAACCGTCATCTTTAGTCCGTTTGCTAATGCTGCTGAGTGCGTATTTCGCAAAACATCCTGCAGACCTTTTAACATTTGCTATAGATATGTGATTATGAAGGATAAATATAGTTAGATTATCACCATCCCAGGACACGGCAGGTCTGAATATTTTGACAACAAAAAACCACTTAGCAAAGAAACCTCAAGACAATGTGCCTCTGCAGTATAACTATAACGAATCCGTCTTGTCGCACCTGTTTTTAAAGCATTTTACATATATATTAAAATATCTCGATAATTCAATTCTCTTAATTTATTTCAGCTATCTCTAATCCAATTAACACAATCAATTTGTATGTTGATATACGATCCCGCCTGTCTCTCCCTGCCCCACCCCATGCCAAAATCCCCAAACCCCATCATCAGACAATGCATATATAGAACAATGGCTCTCGGTTCTGATTTGTTGAACTAATTTAGTGTATGTTGTTATAGGATTTAATTGATTGACAGTTTTCTAATAATTACTCACTTATTAGAAAATTTAAAAAAAACAATTCATTAAATTTTCGATTGCAAAAAATACAAAAAAATATCTCTAAAATAAAATTCCAGATGTCTTAGATTTAGTTTTAGATATCTGACTTCGAAATAGCATTTTAGATACCGAAAACAATTTTAGGACTCTTAAAGGAGTTTTAGATATCTTATCTTATATCAAACCTTATTTTCAGATACAAGTTTGTCTTGAAGAATTTTACACATAAAAATAAATTATTGATTTCATAAAATGGAATTTAGATGTCAAGGGGACAGTGTCGGCAATGTCGTTAGCTGCACTCCAAAACAAAAATGTCAATTTAAAAAAAGCTTGTTCCTTATGTTTAGCACTTGAACTATAGTAGCTGGTACAGCAGACGTGCAAATGAAAGTCTGGCTGTATGCAGGTGAGAATCTGATTTGTTGATTGAAAACCTCCTAGTGAAAAACAAACACACCCCCCTGTGCACGAGGGCAGAAAACAACTTGTTTGCCTACAGTTACGAAATAAAATAGTTCTGCTACTTAACTACACAATACTCTATGCAAAACAGCGTTCAAGTTGCTGTTATCTTTTTGACGGAAATCTCTATTTTCAAAGTTAAAATTGCAGCGTTGATTGTTTATTTTAGGTATGCTTGAGATGCGCGTAAGTGAGACTCAAGTTGTTTATTTTTCCCGAAAATGAACTAAAATTGAACCGAACGCGCTAAAATTATGAGAATGAAACAATACATCCCCTTGCGTTGGATGAGGCCAATTTCACTTTGGATGAGGGGGGTGGGTGTTTTTTTCTCCCTTTCCTCTGTGTTTCTGAACAAGATGCTTCTTTCGGGTTTTGCAGTCTTGTGTGGTATTCACAGGGGGGTCAACACGAGTAGTATGGCATTGTGCAGATGTCGTCAGTGCATTGTACCACTTGTGGAATGAATACGGCTACAAACTACTTTGTATATAGATTAAAATCGAGTCATGTTATATCATATCAGCGCCATCCCGTGTTTCAATAAATATTATTTAATTTCACCCTAAAGTCACAAGACACGATATCCGCGAGGTATCTAGCGATAGAACTCAGTGCTGTTTTTTCATTGGTTGAATTTCACGTGTCCAGTGCTCGAAACAGGTCATGTTTACCTGGTGTGTGTGTGTGTGTGTGTGTGTGTGTGTGTGTGTGTGTGTGTGTGTGTGTGTGCATTTTTGCAAAAGAAGCAAGAGCTGGTTATCCACCGAACTTCAGGGAAGTTCGAATTTTCCTTTTATGCGGAGATGCGTGTGTGTGTGTGTGGTGGGGGGGGGGGTGGGGGGGGGGGGGTAGGCAGTGTCTGTACCACATCAGGTGGCCTAGGCGATCACCTGGCTCGTTCTCCCGAGAGAATCAGTTTCTATGTTTCTACAACGACTGAGCCAATCCAGAGTTCTTAAGATAAGTCACACACTGGCACACCATTCGTGGTTCTGGGGCGTTTTTGGTCTATTGTGTATTAAAGGTTTTGGTTCCGGTGACATTCCGCGAGGACCGCGTCCACGAATTACCCGCTTTCTCCGCGTTTTTCTTTTTTTTTTTTTGGAGATTATGTGGGACACCACTCAGCCCAGTCTCCACCCCTCCCCGTCCCCGTCATCCCCCTCTCCAACTCCACTTCCCCCCTCCCTCCCTCCCTCCCCCAACCCACCCGCGCACAAACTTATCCTGAAGTCAATCACGATGACCAATTGACATGAAGAGACCAGTCGCAATGCATTCTGGGAAATGGACACAAAAAGAACCACTCCTCTCGTAGAGACAATACGAGATGGAACTGCACAAGTCTGTTGAGTCGTGTGACTATGAAAGAGATAACCCTCTCTAAAAATGAGTGTTATTATTGTGCTGAAAGTAATGATTATTGGTGACTGAGTGCTATCATTGTGCACTTATTGTGTGCAAACTGTAGGAGCACTCAGGAAGCGACAACGTGTGAAAATAATGAGTTACTGCGGAACTTCCGCTTGGAGATTGCCTGTAATTGAGAGCAAAACAAGACTTGGATATTTCCTGCTGTAATTGAGGACACAATTCCCCAAGCTAAAGAGCTGTCGTCTGGTGTTGAAGAGGTGAAGCTAGCTACCGTTACAAGTGACTGCAAAAAAAAAAAAAAAAAAAAAAAACTCGCCTGAAAATTTGGATGCTTTTTATCACAAAATCTTAAACGTTTACTTATTCTTAAACGCTAAGTTTTTTTAGCAATACTTTGCAAGCCCAAAAAGTCATTAACTTTTATTTAGTTTTTTTTTCATTTTTTTTTATATAAAAACAACCCCGTGGTTACAGTGTAAGAATATGCTTTATTTTGGAATTTAGTTACAGTAAATTATTTTTTATAAATTGAGCGTCACAAAAACATAAAAATAATAACGAACAGGCAACAGTTGCTTTTTTTACATTTTTTTTTTAACGAAACAAATAAATAGCAGCAAGTTCACATTTTAGAGTTTTTTTTAACATATTAGGGTTCTTTTTAGCATTTTAAATTTTTTGATCATTTTAGGATTTTTTACAATTTTAGAGTTTTTTATCGTTTTAGGTTTTTTTTGAATATTTTAGATTTTTTAACATTTTGGGGTTTTTTTTTCACATTTTAGGCTGCAATTTGTTTCTCGATATAACGATTGTAGATCAAAAACTGCTCCAACGTTTAGTTTTGTCGACGTCTAATCAACGTTGATTGAAAAAGATATGGAAAAACATAACGAAAAAGAACAAACTGTGTTGAAGAGGGAGCGTGGTGTAACGTAAATAGGGGCATTGGACGTTGGCTAATATACCTAATAGTAATTTTGCAAAGTATTTTTTTTTATCCGTAGTAATTGCTGTATGGATTGCCCTTTTAGCATTTAATGCTAATTTTTGATATCAAAATATGGGCCTAGGACAATTCCCCCAAGACAACTCTCCACCAGACGACTCCCCCGACAATTCCCCCTCCCGGAACAATTACCCCCGTAGGATAATTCCCCCGAGGACTATCCCCCCCGTCCACACACACACTTAATTTTTATTTTTATTTTACTTTGAAAGCCAAAACAATAAAACAACCCGGTGTAACAGTATATGTTGTCCCTTGTATAGCTTCCCCCAGGGGGAAGATAGCCTAGTGTAGTTCCCCCCCCCCCCTGGGGGAAGCTAGACTAGGTTATCTTGCCCCCCTCTGGGATATTCTGCCCCTGTTCAGCACTCCCCCCCCCCCCCCACCTGGGATATTTTGCCCCCCCCCCCCCGCCTCTGAAATTAAAGTTATTTTTAGTTGTATTTTAAGCTAGACTAGGCTATCTTGCCCCTCCCCCTCTGGGATATTCTGCCCCCTGTTCAGCTTCCCCCCACCTGGGATATTTTGCCCCCCTCCCTAAAATAAAAGTTTTTTAGTTATATTTTACATAAAGGGTAATCCGTTTGTATACCTGTCTCTATTCACAGTTATCGGGGGATTTAGAGTTGGCTGCAATAAAGCCACATCTCTTTTTATAATCCATTTTGATTGATCAATTGTATTCGACAATAATGCATAACAGTACAAACAATCTCAGGGAAATGGATTTTGCAGTAAAAGTTTACTCCGAATTGAGAAGCTTAAAAGGGTATGCCAAGGGGAATGAGCATTTCATTTTTTTTTATTTTGATTGTAAATTAATTACTTGATCAGTAGAGACAGAAAATATTGAAAAGAAGTAGTGAATGAAAATAAATAAAAATAAATGAAAATAAATCGGCATTGACCTGGTTGGACCACTTCCACAGACGCCTGAAGGATACCATTACATTCGTAATATTTTCTTTTTTTATTTTCTTATTTTTTTATTTTCTTATTTTTACCAACACTACACTGCCGTGTATGGCCTTTAACCCTCCTGCAACAGAAGCGCAGTGAACTGCAATGAACTTTGTAAATGACTGTTGAATTACGCAAAAATTGATAATTTTCAAGCAGAGAAGAGATTGTACTGTATAGAGATCATTTACCATTAAAAGTTCTGTTGCAGTTAAGTGTTTGTTTCATTTATTCGGTATTTTTATGGAGGGGGCAAAATATCCCAGAGGGAGCGGGGGAGGTAGCCTAGTCTAGCTCCCCCCCTCCCCCCCCCCCCGGGGGAAGCTGTACAGGGGGGGAAGATAGCTTGTTACACCGATATCTGTCATTTTTTGAGTTGTAAAATACTTTAAAATCAAAAATGCAAAATTCTTCTGTCTGGAACAAAAGTCTTTTATGCCATTTAAAACCTGATATTGTGGGCAATTGCACTCAAATAGTCAACAATCTGTCGGTGTTCGAAGTCGCGGACTATTTGCGCAGAGTCAGCGTACTGGCGACGTGGTGGCTCGGGCAAGTGGCCACCCATAATTTGACCAGGTGCAGCGGTGTACACGTAATATGCACGTAAAAACCAACGACTCCGGAATTTCCAGCTTTGATTCGTTTTTACTGGCCCTGAGTGGCCAACTTAAAGTTAATTGGTTTGGATAAGGCATGTAAATTGCAATTGTGACAATGTTACACGGCCTCCAACTAGAAGATAAAAGGGCAATAATTTGCAGAGAGAGAGAGAGAGAGAGAGAGAGAGAGAGAGAGAGAGAGAGAGAGAGAGAGAGAGAGGAAGAGAGAGAGAGAATACGAAGAAAAGATAAAATAAGAAAAATAAAAACGAATTGAGGGGAATAGTCCTCGGGGAAATTGTCCTACGGGGGGAATTGTTCGGGGTGGGGATTTGTTGGGGTGGGGAAATTTACTGGGATGAATTGTCTGGGGGAATTGTCCTGTTCCCCAAAATATAACTAAAGATATCGATAAATCAATGTAGATCTCATTAATTTACATGTCGCTATGATAATTGAATTTTGGAGAAGAAAAATTAAATAATTGATATCAATAATAACAACACAATTTCTGAGCTGAAGAATTGCTTCGTTTTTGTGCAGTAAAAAATTAAAAAACAGATTCTGTATACAGGGGCCAGTCATTATTTCATTCACAGATGTTTGCTTCTGAATTTTAGCTATAAAAAAACAGACTGATATTTTGGTATTTTTGAGATTAAAAATCGTTTGCAGATTAAAAAACTCTCATTCTGAAAAAGTGTGATACATTCTTGATATCAATAAAAGAAAAACAAATTATTTAACCCAAAATTCAGGTTTTGCTATAAAATATTTTATTTTTGCCATCAGAATTGAATTTTTTATCTCTAAAAATCCATTTGAGAGATCATTAAATCATTTTTGATATCAACTAATATTTTTGATATCTCTAAATATTTATTGATATGAAAAACTGGTTTTTCATATCAAGAATACGTTTAGTGATATCAGACAGCACAAGTTAATCTTTGATATCAGAAAATGAATTTTTGAGATCAAAAATTAATTCTTGATTTTAATAATTGCCTAATATATGTAAAAATTTGACAATGAAACAAATTAAAAGAAGCCTATTTAGCATGAACATTTGAAGTGTTCTTTTTCCAGTGTGTTCGATTGGTCGTGGTCATGTCACAGCTCAAGCGTGGAAATTCCAAATCCGCAGCAACACAGCCTACCTGATGAAATCTCCACCTGGTATTTGGTGAAAATGTCACATCTAATTTAGCCTTGAAGTGGTCATCCGACTCAGGACCAATTGACTGATGATCAGCCCTTCTAATCTGGGCCGCTATATTGAGTTTTTAAAAGTAATATACCAATCACATCGTTTTGCTGTCCGCCAAAATAGCTCGATGCCTGCCGTTTTCATTTGAGGCCCGCCGCTTTCATTTGAATCCACTGCACATGATAACCACCATGTTGTAAATACATGAACTACACATGATAACCACCCTACGTGACAACTCCCATGCATGATAACCACCACACATGATGATCATCGCACATGAAAACCATCAGACTCAACAACCACCACACATGACAGCCACCACATGATAGCCCTCACTCATGATAACCCTCACACATGATAATCCTCACACATGATAAAACTCAAAATGGCAACCCTCCCACATGATAACAACATGCAGCCATATTTTTGCTAGCTTTACACCAATATTGACCCAAAAGCCCTAAAATGACCCTGCCAATGCCAAAAAGTCACAAAAATCATTTTAAACACATGATTAGAAAAAATAGACATTAGCAATTTCATTATAAACAAACATTGAAAATATTGCAAGTTCTTTAGGTAATGGAAACATGTTTAAAAGCTGGATAGAAATCGCTATACAGAGTAAGCCTCATTTGTAATATATGCAATATGCCTACCCGTAGTAACACACAACCCACTAAACACCAAACTACGCTGCATGCCTTTACCGACCTCGTCGTCTATGATATCTTAAATCATTGACTCTATACTAAACAGAATGGAATTAGGTATTACCACCACAGCAATTAATGGTTAGGATTTTTAAAATACATTAGTAATGGCCACGCCCAACAGACCTTTATGCCTACACGGGCTGCATCTCAAGGACCTAGTCGTAGGATTCTTTTCATTTCTACTAGAATCCAAACCAACAACAGGTCAAATTTTTGCCTGATCTGATTGGCTTAAATTATTAAAGCTATCATAATCATTCAGATTAACGTTGAGTTTAAAGATACGGCCATCACAAAACGTTTAGATTTACTTGATCAGGAATTAGTTTGGGGACCTTCCCACCACTTGGGGGAATAATTTGAAGGAATATCCAGCCAACCTAATCACAGATAGTTAAGCTGAAAAGTTAACAAGCCCTGCCATATGTTCTGCTGGCACACAAACCTTTCAGAAGTTAATAAATGCTGTTCGTTCATCCAAAGTTATCCATTAAATATAGATCCTATGAATTAGATAAGTCATCTTGCTTCTACAGCAAGTAATAAGGTTAACTGTGCAATTAGCTTTTATGAATACAATAAGGGTTTTCAAAAAAGTTGCGCTAGCCAGGGAAAACAATCTAAAAATGTACTTGCCTCCGGTGTAAACATGCATGCAGTCTTACCTGAGCTTTGTAGGTTCTTTAAGAGGTACGCAAAGTACAAATACCTAAATCTGACTGGCAGACTATTGATCAAAGCTACAATTTATTGTGAAGAATGATATGCATAAATCTGTGTACTGTTTAAGGTTTAAAAGAAAGCCTTGGCTTTGTTTGCACCTTTTTCTACCTCTGATAAAGAAAAAACTAAAATCAAAAATCAGTGAGGTCTCATTTTCTTTATTTCCGTTACTTTATTTGATTTTGGTTTCTGTAATGCTTATTCTTGCGGACACCTTCATGCAATGCATTGTTAGTAACTGAGGGCATAATGAGCGATATTTGGAGTTTATCGCACTGTTTTGTACCAATACAAATTCTTCGATATTTAAGCTAAGTAATAAATTTTTTCTAAACGATAAAAACTGTTTAAAGAACTAACTTCATGGCATGTGACAAGTGAGCCAAAATGTTTGCACTCGGCCCAGAACAAGAAAAATACCGTGTTATATTTAATATAAAACAGTGAGAAACTATGCGTTTTTCCCCGACGCAAGCACTGGCACGATTTATCACGTGATAAAAATGTTAATTCTCATTGGTGGATGCAAGGTTGTGACGTGAACTCGTCCTTAAGAATGGTCTTTGCCGCCTTGTTGTTGTTATATTAGCGCGCGTGTATTGAGGGGATAAGTGCTTGCATAATCTCAAAATGATAAAAAATGTATTCTAAAATTTGACGTTTTCGCTGATCGAAGTTCTATTTTTCGAAATAGCAAAGATTAAGTTTAGTTCAACTTCCCTGATCTATTGAACTGAGTCTGGTGATTTCAAGATGCTTTCAATAAATTCTTTGACTGCAACCATATCATTTAACTTTTTAAAACCTATTTTTCTCAACTGGAGCAAAATACAATTTGAATTGCCACTGATCATTATCAAAGATTCCAATAATAACCACATATTTTTCAATCGCGTTTGAAAAACAACTGTATAAATATTAAAGATATATCAGGAAAAATAGAAGTTCTGACTTCAGTTCTTAATCCACTACTGGAGAGTGCAGTGTCAGCGTGTATACTGCCTTAGCCTTGATCATAACAAACATCTATTGACAATGACCCCCGTAAAAAGAAATTATAAGTAAATTATGTGTTCTCTAACATTGTACAAGGTTTCGATAGAAACATTTACAATTTTTTTTCTTACGCCACGAAAGTGTCTACAGGACACACGTACAAAGACACAGTACTGGGAACTACTAAAGTACGACTGTGTTTATGTTATAATAGCGATAAACAATAGAGTATTGTGTTTTGTATCTGATTCGGGTACTTGTCTGAGGTCAATGTACTAACTGTGCATTGCGCTCGCAGACATTGCATGCTACCCATCACATGGTGCAGCAAACGGTGCAATGGTCTTCCAGTACTTTCACATATCTTCCAAGCTGCCAACACATGAGGCAGGAAAATGTGCCATGACCTTCCGAGTCAACAGTCTACTTCAAAGTTTTTTTATATGGCAATCCATGTGACTTAAACTGTCTGTTGGAACTGTATTAACGTAACCAGTCTTAATTTGCAAATCTAAATGTGCACTGAATTTCTGATTAATGTTGTGTTTGCACATTCCATTTTAATGCTGTCTTTGCACATCACTTGTGCATTTAAAGAGCACTCTTACAGCTTCCTTTCTACTTGTCATGTCGTTTTCACCACTGAATAAGGACACAAACACAACACACTCACAAACGGCACAAATACAAGCATTTTTGTGATCACACTCACGAACACCACAAACACAAACATTTCCATCGCCACTCACTTAGAGATAGATGCGCATCATCACAAACAGCAAACAGTACGAACACAAACATTTCCATCGTCACTCACTTAGAGATAGAAGCGCATCATCACAAACAGCAAACAGTACGAACACAAACATTTCCATCGTCACTCACTTAGAGATAGATGCGCATCATCACAAACAGCAAACAGTACGAACACTGACATGTGTGTCATCACACAAGCAGTAGCTGCCCAAACATGTGTTTCACAGACATATTCTCTATGTGTTTTATGACACACTAGGCAGCAACACAAGCTAAACCATGTTTGTGATTACACATTCTCCCATGTACACCCAGTCTATTGCTGTAAAAAACACTAACATGTCATCACACACTCTTCAGCAAAGCAAACATAGACATGTGTTTCACCACACATTCTCTATCAGAACAAACAAAACCATGTGTTTCACAACACACTTTCCAACAGAACAAACACAAACATGTGTATCATCACACATTCTCTATCAGAACAAAGACAAACATACGTATCAGGACACACTCTCCAGCAGAGCCAACACAGGTATGCTCGTCATTAGACAATCTTCAGCAGAGCCAACACAGACATGTGCGTCATCACACACCCTCCAGCAGAACCAACACAGACATGTGCATTATCACACACTCTCCAGCAGAACAAGCACAAACATGTGCGGACACACTCTCCAGCAGAGCCAACACAGACATGTGTATCGCTACACAATCTCCAGCAGAGCCAACAGATAACTGATGCAACACAAAACACTTAGATAAATGTCCGAAGAAGCTCTCCTGACACAATGGTCACATGCTTAGGTATGAAAAATGTACTAAATCCTTGGTAAAAGTCATTAAGCAATAACAAGAACAAACGAATAAAATACACAGTTAAATAGAACGTTACAAAGCGCATTCTTTCCGCGTGGCCGCGCTGGATTGTAGTGCAAGAAACGCACGGGCTAATTTATTCAATAAACGTTATTTCAAAGAACTTTGGCTTTGGCATGTTAAAATGGTTATTCTCGGTAGTTCTTTGTCCAGAAATAAATCTTTTGATTAAAGACTAATGAAGAGTTGATAAAACACAAACAAACTTGCCGACAACCGAGGGACAAAATATCTGTTCTCCTGGAATAAATACTGCGGTTAAAGAATTACGTAAATCGTAACAAAATACTCATTTGACGGGCCTTGTTTATTCTGCTCCATGCCAAGTTCTTGGTTCAGCTATCACGCGAACAAAGCATCTTGGCATAAAATAACTACTTGAAAGAAATGAACACATCAAAATGATATTTTGAATGTAGTTTGAGAACCCCCACGCACAGCTTAAACCGCAGGTCTTGCACGCGGATCTCTTACTAAAAGAGGGCCCACAATAGCCACCACCACGCAGTTCGCAAGCGGCGACCTCATACATTGGATACTCGTAAATAAAAAAATATACACTCGATTGAATCATTATCATTTGTTGTCAGTATTTTGTAAATATTGTTCACGGCTGATTGGCTGCATTGTGGCTGTATTACGGCTGAGCTGCATTATTTCTCTGCATGTGCTTGAGTTGTTCAATCACCCCGTTAAGACCCGACCCACCGCGGTCATTTTATTGGCCCGTGTGAGACGATTACGGATGGTCGCAAGTGAAGTCTAATCCCTCGCCTTGGTCTCGTTAGCTTCAGTAATTGAAATTATTCCTATATACATTGTAGTGGAGTAACAAAAGAAAATAATAAATGATTTCAACTCTTATTCACAAGAAGTTCCAATAAAATATGCTGATTTTGGGTTCACAACCCCAGCTCTGATATTAAAATAATGGCGTTTTTTATCTATGTAAAGTGACTATTTCAGTACTATTTCAAAGCAGTGTGCATTGCTTGCACGCTGGCGCGACCCTACCGATGTCTTATCCTAGCACAGCTGTGCCGCCGCTGTACTGCTAGCCTCCACTGTACCGCTCTGCCGTCACTGTACCGCTTGTACCGCTAGCCTCCACTACACCGCTGTGCCTTTGCTGTACAGATGTCCGACTGCTATACCGTTGTCTCTCTGTGATAAGGCTCATAAGTACATCAGTTGTACCGATATCCGCCTACTCTACCACTCTCTCCTTCTTTGTGACACCGCTGTCCCTCAGCTGTACTGATGCCCGGCTGTTATATATGCTGTCTCTCAGTGGTACCACTGTCGCCTCCACGTACCGCTATATTCAATAATAATAATAATAATAATAATAATCATCATCATCATCATCATCATAGTAAGTAATAATAACAACAATAACAACAACAATAATAACAATAATAATAATAATAACAATAATAATAATAATTTTTATTTCAACTCAATTATTATAATTTCGACGTGTCTATATAGTGTCTCTGAAATCCATATCTATTAGCACATACGCCTAACAATATTACAACTTGGCATGAGCGGACTACATAGTCAAACCGACATCCCTTGGGGGTTTGCAAATTATCATGGTTCCTGACCACGAGCGGGATTCGAACCCGGGCTACAGAGCCACAACTGCATGGCTGGCAAGCGTCTTTAACGACTCGGCAACCGAGCCGCCATTGCTCTGCCGCTACCATATCGCTGTTCCGCTGCCTCATTGGCATGCAACTACCGTAATGCGGTACTGCTGCTCCAGTACTATATAACAACCGTATCGCTGTACCGCTGGCCTCTGATGCACCACTGTCGCCTCGATGTACCGCTGCTATAATGCTACCGCATCCCTGTACCGCTATCCGTCTGCTACACCGCTATCCCTCTGGTCTACCATTTCGGCGCCGCTCTCTCGCGTCCTGCTCTACCACTCTCCTGCTGTGGCACTGCCATGCTGTACCGCTGTCCTGCTGCACCGCTGTCCTGTTGTACCGCTGTCCTACTATACCGCTGTTCCACTGCTGTGGTGCTGTCCCTCTGCCGTACCACTGTTCTCTCTGATGTACCGCTGTTGTACCACTGCCGCCTTTCATTTTGTCTCAGCACTTTACTCATAGATGACCCCTTGTGCGGTTGCTCTTGTTGGCGTATATTCGCCTCCTTCCCCGCTATCCCCCACTCCTGCTGACGTACAACTCTCCTCCTTCTCCGCCATCCCCCACTCCTGCTCACGTATAACTCTCCTCCTTCTCCACCATCCCCCACTCCTGCTGACGTATAACTCTCCTCCTTCCCCGCCATTCCCCACTCCTGCTGACGTATAACTCTCCTCCTTCTTAGCCAATCCCCCCTCTTGCTGATATATAACTCCCCCCGTCTCCGCCATCCCCCACTCCTGCTGACGTATAACTCTCCTCCTTCCCCGCCATCCCCCACTCCTGCTGACGTATAACTCTCCTCCTTCCCCGCCATCCCCCACTCCTGCTGACGTATAACTCTCCTCCTTCCCCGCCATCCCCCACTCCTGCTGACGTATAACTCTCCGCCATTCTCCGCAATAATACTGATTTATTTCTGTCTCACTCCTGAACCGTTTTCTAGATTCCTTGCTCTGTCCTCGCTCTACCGCAGCGTCTTCATCCACTATACCGCAGCCTACCTCTAAACCGCAGCACCCCTCCCCCCGGCGGTATCTCATCCACTGTATAGCAGCCCTCCACCCCAATCCGCTGTAAAGCAGCCTACCTCAACACCCAAGCACCCATCCCCCCCGGTGGTATCCCATCCACTGTATAGCAGCTCCTCCCCCCCCCCCCCCACCAGCTGTAAAACAGCCCACAACCCCCTTCGCTGTACCATATACCCCAGCCCCATCCGCTGTAGCACAGCCCACAGCCCCCCGCCCCCCCCCGTTCGCTCTACCGTATCCCCCCTCCCCCCACAGCTGTACCGACATTTTACTGAGAAGCTCCCTCAGGGACAGACAATGCCTAAAACTTACTGCACAGACTCGTTCCCAATGTTGTATCAAAATTAAAGCCCGTTCTCTGCTTTTTTTTCAAGTCTATTTTGTCAAAACAGACACACCCTATTGCACATTATATAAAACTGCACAAAACTTGCATTTCGTCTTTTTCTCCTCTATCTTTTTTTATGATGTTTTCAGTCAACACCAAACAACACGACGAATTAGGGAGTGACAATACAGTACAACGTTTCGGATTGTTTATTTCTTTTTTTTTAATTTTTTTTTCTTCAAAATGTTCGATAATACGTTTATATATTTATGTTCCTTGCCTGTAGACAAAGTGGTCGTCATTACTTTTTGAAGTTAAGTTTTGAGTTTTATAAACGATGTAATAAGGTTCGATTTTGTGTTTACAGCATTTCGCGGTTTCGTTATAAATGTCGCAAGCGCTCTCTGTGTTTCTGTGTCCAAATGCACTCGTACAGAATCTGAATTGAATAAACTATCAGCGATCATTGTATCGGTTAGTTTCTATCCTCTGTACAGTGGGCACTTTAGCAATAGATAAATAAATAAATAAAATATAAAAGTGATCGTTTCATTATAAGCGTGTTTGAGCGGTGATTACCACCTTTCTAAACAAAAATGTATCGAGTCTGGCTTCAAGATTACCCCTTTCTCCGCGTTTCTGTTTGTTTGTTTGTTTGATTTTTGGACACGAGGGGCAACACATACGACACCAAGTGGCCTCTGTTTGTCACACACGGCCTTTGGTCCACAAAGTACACCTCCTCCCCCCCCCCCCCACCCCACCGACTTGTACCCAGAAAAACAACCTCCTTGTGTTATCATTCACCAAATATGGTAGTCATGACTACGGATGACCTGACTACCGATCTTCCCTGCTTCTGATGTTCCAGAGAAAATCTTTCCCTCAGGAGTGCTCCAGCAGGG
>OX457024.1:9758477-9895557 GCA_949752745.1 Protula sp. h YS-2021
TTCAACGATGCCCGACAGACGTTGATTAGATGTCGGAAAAAAGTGAAAAAAAAAAAACGTTCATTGGTCTTTTCCTGAGAAAATGACGTATTCTGAGAAGTGTTACAGGAGATTACTAAAGCACAATAGTTATTTGTGAATTAAATGGCTAATTTTCCTATAGAACCCTGCTTTAAAAGATTCAAAACATTGTATTCTGTTGTCAGAAAAATCTCGTTGCCGCGGATTTTCTGACAACAGCGTACCCTGTTCTTTATCTTATAACCGTGACTGAAACACCCCCACTGCGAATGTTGGGGAATACTTTATCTTAAATGGTAATACTTTTATGTATTCTCCATTCAGTATATGTACCTGCAACTCTATTAGGTCATAAGAAAAAATGTATATATAAGCAACTGGTGAAAAACAGTACACGGATTCAAGGAAGGATGTGTTTATAAACTTTCTTAATATAAGAATAATTGAGTGACCAGACACTGAATCCACAGCTCTACAAAAGCAGAGTGTTGATTGATATTAAATATAATTTATATAACTATGAATAAAATAAGTATGATGTTAGATTTATTTGTGTTTGGCTTTTGGATAACTATTGTGTTACTGGCGCATTTTGAGCTTAATACAATGGCATTAAGTGCTGAGTGTGAGCAGATAACTATACCATTATGCATGGATATACCATATAATTATACCATAATGCCAAACTCATTCAACCACCAATCACAACAGGAGGCTGGATTAGAAATACATCAGTTTAGTCCATTGGTAGCAGTAAACTGCTCTTCATATCTTAAATTCTTTCTGTGTACGCTTTATGTACCAGTATGTAGTACTCAAAAAGAGACAGTACTCCCGTGCCAAGAATTCTGTGAACAGGCTAGAAACGGCTGTCAAGAACTTATGGATCATTTTGGATTTGAATGGCCAGATTCATTAAAATGCAGTCGTTTTCCAGAACAGAATTCAGAGACGTGCGTGACTCTTCAAGATAATGGCTCATATTTTATCACAAATGCAAGCAAGCCAACGAATGAATCAACAGGTCAATGTAACACGGATTTGATAATTACCTGTTAGACACACTGGAGGTCCTTTTGGGCTCATTCCGGGGCGGAAAGGGGTAAAGCATCGTATCATAAAAAATGCACTGAATCAACAACACTAAAAAAGTATTATAAAACAATGCATAAGATTTAAAGAATAAAATATCTGGTTAATAGCGAATTTGTTGCCGGAAACCTAATGATTTCATTAGCGCCTCTTGTGTGTCTAACTGGTGGGGTTTTGTTCTAACTTTTTTGTGCATTGATTCTTTAACAAAATGTTAAGTTTTTGCGCAGTAAAATATCCCATTTTGACCTGACATAACATGCAATATTTTATTTGAAATTGGTACTTTGGTCAACTGCCGAATTATGGATAAACTAATATATCCATAATTCGGCAATTGACAAAACTACAAATGTGAAATATATAAAACTGCCTGTTAGGTTCGGTCAAAGTGGCATATTTTACTGGGATTGCTAGATACGTTTTAAGGAATGTCAAAGAGTTCATATACAACTTCTAAAATAAATTATTAAATATCGTTTGAATGCTACTTTCAATGTACTGATTTTTTAACAAGGAAGTGCATTTAAAATATTAGATTTTTCAGAATATGCACATTTGTAGGACATATTTTTAACAGTAAGTTCTTTGAAAACTTTTTAGTGATATAACATTTTAAGACAAAATATTCTGATATTTACAAATAGCAGATATTTGGCAAATAAAGAGCAAGATTATTTTATCTCATTGTAGAATGCATATTCCAGCACTTTGGTGCTTCCTGTGAACACAAATGCAACTGTGAAGAAAATACAACTTGCGATAAAGAATCTGGAATTTGTCCGTCCGGTTGCGCTCCAGGCTGGTATGGAGAAAACTGTACTCAAAGCACTGAGCAACGAGGTAATGAATTTACTGCTGAAATTATTAAAATCCGTTCCCCAAAAAGTAATTTAAGCAACTCGACAAGAAAAGAATAACATATAAATAAATCAATCAATAAAATTTAAACGAATTAGCAGTTATGGAAATATAAAGGATTGTTTTACCATTCGTCTTAAAATTACCATTCATTTGTATCTACATGAAGCTTAAATGCCTATCAGACAAGGAATTGGAAATGTTAACGTTCGTGGATTAGAGATGGCCAAAGCGATCAAGGTAATGAAAGAATTTTATTGTACTTCGTTCAACAGAGTGCACATTTCAACACTTTGGCCCCTTGTGTGAATACAAATGCCATTGTGCTGATAATTCAACTTGTGGCCAGGACTCGGGTGTGTGTCACTCTGGCTGTGCGCCAGGGTGGGACGGAAGAAACTGTTCATTAATCATAGAGACAGGTAGTACTTGATGTGATGTTCAAATTTTATTTATTTTTTTATTTTAGTTTATTTATTCAAAATACTTCTTGAACGTTTATCAGAGGATGAAATTAGACGCGCACTGTCCTGTGAAAGCTGAATTAGAATACGTAATTCTCATAATATATAAGAAGCTTCAAAAGTTTACAGCTTCAAAATATTTCACAAAAGTTTTGAGTTAAGCCAAACACATATATACATAAAAAGTATGGCTACACGACAGACTATAAAAGCTTTAAGTTTACATATTGAAACTTATCTAGGACCCAAAATACTGCGATGCAAAACTGATTTGAAAAAATGTGCATAAAATAATAGGCCTGATGCTAATGAAAGAACTTGATCGCATTTCATTTAACAGAGTGTTCATTTCAACACTTTGGTCCCTCTTGTGAATTTAAATGCAATTGCGCTGATAATTCAACTTGTGATCAAGACTCGGGTGTGTGCCAATTTGGCTGTGCGCCAGGATTTAGAGGGAGGAACTGTTCTCTGAGCATGGAGTCAGGTAGTAATTCATACGATGTTCAAATTTAATTATTTCTTTACTTTAAATTGCTTTCAAAAAGAAGAAAGTCTTTAACCGTTCATGAGATAACACAATAAGACTCGTACGCAATAAAAACTACTTTCGTTACTTTAATTTCCATGTAAACTAAATGAAAATATGCATTATTAACTTTGCAACTTACTGTACTTTAAATATTATTTCCTGTTTTCTATTTAATTTGAAATCTAAAATCTACAATGTGTATGCCTCTCCATTATTTTGCATAAACTTAAAGCTTTAAAGATGCAAAGTCGCATTTAAAAAGCAAAATGTCCTATTTATTGTGTTACAGACTGTATATTTCAACACTTTGGTCCCTTTTGTGAACATAAATGTAATTGCAATGGCAATTTAACTTGTGATCGAGAATCTGGACTATGTCCGTCTGGTTGTGCACCTGGTTGGGACAGACCAAACTGTACTGTAAAAGTAGAGCACAGAGGTAATTTATACCGTTCTCAACGTATTTCTATAAAATATAAAGCAAAGAATCAGATTGAGCTGAAGTGAGAAATGTAATGCATTGTTTAAAACGGCATCATTATAACATTGCTATAATATTTAAAACAGATAGAGTATGAGCAAATCGAAAATATTCATTATAAATAGAAGCTTCTGTTTGACAAGGAAATACTGATATACAGTTATTTACTAGGACACCTTGGGTTCTTATCACAGCCCTAAAATATATTGAAATAATAAACAAATATGTATATATAATATATCAATCTTTATTCGATATGGCCATACATTTTAGAATTTAGCATTCATGGGGTGGAGGTGAGCAAAGCTTTTATGGGTTAGGGTTTATGGGGACAAAGTAAACATAACGTTTAGGATTAGCATTCATACGATCAAGGTGGTCATGGTTTTCATGGGTTAGTGCTCTAGGGTTTGAGATGATCATAGTGTTCAGAAACTTAATTAAGTTTCGTTTCACAGAATGTGCATTTCAGCACTTTGGCCCCTCCTGCGAATACAAATGCCACTGTGCTGATAATTTAACTTGCAACCAGGAATCTGGCATGTGCCCTTATGGCTGTGCACCTGGGTGGGGTGGGCAAAACTGCTCACTGAGTACGGAATCAACAGGTAATTTTATGCATTGTCTAGCGTTTAGTTTTACGTTATAATTCCGTATATATTGTATTGTTACTCAGAGTTATACTTTTAGCAGATTTTAGAATCGTTTTTATACAATTTTAACTGGATTGAAAATATCAGTAAAACTCTGAACTCAAAGATGCATTGCAGAGCATAGGATTGAAAATATTTTCAGAATGCACTTTTCAACACTTCGGACAATTCTGTAACCATATCTGTAACTGTGCGAAGAACACAACGTGTGATCCGGAATCTGGAGTATGCCCTTTGGGTTGTGCGCCTGGCTGGAGTGGAAAGAATTGTTCCTTAGAAGAAGGTCAGATTTACAGTGCTTCAAAAATTTTGTTAGGCAGCGGTATCGGTGTGACTGTTTAATTTATATTTAAAACAATGAAAATGATATTGTTTTGTGCAAACCTCAACAGAGTTCGTTTGATTTTTCCAAATATTTTATTTGTTCTACAGAATGTGGCTTTCAGCGGTATGGCAAATTGTGCAAATTTAGTTGCAATTGTATCGGAAACACTACATGTGATAATGTATTTGGAGTTTGCCCATATGGTTGTGCTAGTGGCTGGAAAGGAAGAACGTGCTCTCGGAAGAGTCGTAACAATGGTACGTTATTACGTATCATTGTATTGTTTCCTGACAATCAATAACTGTTAGATCAATAAAGACAGACATATTCTGGCAATTTTAGATGAAATCGTTAGCGATATGTAGCTAATACATGTGTACATTTGCTAATTGTTGCTGATAAATCTACCGTATATAAATCTGAGCCGACAGAAGAGTCACACTTTTAACTTTGCTAGCGCAATTTAAAAAACGCAGTAAAATTATTTCTTATTCTGGGTGCAGCGAAATTAAATTAAATGTCTATCAGCAACAAAAAGCCAAAAACAAGGATTCGCGCAAGCTTTTTTATTCGTAAAATTGATTGATTTGGTTGGGTGTTATTCGGTTTGGTTTCAAATCACTTCTACTAGTCAGCAGTGGCAACTTAATTGCAAGATGTTAAGCGGAAATTGTCCTAGAATGCAATATTTTTCAGAATAGTGCTAAATTTTTTTCTCACGAAGTTTGCATTTGACGGAATTTTTGTATATTTGTTTTGTTGTTGCGTGAAACTTTTGTAAAGTTACGTTAAAAACATCTTTAAAAATAACAATTTGCATCTATTATTGTGTTTTTTAAATTGCGTGAGTATTTCAGTAATAAAACAATATATACTGTATAATTTCTCAAAATTATCTATAACGGTTACATTAATAATATTTTATAATTAATAATAATAATAATAATATGAAAAATGTGATGAAGCATATGGAATAGTTAATATGTATATTACAGAATTTCATGTGAGATGGATCGTGGTATCGGCTGTCTGTGGAACACTTTCCGGTCTCCTAATTGCATTAGTATTGTTTTTCACTGTAAAAACTGTAACAACTAGTCGGTGAGTGCTTGTAATTGAACAAATCTTCAATAGTTTTTGTTTTTGCAAATCTATATCCACCATATAAAAACACATGAAGGTGATTTAGTTAAGCCATTAGGATGATTCACACCCACAAGTGATTTAGCAGTAAGTATAACATAATACACTATCTGATAAGACATTGAAAACATTTTGTTCCGTAATAGGTAATGCATGAGCAACTATTCCGCTATGCAATAACGTACTTAATGTTGTTGCTTAATGAGAAATCCGTTACTTCTGCAACTTTATCCTTGGTCAAATTTGCATCAGAATTACTTCAAAGTTAACATCTATCCATGGCAGTTTATTGTTCAACTTTGTGACAATTATGAGATTAACTTATGAGATCACGACAAGCTTTACACCAAACCATGGTTGTTTTTAATCTCTTTCACATAAAATCTTAAACATTGTTTCTACATGTGTTTCCATTTCAGGAGAAAACAACAGAAAGGCGACGGCAAGGAAGAAGAGAGAATACAAACCGCCCATGATCCACCTGTGGTGTTCGCTGACAGAGATTGTAATCTTGAAACGTCACACGTCGATTTATCAACCATTGTGAATCAGGAAGTGTAAAATCCACAAACCAAGATCGTTAGACAAAAATCAGAACTCAACGAAATGATATGATGGTCTTATACATATCAGCAATCTAACTTCCAGGGTAGGCGGCAGCAAAGTTGGACAAACCAATGAACGTTGCTAAAGAGTGTAAACAACGGAGAAAGGTTTTTAAGTCGTGTGCGTTAATCACGTAAGTACTTTAATAATACGACAATGCGATACAACTGAAGTTTTGCTTTTGTGTATATTTCTGGTTCGTATATTTATTGTGGCTATTATGTGTAATACACATTCAAATAAGTTTGTGAAAATGGTTTTACACCGTTGCTATATTCTAGCTGCATGCAAGCCATTACTGACGTCACCCTCATAGCTGAAGAATTATAAAGGTTTATAGGGTGCTGTTAAAGGATAATAAGAGTGCTGTTAAAGAGAAGAGCATAATAATACTTTAGAATTCGATGACCGATCGACGAATACTTCAGTGACAGTAACTCAGAATACCTTGGTAACTATGCTTATAGTACTCGAGATTACTTCGATGGCTGTATGAGTTCAATATTCGATGCTTTTGTCCTTACAAAGTAACATTTTGAGATGAAACTGGGTCCGATTATGTTGAAAATTGCTACATGACTTGTACTGTTGTGTCATTAACCCATTTGTCATATTGAGATCAATTTTAGGTTAGTCCGTAGATTTGTAATTATGACAATGTGACAATGTGCCACATTGTCATAAGTACTATAGCTGACAGCATTATGGTGTCGCTCTTAGTTGTTTTGCTATCCTGCACTACTATAAATCAAGGAATGTCACAGCAAATCCGCAAAATGTCTACTGGGATACGCAAGAATCCTGAGGGTCTTTTTTATGACTACACCTTTGAATGTCTTTGAGCTTCTTTTGTCGCAGGCTTCTTCTACGTGCTGCTGTCTCAACATGAGTACCATACAAGTATTTGCTGGCCTAGAGAAGAGTGTTTGGATTACAACACATTAAACCAGGGAACTTTAGCCATCTTCTCAATTCTGCCCTTGAATGGTAGACATTAGCTATGGCCAGGGCACTGGGAACGTTTATTTTTGCAGCGTCGCCTTTGATTGACCAGCTCTTCTGCTGGATTTCATTTAGACAGATAATGTAAACTTGGTACCAATGAGTCTATTGCCTGCCAGGGCCAAAGAGTACATTGTCAGGGTGTATTACCTGCATTGGCTGTATATTTGTATGTGTACGTTTATGCATATGTGTATGTGATTTGCTCATTATATGTCTTCTCCGAACTGAACATATCAAGTCGTTAACACTCCTTATTGGAGACTCTCCCAGCAGTTAGTATCTAGTCAAGTGAATATCAAAGGTCAAGCTTAATTTCGATAGAATGGCATTGAAACATCTATACATTTATCCCCTTGTTCTTCGGTAATTTATTCAGTAGAATTGCTGTTCCAAGAAATATTGCGTTTTTATTAGTGTTGATATGCAGAGCAATCCACAATATCACTTCAAAGAGTATCGCTTAAAATGTAGAAAACTTAATACACAATCATATAAGTAATGTTTGCTATATCTATATCCAAATGATTGTCACTAAAATACAATATTCAAGGCCTTATGGTTATTTGCTTTCCTAAATAAGTATGTCTTCAACTTCCTTTTGAAATCAAGGAGGCATTCGATCTTTCGGAGTTCATTTGGAAGATCGTTCCACAACTTGGGGGCGATCGTACTAAACGCACGTGAACCATATTTATTTCGATATTTTGGAACGACTAATTGAGATATCAGATGACTGAAGGTTTTTAGATGGTTCGTATCTGACCAACTGTTCATTGAGGTAGCTTGCGTCGGTTTCATTCACGGATCGATGGGCTATGCTAAGTACTTTGAATTCGATTCTCTCTTTCATAGGTAGCCAATTTAGTTTTTTCAGGTGAGGTGAGGAGTGATATGTTGGCGCCTTAGTATTTTGAGTAGCAGTCTCGCAGAGCAGATCATTACCTCCTGCAGACGATATATACTAGCCTGTGATAGACCAATAAACAGACTGTTACAGAAATCTACTTCGCTTATAACGAGTGCGTGAACTAAGCATTTTGCAATATCTGCGTCAATAAATCGACGGATTTTCTTTATCCACGATCTATAAAAATAAGTTTTACACACGGTGTTTACTGGATCGTTCGTAGACATTTAGGCGTCGCTGACAAAACCGAGGTTTTTTACTTTCTTTGCTCGTTTCACAAGATCGCCACAGACAGTTATTAATACAGTTGCAAAGATTTCTTGATTTTTCTTACTGGATAGGACAAGGAATTCGGTTTTATCTCAGTTTATTTTCAGCTTGTTGCTGACCATTCTATACGCGATTTTTTCGAATCTAGTAAACAACTGAGTCACACATTCCTCGATATGCCGCGGATGTGGTGTCAATATGTCTGCGTAGAGGTGGTATAACAGCAATAACAGGCGTATCAGTCATTCCATTGGTTGGGTGTAGTTGGAGTAAACCTAAGGACTGAGTACAGAACCTTGTGGCCAAATCAGCGTTGCGGCCAACATCAGCATAACAGGGTTAGAGTAGCTATCACTTACGGTAACATACATTTCACGGTCACAGCACAGAGATAGATTTTATCCATTTGAACACCTGGCTGGATATTTTATGTGTAGCATCGCGACGTTTTCTCCATTTTATCCATTTGAACACCTGGCTGGATATTTTATGTGTAGCATCGCGAAGTTTTCTCCAAAACTACTTGAAGACAAGTGGTTGTCTAACTGAAATGTAACTGCTCGCTCAATAATGTTTCCGGTAAAATTTAGGTTAGAGCAATAGTTCTTCAGAACTGTGTCTAGATTTGGCTGTTTGGGGAGTGGTTTTACAACGACGGATTTGTATTTAAGTGTAAAATGTCCATCAAGAAGTGAACCATTCACAATGTGCGTTAATGCAGATTTCATTCCAGCATTTATTCGGTATGGATGTAGGTGCTGCATCTAGTTCACAATATTTTAGGTTTGACTGTCTCAGTAACTTTGAAACATCTTCCTGAGTGAGAAATGTGAAACTATTCATTTGTAACATTGGTATTACACCTCATTCGCATCCATCGTACTCCATGGCTAAAGTTTCCTTATCATTTGGAAAACCCTTTCTTATGTTATCAATTTTGTTTGGAAATAGTCTCAAAATTCAGTGGCTAGTTCTGACGAGGAGACATGCCGGGGGATTGGATTCTCCTTTATTTTGTTTATCGTTTAAAATTTAAAATTGGTTTCGCTTCCGAAAGCTGTGCCTAAGTTGTCTAAATTCATGTTAATTAGGTTTTATTATGTTGTAGTCCGAAATATCATTTTTGAAATCATCTATATTGATATCACAATACTCGCGGTAAGTCAATTTTTTCCTAGATGTAGCAATGGCTTCGCTCGTTTCTCCTTTGCAAAATAGGGTGTGATGATCGGATAAAAGATCTCCAATGACAACATCTTATACACAAAGATAGTCACTATTTCGAGTGATTGTATTATCTACAGTGTGGCTCTTTTCATAGGTAGCCTCGAGCACATGCTGTTGTAAGTTGAAAGAAAGAAGTGTCTCTTGCAATCGACGTTTTGAACTGTTTTCAAGATGATCTCAATGTATGTTAAGATTAATGGTTCTTTGGTCATAGCATACTCTATCATGAGACAGGTAAACTTTTCGATACGCTTTGGGACCGTCAATTCCGGCGGTCTATAAACTGTGATGATGTTGCATGAAAAGCTTCCGGATTTAACATTTGTTACCAGGTGTTCGAATAATTCGTAATGGTCACTAATTATTTTGCTTGGGGAAAAGATATTTAGCGTTAAAGTTTGTCAGTCATGACACCGTACACATTACGCTTTTAATATTGTCGACAGTGTATTTATACTATTTATATGACACATATTTCGGCTTCTGACGGAGGACCACATCTTATGCCTTAGACTTAAATTGTTTTCAGAGCACTTTTTGGGTTTAGGTCTCAGAAACCCCGAAGTTCGCTTTTGCGATTACATTTCTGGTGTTGGTAAGTCATTTCAAGTCATTTTTTAACCGATTGCAGGAATTTATAGAGAACTCTGCTCAACTTGCGTCAAATGTATTGCCTTTTAACCCCATGCATGCCCTGCTGCCGTTTTGCGTGAAGATTGGTAACTGCATAAATATAGTATAAATATAAATTAATGGTATAAATACAACAATTCGTAAATCGTCTGATTATTGGTGAAACTTGGCTAACTGGACCATAAACAAATATCAGAAACTGTGCCAGGTCAAGGACTGTGTCATGGGGTACGGCCTGAAATTATGCTGCTGGAGTTGATTGAGCTCCAACACTGCGTGCCAACACTTACGACAGAAATCTTCAAATTCTTCAATAGTGCACGGATGTAAGGTGTTATATGCGTGAGGTGGCTACGTGGAAACACTAATTGAAACTAAACAGACGCCAAGTTGCCGCCATGTCTTTATTTACAACCGGAAGTCACTGGCTACACATATACACAACATTACCCGCGTACTGAAACAAGACTTACTGTGTAGATTACTGCTTAACTGTGCTTTAACCGCTATTTTGCTACCAGCATTCAGTTGAACACTTTATCTGATTATCAAACAAAGAGATATAAAATTTATAAGTATACTAGACAGAATATATCAATTAAATTACCTAAAAATTGCGGAATTTTACTTTTTCAACTTTTTTTTACTCTACATTATCGTTGTCACTGCGATTCGACGTTCTCTGATCATAAACTCGATCCATGAGTGTGACTTCAAGGATCACTTAACAGGCATGGAAATGAAGCTCGAAGTAATTATAAAGGACAATGAATACGCAAAATAACTACTTCAGAGGTATCTAAACCATAACGTTAAACTTGCCACTTACTTCAGATATATCATAAGCAATTAAACGCAAAAGATAAATCCAAAATTCTCTTCTTTTTATATTTACCGTACACAATTACAGCAGCTGAAATGTCGATTAACTGTAAAAATTGCCAACATTACAGCAACATTATCAGCACTTTAACTGAACTGCAACCAGCTATCAAATCAGCACCTGTACAACATTAAAAAAACATAAAACGTTAATATTGGCATAGAATAAATGAATAATAATTGAATATAGCAAAATATCTTAATTGTACGACATTTAACTAAAAGTTAGTCCTCGAAACCGTACTTTTTTGGCGATCTTACAGAACGACCTGATCGCGGTACACGACTACCGACACTTGAAATTTCAGTTCTTGCTTTAGCAGGTGAAACGGGGTGTGAAACATTAACAGAAGGCTCTGGAATTCTAACTGTCACAGTTTTTCGGCTAGAAACAACGGGTTTCTCTTTTGAAATCATGGTTTCACCAGATGTAGATGGCGCTATGCTACACGGAATAGCTGTACGGTCTACTGTCGGGTTAGATTCCATGGGCTTGGGTAAAACAGTTAATGGCTGAGGGGTATTATCGCTCTTGATACGTTTTTCTTCAACCGGGTGTTGTGAACAACGGATTTGGTCAACGTGTCTTCTCCAAATTGATTTGTCGACCAAAACTTCATACATTAACGTTCCGATTTTTCGCGAGATAACTGCAAATGTCCATTTTCCGTGCTTTTGTCGATAGTTCCTCACAAGCACTTCATCACCCACACTAAAAGAACGGCGCTGAAATTCGTCTTTGGTGTTTACATTTCTGTAAACGATGTCGCGCAAACTAGGTTTTGCCAAATCCAGCCTTGTTTTGATTTCTCGTCCTAGGAATAACAAGGATGGGGTCTCGTTAGTAGTTGCGTTTTTAGTTGATCGATACATGAGTAGAAATTTGGCTACTTTCTCGTGCATTGAACGAGGTTCGTGCTTCATCGATTTGAGACTAGATTTCAGACTCTGCACCATACGCTCTGTTAAACCGTTTCGCGAGGGTTCAAAAGGGCTCGTAGTTTTGTGAATAATTCCATGTAGTTTTAAGAATTTCTGGAAGGCTTCAGAATGGAAGGTTGTACCATTGTCTGTACAGATAACATCACAAATTCCATAGGCGCTAAACAGTTCTTGAAGCACTTTTACAGTTTCCGTGGCAGTGATTTTTTCCATGATTCGTACCTCTGGCCATCTGGAGTGTGCATCTACTATTATGATAAACATATGGCCTTGAAAAGGTCCTGCAAAATCAATGTGGATCCTTTTCCACGGCTGACTTGGCCATTCCCATGGGTGCACCGTAGCTCTTGTTGGAGCTTTGCTTATCTCTAAGAAGCTCGGGCACATTTTAGCTTGTGTTTCGATATCTCTGTCGATATTGGGCCACCAAATGTACGATCTAGCCATTTTTTTCATTTTCACCACACCAGGATGGGCACTATGGAGTTCTTGCAGAAATGCTCTCTGGAACTTTTCCGGAATAACCACTCTGTTTCCAATGAGCAGACACTCTTGTGAAATAGATAATTCTGATTCATGTGAGTGATAAGGAGAAAGATCTTCTTCAACTTTCCCGGGCCAGCCATTTCTTGTGAATTCGAAACCTCTAGACAATACCTGGTCTTTTGACGTTGCCTGGGCAATTTGTTTGAATGAAATCGGAAAGTTGTCGAGTAGGGCAGCGTAGAATATTGCTCTCTCTCCTGACGAACTTTTCTGGCTTACCGGAAGAGGTAGTCTACTTAACCCGTCAGCGTTAGCGTGTTCACTTGTCTTTCTGTATTCAATTTCATAATTATAGCCAGTAAGGAAAATGGCGTATCTTTGCATCCGCGAAGCCGTAGTTGTTGAAATACCTTTTCTGGGATTGAAGATGGAGACCAAAACTTTGCAGTCGGTAACTAGAGTAAATTTTCGGGCAAACAGGTACATGTTAAATTTTTTGATGCTCCAAATGATGCTGAGGGCCTCTCGATCGATTTGAGAGTAATTTTGCTCAGCTTTTGACAATGTTCTTGATGCAAAACTAATGGGGCGTTCGCTTCCATCTGGGTAGATATGCGAAATAACTCCAGAAATACCTTTTGATGATGCGTCACAGTGCAGTCGAAGCGGCAGTTTCGGATCATAATGTGCTAAAACGAGATCAGATGTGATGAGATCCTTCGTTTTCTTAAAAGCCGTTTCACATGAGTCTGTCCATAGCCATTTCTGATTTTTGTGGAGCAACTGGTGCAATGGATGTAGTATCGTAGACAAGTTGGGTAGGAAGCGGTGGTAGTAGTTCACCAGTGCGACCCAGCTTCGTAATTCAGAAACATTTCTTGGAGCTGGCGCATCTGTAACTGCCTTGACTTTCGAATCGGTCTTGTGGATTCCGTCTTTGTCGACGATGTGAGCACAAAATTAAATGGAATCTCTGAAAAACTCACACTTGTTGGGGTTGACTTTAAGGCCGTATTCTATTAATCGCTGAAAGACTTTCTCGAGGGTACATAGGTGATCATCATCGTCTGAACCGGTGATTATCATGTCATCCAAAATACACTGCACGTTTTTGATACCCTTTAAAACCTGTTCAATTGCGCGTTGCCAAATAGAAGCAGCTAGGGAAATACCATACGCCAGTCGATTGAAAACAAAAAGTCCTTTCTGTGTGTTGATGGTCAGGTATTTTCTCGATTCTTCGTCCACTACCATTTGAAGATACGCCGTTTTGAGGTCTATCTTTGAAAATTTCTCTCCACCTGCCAATGTTGCTTACATGTTCTCAATAGTAGGCAATGGGTACGAGTCAACATTGAGCTGTGGGTTGACAGTGACCTTAAAATCGCCACATATCCTAACAGAACCGTCCTTCTTCAGAATTGGGACAATGGATGCAGCCCAATCACTCCACTCTACCGGTGAAAGGATCCCTTTACTCATCATGTTGTCCAGCCCCTTGTCGACCTTGCTCCTCATTGCGAACGGGCCTTGTCTGGGTTTGCAAAATTTAGGGGTAACTCCCTCTTTGAGATGTAACTTCGCAGTTATCCCTTTTAGCTCACCCAGTTCTTTGCCGAAACACTCATTATACCTTTCCAGAAGATGGTCTAATTTCTTCTTACCTCGAGCCATTCGTATGGACTTGATTTCGTGCCAATTTAACTTGATGTGTCGGAGCCAATCTCTACCGAACAAAGGTGGACCTCCCCCGTGAAGAATGTACAGCCGCAAACGATGTTCCTTACCTTCGTGTTCCACCAGAACATTCACGTACCCTTCTGGCCTTACACATTCTCCAGTATAGGTTTTTAACACAACATTTGTTCTCCGCAGCCGTAATTTACCAAGATGGCCCTGATCATCCCTTTTCGATATTATCGAAAGCGCAGATCCTGTATCAAGCTCCATTTTGATCATTTTACCGTTTATTTTAGGACTGACCGTAATGGACGCACATTTCTTCTCGCTATTGTTGTTTACATCGCAAACAACTTCCGTATAGCCGAGATCTGAACAGGAAGTGCTGTCGCCATTGGATTCTTCACTATCCGTGGTCACTTCATCGTCATCAACATAAAAAACTTTCTTCTTTGGCTTTCGCTTCTTAAACTGGTCTGCCCCGGTCTTTTTGCTCTCGGAAGATGACTTACCGGATTTCTTCATCTTGCATCTTCTCTTAATGTGGCCTTTCTTACCGCAGTTGTGACATTTCTCGTCCTTAAAACGGCAATCCTCGGGGCCATGACCATTTCTGCCACACCTGAAGCAACGATCTCCAGTGGTTCTCTGCAACTTGTTAACATTTGCCGATGCTCCTTGGATTTCCGATACATCCTTCATGGCCATCTCCATGGCAATTGCTATCTCTTTAGCCTTCTGGTAGGTAAAATTCTTTTCCGACAGCAATCTTTTCAGGACATTTTCGTTCTTTATCCCACAAAACAGCTGATCTCTGAGGTGCTCTGCCAGATGCTCACCGGACTCACAATGCTCACTCAGCTTTTGGAGGACACCCACATAATCTTCAACCGACTCACCCGTCTGTTGCTGACGCTTGTAGAACCGGTATCTCTCTGCTATCACGTTGGGCTTTGGACTGAGATGTTCTTGCTGCAACTCACCAATTTGCTGGAACGTCTTTGTTGATGGCTTGTTAGGTGAACACAGGCTATGTAGCAAGGAATAGGTCTTTCCGCCAAACAGACTAAGAGTTAATACTGCTCTAACCTCTCCTTGTACAGCTCCCAGTCACCAGCAGTCTCGTCGAAAGGCTCCAATCGTCCGATCAGTGATGCCATCATTCAGAAGTCACTTCAGAAAACACTCACTTTTCCGTTATCTTCGGTACTTTCCTCTGCGTCTATCTTCTCCACCAGAACCTCATAACCTAACAACCGGAAGTCACTGGCTACACATATATGTTACAGTGAATCTGTAAAACCAGCGAATCTATAGATTCGCTGAAAATTTCAGCGAATCTGTAGATTCGCTGATTCACTTAGCGAATCTGTAGATTCGCTGAAAATTTTCAGCGAATCTACAGATTCGCTGGTTTTTCACCTTTAAAATTATACAGATTCGCTGAAATTGTCTGACCAGTCATCTTCAAGGACAGGATTACTTGTGTTGGGTGATATTTGAAATTTAATTGCTTTTGTGTGATTTCTTTACTCTAGAGGTGTTTTACACACCTTTTTCTTGTTTTTTTTTTTTTTTTTTGGGGGGGTGTGATATATTGCAATCGGAACTTTTAAAATTACATATATTTATATTTAACTAGCTTTAAAATGCATTGTTGAAATGCGAATTTCTAGTCTCAAATGAAAAACAGTTTCGGAAAGCGTTCGAAAATATTTGCTATCAATTTTTTTTTTTTTTTTTTGGGGGGGGGGGGGGGTAGAACATACTGCAATCGGAACTTTTAAAATTACACATATTTTTATTTAACTAGCTTTAAAATGCATTGTTGAAATGCAAATTTCTAGTCTCAAATGAAATATTGGAAAGCGTTCGAAAATATTTGATATCAATATTCACAAAGGCTTAAATTAAGTTTCTCTCTTTGTGTTATCGTCTTTCATAAAAGTGATCACAGCAAATCTTAATACTATTGTTTCTAAATAAATTGCAATCATTACTTCCCTTCTGAGTGTCATTCAAATTGCTATTAGCCAGATTGCAGTTACTTTTCCGTGAGTGTAACACAAAAATATCTTCACCTCCGAGTGATATAAATTGCAATTGATTTACGGTACGCTTATCTAATCAGTGTTAATTTTCGATGCTCAGCACACTAATAGTTTAATTTAACAGAAACTGATAGGACAAGGATTTCAACGTATAGAAACTTTATTCCGGTGTGAAAGCATATAAATCGCTGCATTTTCATCAAATGACCAAAAAACCTCAGCTACATGAAATGAGTTAATAGCAATGGAAAAAGAAAATGAAGCCCGATTTTAATAAAGTCCCTTCACACAAAAGTCGCTTCACTGGCGTAATCACACAAAAGCAATAAAATTTCAAATATTAGCAAAAACAAGTGATCATGTCGGTAAAAATGGCCGATCAGGCAATTTCAGCGAAGCTGTATAATTTTTTAGGTGAAAAACCAGCGAATCTGTAGATTCGCTGAAAATTTTCAGCGAATCTATAGATTCGCTAAGTGAGTCAGCGAATCTACAGATTCGCTGAAATTTTCAGCGAATCTATAGATTCGCTGGTTTTACAGATTCGCTGTAACATATACACAACATAAGGCGTCTTTGCGATACAGTTCGAAACACTTTCACAAAATCCAGCACTGACATATCCATCTATCTTTAGAGCACACACAATGCTAAATGAGTTTGCTATCCTCGTCGCGTTCCCTGAAAATACAGACATGTAACATATTTTGTATTGCATAATACCATGAAAATGAATCCGTGAGAGTTCAATCATATTGAGCTACTTCCGTTACCACAT
The DNA here is from genome assembly GCA_949752745.1 of Protula sp. h YS-2021. NCBI lineage: Eukaryota > Metazoa > Annelida > Polychaeta > Sabellida > Serpulidae > Protula > Protula sp. h YS-2021. The sequence continues at coordinate 9,775,517 of OX457024.1, forward strand.
TAATATAATGTTGCTTTGATTAAAGGTAATCAGTCTCACAACCAAAATCAAAGTTCTGTAATATAAGAAATGTATGGTATTTATAATTGTATGTATTTCTTTGAAAAGGAGTGAGCCAATAAGAAAAAGAGCAGCATTTTTTTGCACCCACTTTATCATCACAGCCTGATCTTCTATTAGCCAATACTTCAGACGACAGTAGTAAAAAACCGTTTTGCTAATTTATTGTTTGCCCGGACTTTTCCAACCTTTTCTGTTGTTACATTTTTTTTTAAATTCTGAAGATCTGGTAGCGACTTCAGCGGATTTCTTTTGCATAGCTATGAGCCTATAAGCTTGAATTATCGCCCAATCAACACTGCTGTTAGTAAGCCAAATCACACTGTGGGTGTTTCGAATAAAATGCACAAGAATTTTAAACTTCGACTGCGAGGGAACCGGGTAAAAATGGAAGAAATGATAGAAAAAAAATTAGAAGAAATATAGTAAAAACAGCTTATACTCGGAACATAGAACAAATTGAAACTATTTGTTAAAACCTTTAATAAATTGTTAAAATAGCTTGCGGGTTGTTAAAAAAACCCGACTGCCCTTAAGCACGAGAGAAATTTGACATTTAGGCGAAATCTCTCTCATTTCTTTCATTTTTTACCCAGTTATTTTTATTCGAAAACCAGAATTTTTGCGCGTTTTTAGTGGGAACGCCTAAAGTGTGATTTGCCTTATAGCCAATTCGTACTTTCGGCTCTTTCCAATGGAGTTGTCGTTTCGACCGCAGATGTTTTGGTATAAACTATAAATAAATGATAAGGGAAAAATATCAAAATTCTAATTTTCTTTCAATGTGTGCACTTTCAAATGTAAAAGGCCATTATGTGCTGTTTTAAAAACCCGACTGCCCTTAACACTTTGGGCGTTCCCATTAAAAATGGCCAATAACCTTGTCTTTGCCATTTTAATATCGCTCCTCTCTTAACTTTTATGTGCATTATTGAGTTACAGGATGATAGAAAAGGGCGGTTGAAAGAAGCAATAATCCTGGCCAAAAATAATTAATTGACCTGTATTCCTCTCAACAACATATAGAAATGTGTCTGAAATTGTGAAATTTCAGTATGGAAAGCAACAGCAGGCTATACGAGGGCGGAGGGGTGCGAACGGTTACAAGTAGATCCGAATTGTTGAAATGAAAAAGAACAATGCGTGGCGAAACACAAGTTTCATTTTGTCAAGTATCGCTAAATAAAGGGTATTGGAGTGGGAGGGATTGTCAAATGTGCAACTGGCCTATATAGTGGAGTCGGAATGTATCATTTTGTGGCCACCAAGTATAATCTACTGTAATCAATTTTATCGAAGCTAGGATGAAAAAAGAACACTGTGTCCAGGGTTGAGACTTCGTAAAATCTTCCGGTCGCCCGGAGGGCGACCAACTTTAAACAGTTAGTCGCCCGGCACAAAAGTTAGTCGCCAGGCGCAATTTTTGCAAAATTTGTCTAGCCCGCCTCACGTGAAAAAACAACAACGAAATGGTGTTTAAAATAATCAGCAGTATTTACCTGAGAATATTCAGAAAAAAGTTAGTCGCCACTCGGGCGACCAACTCAAAAAAGTTGGTCGCCCGAGCCAAAAATTGGTCGCCACGGGCGACCGGGCGACCGCGAAATCTCAACCCTGACTGTGTTCTGGCTAACAGTTCCTTGTTCAGGGTTGGGTTTCGTCCAGCCTAAAAGGTATTTCTTCCTGACAGTGGAAGAAATCCGGAAAAAAAAGAACTGGAAGAACTGGTTGTTTTTTTGGACAACGCTAGACAAAACTAAGATCATATCTCAATGTTCATTGTATTATCATATGGTCAAATTGTAGTTGTGGTGCGTTAATTTGGACAATAGTCGGGTTACCATTATACCGCATTACATCGCATTAAACCGCGTTACATCGCATTAAACCGCATTATATTATATACGCTGATGCATATATGCAACAATTAGCACGCATATCACTAGCAGTTAGTTCTACTTTTCTGAAAAAAAATAGCCTACAATTGATGAATAGTGAAGCCATTACTAAATCAGTGAAAAAACTGGAGTGTAACGGAGGGTAATTGTTAACTGTTGTGTAAACACTGCGCGCCGAGAAAAAGGTCAGATGTAAGTTTAAACATAAAATTGGAGCAAAATTTCAAAATATTGAGTGTGCCAGCTCAAAGCACAAAGTGGAATTCATCAGGTCTGTGATTAGCGGTGATTGGTTAGTATGATCGAACCGATGCGTGATAACATTGACCAATGACATTCACGGCCCGTGCCATATGAGGTACAGTGTAGAATGCAAACAAGCGATGAACCGACCCACATGCCTAGCCGTGGTGCCAAGCCGCACGCGCTGACTTACTAATTAAACGCGTTGTTGTTTCCCTTCATATTAAAATTTTCGGTACTTTCGGTAGCTTAAGATAAACAAAAAGGCGCCCAGGACAGAGTTTCTTGTAGCTTTGTGCACTTTTGATATGGAAGAAGAAATTGTTTCTTCCGGACAGTTTAAACAAGGTTTTCCTCGTTGGTTTTTTTCGACCTTGAAAAAAAACCCCACTAACACTGCCTAGGTTATCGGTAGATGGTGTTAAGTTTGGTATTAAATGGTAAGCTTTAAGTAAAGATTTAAATCAAGGTAAAAAAGTCAAGAAGTATTTTTTTTAAAAATCTTGTTAGATACTCAAGGTAGAAAAAATCAATGTTATTTTTAAATTACAAAGTAAAAGTTTTTTTATTTTTCAGTTTTAATATCCAAAGCACATCAGTAATATACTGACAGACCATGCTAAGCAAACAACGGCAAAATATAGGTGAAAAAATAACTGTGTGTCTCATCCCCGACCTCCCGGTCATCAAAATTTTCAAACGTAACAAAGTCGGTCCCAGTCGGATCTACTTTTATTAGAAAAAAACATAGAAAGATTACCGATCTACCGGCTTAAATTTTCTATAAATTGAAATGATAATTATTTTGGGGATTTACGTCATATGACCGAACGAATGCTATTTTAGGTCTAATGGAGGTAACGGAGCTTTCAGCTAAGTTAAACATTATTTTCTCTTGCAGCTGAATGAGAGCTAGTCACAAATAGGCCCCGTTAACAGAATGGACCCGAAGGAAATTAAAAGTCACTTGAAGGCGGCAAGAGAAGCCATCGCTAAGAAGGAGTATAAAGAAGCCATTAAACATTGCAAGGTTAGTCACAAACATCACAAATATCACATACATCACAAATGTCACAGACAGCACAGTGTCACAAACATCACAAATGTCACAGACAGCGCAGATGTCACAAACATGACAAATATCACACACATCACAAATGTCACAGACGGCAAAGATGTCACAAACGTCACAAATATCACAAACATCGCAAGCATCACAGATATCACAAATATCACAATCACATAAGACCGAGCGTCCTTAAAGGCGATTATGCTATTCACATCTGTGTGATTACAACCTGTCTCACATTGTATTACCCTCACTAAACCCTGTCTCGATTGCTATTAGTATCTCTTGACTATCTCACTTGACGTAACGGAAGCACCGTGGTTGAAAGAGTCCAGTGTATAATCAGGCGGGACAAGTCGTAAAAACTGGTTTTTCTTCTTCACAGGGAATTCTAAAAGCAGACAAGAGCCATTACAACGCCCTGGTGTTTGTGGGCGTGGCCGCGGAGGGACTCGAGCAGGCCGAGCAGGCACGCATGGCCTACGAGAGGGCCATAGAGGCCGATGCGACGCAGCCCCTGGCCTGGCAGGTGCGTGAATCAAGGGGGTGGTGGGGGTGGGGTGGGTGGGGGGGGGGGGGGTTAGGGGGGATCAAACCAGGGGCGTGGCCGCTGAGGGACTCGAGCAGGCACGCATGGCCTACGAGAGGGCCATAGAGGCCGATGCGACGCAGCCGCTGGCCTGGCAGGTGCGTGAATCAAGGGGGCGGGGGGGGGGGGGGGTTAGGGGGGATCAAACCAGGGGCGTGGCCGCTGAGGGACTCGAGTAGGCCGAGCAGGCACGCATGGCCTACGAGAGGGCCATAGAGGCCGATGCGACGCAGCCGCTGGCCTGGCAGGTGCGTGAATCAAGGGGGTGGTGGGGGGCGGGGAGGGTTAGGGGGATCAAACCAGGGGCGAGGGCGCTGAGGGACTCTAGCATGGCTTACGAGAGAGCCATAGAGGCTGATGCGACGCAGCCCCTGGCCTGGCAGGCGCGTAGATCAAGGGGGAGGGGGGGGGGCGGGGCGGCGGGGGCTAAGAAGGAATCAAACCAGGGTTGTGGCGTGTGGGTTAAGGTGTTTTCAACAAAAAAATGGGCCCTAGTTGAGCGTGAATTGAAAGTGACGTCACCAACAGTATACGAATTAGCAACAGTGGCCATTTGTCCAGCTCTGCACCCAAGAGCTGGTCGTTATATCTCTGTGTTACAGTGATCCTGTGAGCAAGAGCACAGCCGGTATCGCGTTTGTTCGGGCGGGGGTGGGGGGGGGGGAGGGAGAGTTGAGGCGGGGGGTGCGCTGGTGTAGATATAGGCACACATATATACAGTATGGTTTGTAAATGTTGAAGACGCCTTGGTGCTTCAGGGTTTATGCGGATTTTATGAAAAGACTGGTGTCAACCACCGGGAACTGGTGCCTGTGTATGAAAAGCTGCTCGAGCTCAGGAAAGGGTAAGACATTTTATCTATTTATTATTTTTATTTATTTGTTTATTTATTGGGGGTGATACAGCGATGCAGACACATTGATTTTGCTATGCATGCTGCACCCCATCTTGTCCCTTGTGACCTGCCGTGCAAGATTGTTAGAGGCATGTGGTTCCGGCTCGGAGAGTGGTATGGTTCCTCACGGATAGTCCTGTGGTTCCGGCTCGAAGAGTCGTGTGGTTCCGGCACGGCGAGTCGTGTGGCCCCGGCTCGGAGAGTCGTATGGTTCCTCACGGAGAGTCGTGTGGTTCCGGCTCGGAGAGTCGTATGGTTCCTCACGGATAGTCGTGTGGTTCCGGCTCGGAGAGTCGTATGGTTCCTCACGGAGAGTCGTGTGGTTCCGGCTCGGAGAGTCGTATGGTTCCTCACGGAGTGTCGTGTGGTTCCGGCTCGGAGAGTCGTGTGGTTCCGGCACGGAGAGTCGTGTGGTGCCGCTTCCGAGATCTTCCGAGTGAAAGATGATCAAATGGAAATATTGGCATACGTCGCTGTTGTATATAGTCGTATGTTGTAGTGACGAAAAGAAGAGTGCCGAAACGAAAGCGAAACTGGTTGCCACGCTACAGTTCCTGGGTGAACTTGATAGGGTATGTGACATACATGTAATATGCTTGAATCTTTTAGAAACGTCTTTTGCGTGGCGAAGTCTGAATTAGTATGACTATAGTTACTCACGTGACATTCTCTAATATCGGCCACAGTTTGTTCAGTATAAAATGCTAAGAAATTATAATATGACAATGCAGTTGATGTTCTTTCTGAAACGAGGCAAATCTTTCTTTTTTTTTATTTTGTTTATTTATTTATTTGTTTATTTTTGAAAATAACGGCAGGTCAGAATATAACGAGGTAATAGGCAAAAGACAAACCGACCTATTTTTGCGTCGATATGTTTACTTGTTTACTTGTTTGTATGCCACCACAATGTTTGTTGTTTACTGTTGTACAGGCGCTTTGCCTAATCAAAGAAATGATTAATGAAACCGAAGAAGACAAAGTTACCATAGAAACGTGGAAGAAATTGATTGAACTGTCCAATGAGTGTGCTCAGGAGGACGCAGAGAGCGGACTGGTAAGCGGAAAAGGTTCTGCTCCTTATGCTCTCTTTTTGTTTCTCTTCAGATTATTCAAACATTTAAAATTTTAATTGTTTCTAAGTAGATACAAAAATGTAAAATTAAACTGGCAGGGGCATCGTCCTGGAGGGGGCAGGGGCATCGTAGTAGCTTTTGTATATGTGTGATTGACAGCTGAGCAGAGCTTATGACCGGTGCCTGAGCAGTGAGGAGGTCAGCGAGGAAGAGAAGTGCCGCCTCAATGAGCAAGTCATCCGCAGCTTGTGCGAGGTACCTCCCGCCCCCCCCCTTTCCCCCTTCCCCCTCCCCCTCTCTCCCCCCCCCCCCCCATTACGCCAGTGCGTCTTAGTCTGATTCAGGGCATCAGATACAAGGAGCTGCTGTTGTAATATACACCGTCATGAGTTACAATCAGAATCTGACATTGAGTGAATCGCACTGATTTCGAGGGGAGGCAGGGTTCCGACCTGCGTCCAAACTTACAACTCTTCCTCCCCTAACCTCCCCCCCCCCTACCCCCACCCTCGATCTCCCACCAGCCCATAGGAACCGACCCGTTTGTAAACTGGGTCTGTGTTGACATGTCTCTGACGTCATGTCTGTGTTGTTAGATCTGTGTTGTTACATTTGTTTCACGTTTGCGTTGTCATTACTGTGTTTTTATATTTGCGTTGGCACGTCAGAGCTGTTATATCTTTGTTGTTACTTTTGTGTTGTCATGTCTGAGCTGTTCCATCTGTGTTGTGACGTCTGTGTTGTTACATCGGACAACGTCTGTCAATGCTAATCACTGATGTTGCTTGCAGAGAGGGGGCACGACGCAAGACATAATAAAGGCGTGTGTGGAAATGAAGCACGTACACTCTACAAGTATCTACCCACGCCAAGTACTTTGTCAAGTACTGCTCTACACCACTGCAGGTACCGGACCTCTTGGTGTTTACTTTCTGTGTAAATAAACTCGTTCACTTTTCAGTGGGAATTGTTTGTTTTTATTGCACAGAGAACTGGTGGGTTTTTATCCCCCCCCCCTCCCCGCGCAACGGAGGGATATGATTATGAGCTTGCCCGTCTATCCGCATGCGTGTCAGGGCTATATCTCTGAAACTATAAGTCAGATTGTTCTGAAATTTCACACACGGAGAGAGCACATACTGAAGGTGTTCAGTGTCATATTTTTGTCTCGATTCACGGAATATTGTCAAAATGACAGTATTTTCTGTCAATTTTTGGAACTTAGCGCATTTTCCATGTCGTGTCCAGGCTAGATTTACAAAGCTGTTGAGCTGATTATTTTGACATTTCATGCACGTAGAGAGAACATATTGAAGGTGTGCAGCGTCGTATTTGTTTTTCTTATTCATTTAAAATTGTCGAATTGAAAGTCTTTTGAAATTTGGTAAAGATTAGACTTCGCGCAATTTTGTCGGCGAAATGGGAAACGTCGTGTCCGGGCTACATCTCCGGGCTATATCTATGAATCTATGGATCTGACTGCTTTTACACGGAAATCGTTTAACGTTGTATTTTTAATCGGGCTTCACTCCAGAGTAGAACTAGAACCTCACTTCGCTAGCGAAATGTTAAACACTTGACCAAAATTAAAACGCAAAAATACTTCCTTCAATGGGTTATTTCTTGAATAATATATTGCAAACAACACAGCTTGAATACGTCTTATAAGCCGAGTAGTGTTTGGTTTCTGTTGACTTAAGGTTTTATTGACTGATCTAGCATACGCCGTGTTAGCTAGTTACGCAGTGAGAGCTCGCACAAAGCTCACTGTGCAACTGTGTGTGATGTGGGTTAAATGCTACGCATTTACTTCCAAAAAATACACTCTTTTCACATGGCGTTTTAACAAAGAAAACGAAATCAAAGACGAAAATAAAAAGTGACATGCACATGTTCAGATCAAGCTCTTCATAAATCCCAAGTTTCATGGTCGTAGGGATCATAGTGTCAGAGAAGAAGAAGACACAAAAAATCGGAAAAAGTGTCAAGAAGAAAAAAAGGACGAATTTTGCTCGCACAAATTCATATAACCCTTGCAAGCCAAAGGCTTGTCAAGTGTTAATTATGCGGGCGCTGTGATCTATAATTTTCATTATTATTATTATTATTATTAGTATTATTATTATTATTATTATTCGAAGGGTCTTTCGGAAATATCAGTTCTCTCCCAACACCCGGTATACCGCTGCGATTATGGTGATTGCTTGCAGGGACTGGATCGACAGCTTTCGATTGTGACGGGGCCCGTGAGGAGCTGGAGGATCTGGCTCCGGAGAACGCTGTTGTCTTGTTCCTGAAAGCCTTGGATTGTCTGCGGGAAAAAACGTTCTCTGAAGCCAGGGACCATGTCATGAAAGGTACGGGGATGTGGAGGGTGTGGATTGATCGCTGGGTTAGTCGTTATCTAGTGTCAGGGACCGTATCATGAAAGATGCGGGGTTGTGGATGGTGTGCAGTGATCCATGGGTGAGTCGTTATCCAGTGTCAGGGACCGTATCATGAAAGGTACGGAGGTGTGGAGGGTGTAGAGTGATCGCTGCGTGAGTCGTTGTCTGGTGTCAGGGACCGTATCATGAAAGGCACGACAGTGTGGAGGGTGTGCAGTGATCGCTGGGTGAGTCGTTATGTGGTGTCAGGGACCGTATTATGAAAGGTACGGGGATGTGGAGGGTGTGGATTGATCGCTGCGTGAGTCGTTGTCTGGTGTCAGGGACCGTATCATGAAAGGCACGAGAGTGTGGAGGGTGTGCAGTGATCGCTGGGTGAGTCGTTATGTGGTGTCAGGCACCGTATCATGAAAGGTACGGGGATGTGGAGGGTGTAGATTGATCGCTGGGTGAGTCGTTATCTAGTGTCAGGGACCGCATCATGAAAGGTACGGGGCTTTGGAGGGTGTGCAGTGATCGCTGGGTGAGTCGTTATCTGGTGTCAGGGACCGTATCATGAAAGGCACGGGAGTGTGGAGGGTGTGCAGTGATCGGTGGGTGGGTCGTCTGTTGTCAGGGACCGTATCATGAAAGGTACGGGGTGTGGAGGGTGTTTAGTGATCGCTGGGTGAGTCGTTATCTAGTATCAGGGACCGTATCATGAAAGGTACGGGGATGTAGAGGGTGTGGATTGATCGCTGGGTGAGTCGTTATCTAGTGTCAGGGACCGCATCATGAAAGGTACGGGGCTTTGGAGGGTGTGGATTGATCGTTGGGCGAGTCCTTGCCTAGTGTCAGGGACCGTATCATGAAAGGTACGGGGTTTTGGAGGGTGTTTAGTGATAGCTGGGTGAGTCGTTATCTAGTGTCAGGGACCGTATCATGAAAGGTACGGGGATGTGGAGGGTGTGGATTGATCGCTGGGTGAGTCGATATCTTGTGTCCGGGGACCGTATCATGAAAGGTACGGGGCTTTGGAGGGTGTGGATTGATCGCTGGGTGAGACCTTGCCTAGTGTCAGGGACCGTATCATGAAAGGTACGGGACTTTGGAGGGTGTGCAGTGATCGCTGGGTGAGTCGTTTTCTGGTGTTGGGGACCGTATCATGAAAGGTACGGGGTGTGGAGGGTGTTTAGTGATCGCTGGGTGAGTCGTTATCTAGTGTCAGGGACCGTATCATGAAAATTACGGGGCTGTTGAGGGTGTGCAGTGATCGCTGGGTGAGTCGTTGCCTAGTGTCAGGGACCGTATCGTGAAAGATGCGGGGTTGTGGATGGTGTGCAGTGATCCATGGGTGAGTCGTTATCTAGTGTCAGGGACCGTATCATGAAAGGTACGGGGCTGTGGAGGGTGTGCAGTGATCGCTGGGTCATGAAAGGAACGGGTGTAGGTTGGTTTTTTGCCTGTGTAAAAGGTATTTTTGCCGGGACAACGGCAAAAACTGGTAAAAACCTGTCAAAAACGGTTATTACCGGCAAAAACTGGCAAAAAACGTAAAATGTCCTATTTTTCACAAATGTTTCAATACACTTTAACTGGGACATCCATCGTGTGTCGTCAGGCAGCTGAGGTTTTGCACTGCCCTTGTTTTCCGACAACCAAGCGTTTGGTTTGTGATGGTTACGGAAACATTTGTTAACGTCCTTCACATGTTTAATTACGTCATTTGGTGAGACGTCGTCCTCCAGTAAATTGAGTAAATGTGCGGAACATCCATAGGTATTCATGTCCGGATCATCAGCTTTCAGAGCCTGTCGCATTTTCGACATATTGGCGACGTTATCCGTAACGATTGACCTGATTGGGCAACTGTAATTTTCTTTATCTCGCAGAATTGAATTTTCACACCATTTTTTACAGTTTTCTGCTTTTGTACCATTGCTCCGCTGTCATTACTATCCAAATAATACGAATGACCGTCAACTTGCACAGTTGAAGCAACAATTGGTTCGTTATGGACGTTGCTCGAACCGTCTTGGACTAATGTACCAATTTTTCCATCAAGTGCTCGCTTCATTTTTTTCTGTTCTTGGTCGTAAATTTGATAACGTAGGGATTCAGATACAGTCTTTCTGGTTGATAAAGAATATCCAGGTCTAAGCATTTGAGTCAATTTTAGAAAGTCTGGTTGCTCTACAATGGTGAATGGGATGTTGCAACCAGTTATAACCTTGGTAATTTGCAAGTCAATAGCAGTTTTAAGATCCTTGGTAGTTTTAACTATGCTTGCCTCAATTTGCCGCTGTTCTGAGACCCTAGTAGGTATAGCCAGGCGTTTAGCAGGCGATGATGAAAGCGATCGATCTTTTTTTGCGCGATGATTCAACATTATTTTCAAGTACTCCCGCGTTTACATTTTAACCTTTTTCTTCACATATATTAGAGCGTTTTTCGTAATGAATTCGCATTCCACCAGCTTTATTTGAGGTAACGTGATCGCACTTTTTACATTTAGTAAAAATGAATCCACAGAGAATCTTTTGGTTTGACGCCCTTATACATTTTGCACAATATAAATTAATCAAGAAAACATCAGTTTTATTGTGAATTTTTAACTGAATTAAACAGACAGTTATACGTGTGTATTTAAGCACTCATAGTTTCTAAATGAATTGTTTTACATCAGATAGTTGTTTGGTCTTTAGGGTAATCGGTTGAGTAAACAGTAAAGCAAATAAAAGAGCTTGTATGGTTTTAAACAAGTCACAATACTGATAAGATATATGCCTGTGATGATGCTTTTTGTTGACATTAGGTCACTAACTGGAGAATAAAAGTAAAAGTCGGCAATTTGTTGTTTCTCTTGAGGGCATTTGTTAAGGGGAAGAAACAATAAAAAGGGGGTTACGTGCAGTATAAAGTAAAAGGGCGAAATGACGTGTTGATAAGGCATACATTCCCCCGTGCACACAGCGGGAACTAAGGTTATTTAAGATATAGGTTTTGTCACTTTGTAAAGTATTTTTGCCGGACGGTAGAAGCCTGGTAAAATCACTGGTAAAAACTGCCCGTTTCCAACACTTGGCAACTCTGTGCCGGAGTGTAAAGGGTGTGGATTGCCTTCGAGAGAAATACTGCCAGGGTGTAGAAGAGGGTGTGGAAGCCGTGGATTGCTTGTTGGAAAATCCATTCTGTATCGCCTGGCACCATCTGATGAAAGATAAGGGGATTAGAATCCGTGGACTGACTGCGGGGAGATGTCGTTCTTCCGTGCCAAGGGCCTTGTTATGAAAGGTAGGAAATTGTACACGTAAGTTTTTGATGGAGTGGACGAAAGGATTCGATAAGATTGTGTATCTGCAGTATAGTGTGTTGTAAAGCTATTCAGGCTGATTTTGTACAGTTTGCTCTTTGTTCAGTGCGAGATACGTCAGTATGGAATAAAGTTGTTCCTTTTTACGTGTAATAAAATGTGTTGGACGAACATTTTGAACAATAACATGGCAGTGATATCGTTTGTAACGTCGGATGACGTGCTAGGCACGCTGTCTGTAGTAATCATTTGGAAAAGACGATCTACATACTCATAAAACAAGATTTTATGACTAGAAATGGGCTTTATATCAACTGCTATATCGTTATTTATTCCCCACAGGTAGATCCTGTGGGGGAATATATGCGATCGACAGTGTGTCGGTCTGTCAGTCTGTCATCAGAAGCTTGTTAACACGATAACTTAACAACTGCTGCAAGGAATTTAATGAAACTTGGTATCTAGCTTCTGTGGGAACAAACACAGATCGGTTTTGAAAATTGGCCAGGTTCGTCCAAATAAAATGGACCAGCTGGACTTGGAAAATTACCAAATCCTGGAAATTATTCAGCATCGGAATGAGTTTGTTAACACGATATCTCAAGAACAACGGCAGGGATTTTAATGAAACTTGGACTGTAGCTTCTGTGGGAACAAACACAGATCGATATTGTAAATGGGCCAGGTTAGTCCAAGGAAAATGCCCCGACTGGACTTGGAAAATTTCAGCTCTTGATTGATCATTGATGGCCGTGTTAAACTGATGGGGACCTGTGGGAAATATGTGTGCTATGCACACTGCTCTAGTTACGACTAGTGATTAGATTGCAATTTCCCCCTGTGGGGTGGGGGGGGGGGGATCTTAAGAATACGCTCACTCGGTTCTGATCCGTGCATGGCGTAAGAGGCGGCTAATCGGAATTCTTTTTTTTCTCAAACTCTTCTTTTACTGTTTCTTCATTCTTCCTTCTTTTTCTCTCACTTGTTTCTTCAGCAAGTGCGTCCTAAGACACCATCCTAGTTGGTGAACGGGACGTTAAACACCAAACAAACAAACAAACAGATTACAGATAAGTAGTGTGTTATCAGATATCCAATGATCATATCATGCGATCTGCACGCGATGGAGCTTTCACTAAATATTTAAAGTCACAAAATATACACGTAAAACAACAAATATTGGTCGCGTGAAATCGTAGAGTCAAGGTTAACATTTCCAAACGACAGTTAGGAAAGCAAGTGAAAACGTGTGTTTATTATCAGCTTTATTTACATTTTGCAACTGCCAGTGGGCATTTTATTCTCTTATATCACAAAAAGATATCAACGAAAAATACTGAGCACTGTAAATGCAAGCTGGTATGGAAGAGCGCATAGCAAAAGATAACTAGAGCGGCACTGCGCTTCTGCTAAGCGTAGTGATACACTTTGAATTATATAAAACTGTCTACGTTGTTAAGGATTTAAATATTATAACGCTTGGTCAAACTAACCAACCTGCTATAGGTCTATATGTTTTCGACAGTTCTACCTGTAAAACTGATATTGAAGCACCTAATCGCCACATATCCTATCCTTTTGTGTATTGCTTCCTTACGTCCAATAGCCCGCATGAATTTCCTTACTGCTTGCAACACAAAGCCTATATACAAACACTGGCTGCTTCTGTTAGCGCACACTGCTCATGCTTTGTTATCATTGATGTGCGGTGTAAATTTATTATCAATAAAACACAACATCTATGGCATCTTTATCCGTACAAGTTTCACTCAGCGCCATAGTGACACTCATGTAAATTGGCTAATTAGCGATAGCTATTCGTGTTTTTGGCGAATTCCGTGAAAACGATTGGCAGAGAACAAAAAACGGAAAAAAGTTTTTCCAGTACGAGCTTAATTACACTAGGAAAGTAAAACTTTTCAAGTGTAACAATAACAATAACACTCGGTTCATATTTTCCTTAAAGAATCTAGAAATCGTGTAGATTCTGAGAGACAAGTGTCAATGTCCAGAGATTTCTTGAGGAGGCTGGGTAATGGCAGCTGATTGTATTTAGAAATAGCGTCCTGCGGGCCCGTTTTGGCTCGGATCTGGCATCGCGCCAAGTCTTGCAAAGTGAGGGGAGCGGTGGATGTATTCTTAATGTAGGTCATCAGATGTTCGTGTTCACTATCGAAGTATTCCTTGCTGGCCTGCCCGTCTTCATTGAGCCATGTAGCCGCGTTTATCGTGCTACAGCCGGCGGCCAAAAGCAATGTTACCATGTCGGCGTCCTGACGTTGCAGTGCCACTTGTAGCGGTGTTCTCCCCCAAAATTCGCTCTCGATCAGCTCTGAATCATGGCACACCCGTGACGTCATATTCATATCGGCGTTGAATTGGATAAGTGTCCGAAGCATATCTTCGTCTCCCTCAACGCAGGCAAGCAGCATTGGGTATTCACCACTGCTCCATAAGAAATTCACGTCTGCGCCGTTCTGTAGCAGACATTGCAGCCACTGTTTGTTCCCGCAGATTAGTTGGATCAGCAGCGGTGTGACTCCCGAAGCATCTGATTGGTTCACATCAGCACCTCTTGCAACAAGTTTTTTTAAAAGTTTCGCGCGACTTGCAAAAAGTGTAGTATTTTCACACAAAATGCTTATCGCTGATTGGCCATTAGCGTTTTGAAATGTGACGTCACAAGCGGGTTCGTCCAATAATATGTCAGCGCATGTGAATTTCTGTTCTTCGATAGCATACATAAGTGGCGTCATACCATCATATGTGACATTGACGTCACAATGGCGCGAAATTAAATGGCGCAGAACCCTCACGTTGCGTTCAGCGCAGGCGAGATGAATGTAATATTCTCCGTCTTTGGTCACTGGTTTATGCAATGTGGATTCGTCACACAGAACCTTGGCCAGTTCTACGAAGTGGTTATGTACGATGGCATACATCATGGGCGTGTGGTGCTTTGCGTCCGTGATGCTGATGTCGGCACCGGCCTGGATTAAGCGCCGTGCCACGGCCACATTCCCGATGATAGCTGCCTCATGGAGTGCTGTTTTTCCGTTGACGTCCTTGGCATGAACGTCACATCCGTTCTCAATGAGATATTCTATGCACCGCATGTCGTATCCCGACTCCTCGTCGGCCACACTGGTTGGAACCGCTTCCGCCTTTGGTGTGCCTTTTGCAGTGCAGCTATCCCGTTCAACATGTCTCTTTGGGCGGCCGTTTGATTCGCCATTTGGCATTTCGGAGTTCCGTTCAGTAGCGTTGGTTCCATTGAAGGAAAACAAAGATGGCGGTTTCTTTTTGACGATAAATTTAACACTCCTAACTGCATCATGGAGAGGAGTCGTCTGCGAACTCTTCGCCTTCGTATTTATGTCAATTCCAAGTCCCCCTACCTGCTTCAGGATGCTGATTTCCCCTGTTCGTGCCGCGGCGTGGATGAGATTCCCGCACGTACTGCTGACGTTTAGTGACTTGCAGTGTTTCAATAACAAATCAACTACCTCTGCGGCGCGATTATCCACGGCGAAGAGCATGATGGGATAAGTCTTGTCAAAGTAGTGCACATCCGCCCCGGCATCCAGCAGCCTCTGCACGAAGCCCACGTTCTTTTTTGTGATGGCCAGCAGGAGAGCGTGGTTCAGTTCTGCTTGATTGCTAACACAGGGCGCGGGAAAAACGGTAGCGGCTACAGGTGCTGGCGTGATGGAACCAGTAGCGCCTGCAGGTGATGGCGTGGTTGAGTTAGTAGCTCCTGCAGGTGGCAGCGTATTTGAGCTAGAAGTACCTGTAGGTAGCAGCGAGGACAGCAGTTCTTCGAGAAGCTCGAGATCCATTCTGGCAACTGCGTACATGATTGTCCTGCAAATATAAATACCGTACAAGTATAAAAAACACGAATGTCCATGGACATTGTGTCCAGCCGGGATCTAGTGAATCAAGTATCAGTAGCTTCGGATGGTAGCCAAAAAGTGGTAGTCATATTTTAAAAACCCGGTTATCGAAAAATCTTCAAAGAACGGTACTTCCTTAATCTCTCACGGATCTCAGAAAAATATACACTGTTGGACTGCGTCTAAAAAAAATGAAAGCAGTCTGACTAAAATTACTTGCAGAAGAATTGTTTTGAAAATCTTGATCCCCAAAACATTCAAACCACGGCATGAGACCAATTTTTGGAGGTCCGCAAAAAAAAATCACATGAAGAGTCATATTCTAAAAGTTCCAATAAATCCAATCACACTGCAGCAGACAAAGTGTTTTGGAAAACAAAAAGATGCACAATGCCGCCAAGTGGCCAGTTTTTGGAGAATCGCCAAAAAGTGATTTTTTCGAACGAGAAACATCTGCATATAAAATTTTAAAAACAATCCGGTCAAAATTGTGGGAGAACAATTTTTATGCCCCCAATTTGTGGCGGATGGCCAAAAAGGCAACTTTTCAAGAAAGAACCGCCTAGTGAACATTTGTGCCAAATTGAAGGCAATCCAATCAAAGAGAGGAAAATCCTTTCGAAAATTGGCTACCAAATCAAAAAATAAATAAATAAATAAATAAAAAAAAAAAAAAAAAAAATGCCCCCACGTCCCATTTGGCAAATATTTGGTGCTTGGCCAATAGAGTTCAAGAGAAGCCTACCTTCTAAACATTCGTAGAAAATTTAAAGGCAATGTGATCCAAATTGTGTGAGTAGAAGCATTTGAAAAATTGCTTACTAAAACATAAATGCCCACCATTTATCTAATTTGTGGCGGATCGACAAAGAAAGCACATTTTCATCCGAGAACCATCTTGGAAACAATCGTTTAAAATTGAAAGAAATCCGATCAAAATTGTGGGAGAAGAAGCATTTTAAAAATTGGCTTCTAAATTTTTTAAATGACCCCCCCTCCCCCAACAATTTAGCCAGTTTTTGGCCATCGCCACAAAAGTAACTTCTCAAGAGAGGAACGTCCAATGAATATTATTCAAAATTTGAAGGCAATCCGATCAAAATTGTGGAAGAAAAAAGCATTGGAAAATTGGCTTCCAAAATATTTTAAAATACTACCTATTTTTCCCAATTATGATTCAGAAGAGGCCTGACCTGTACAAATTCTTCAAAATTTAAAGGTAATCTGATTAAAATTGTAGGAGAAGCATTTTGAAAATTGCTTATATTTTTTTAATTCCCCATTTTAGCGGAGATATATAGTGTTTGTAAGTTCTGTGTGTGTGTATGTGTCAGTCTGTCGTGAACAAGATATCTCGAGAACGAAACGTCGGATCGACTTCAAACTTGAAAGATTTATTCCTTGCTTAGGTCGGACGGTTCTATTAACTTGACGCATGTCACTTGATTAGGGCAAATGTATGACGGCATTACGTAAAAATCTTGTGTGCGAAATTTCTCAGCCGCTGAACATCGGGGAAAGTTGAAATCTTGTTGGGATTGTTGCTTGGTAGGTCTGAAAGATTCTATAAAATTTTTGATTAGGGCAAATGTATGACGGCTTTACGTAAAAATCTTCTGTGCGAAATTTCTCAGCCGCTGAACATCGGGGAAAGTTGAAATCTTGTTGGGATTGTTGCTTGGTAGGTCTGAAAGATTCTATAAAATTTTTTCGGGAGTAGAACGAATGCAGCGTATGGCGTCATCGCGTAAAACATGAATATATTTTAAATTCTTGTATGCAAAATATCTCGGGGAAAGTCCTATCGATTTCAAATTTTATATGGTTATTCCTTCGGTCAGTCAGACGGTTCTCTCAACTTTTGCCGCATGTCACGCAATTAGGGCAGACGTATGACGTCCTGGCGTAAAAATTTTGTGTGCGAAATTTCTCAACACCGAAATTACTGAACACCGAAAATGGTTGGTGAGACTGATGCTTGGTCCGAAAAATTCTATGCGGGGTATGACGTCATCACGTATTTTATGTATAGATTTTGAATCAGATCTGTATGGACAATATGTTGGATCACGGAAAGTCATGTTGACTTAAAATTTTATATGGATATTCCTTGGTTCATTCAGACCATGTTTCAACTCCCCCCCCCCCCCCCCCATCCCCGCCTCCCCATTTTTTGGCTCCTTTGTTAAATAGGCTTGGTTGTTAACTACGCATGGGATTTTAGCTTTTTCCAGAAGATTAACGAGTGTTCCTGCATTCTTTAGAATGCTTCAAAACAGTAACAGCTATACTGTCGGTCTATTGCTATTTGTTATTTCCTGAACTTGAACTTTTTGTGCGTTTCTCATCTACGGCTATTACGTAACATGCCACTCAGTCAGGGGTCAGTGTGTCAGTTGTGGTGCATGATGAAGTCGTTATCTACGAGGTCATGGAATGCTATTTTTTCGCCGCATACTTGATTCGGTTGCCAAGATCTTCCATATATGGGAGCTTTTTTGTATCGGTTAGCATTGTTAGCATTACCTGGAAGCATATTTCGCTATTAAAGAGTGTCAGCTGATATCTTGTGTTATGAAAAGCAGCTCACCTTCTCCCACAGAGGTGCGTCGTCTTGTGAGCAGTTGTGAAGAATGTCTTTCTACTGCTTTTTGGCCGATGGGAATGTACGAAGGCAAGGTAGTATATCATGGCTATAACTACATTTAGGGTATAGACCGTTACCGTTACCTTGGGTAAAAGGGTTAGAGTTGCGTTTACAGTCGTACCTACATTAAATAGTTGCGGGGAGGGGGAATTGTGTGGAGGATAATGGTTAGCAAAAAAAAAATCCAGATCACTTTCAAGACTTGGATAAAAAGATGTAAAGTAAGACTCGTTTGTCGTGACCCCTTCCAGATTCGGGTAAAAAGACATTCAGTAAAACCTGCCTGTCTTGAGCAACATCCAGACCCTAATAAAAATGCAACGTACAGTCAAACCACTGTAGCGACCAACGTCAGACCTGGATAAGAAGGGCCTACAGTAAAACCCGTTTTAGTCGGGGAGGACCAGCCTCGGTGGCCTTGTGGTTAGAGTGTCCGCCTCGAGACTGGAAGATCGTGGGTTCAAACCCCGGTCGGGTCACACCTAAGACTTTAAAATTGGGATTCCTCCTTGCTACCCTGTGAGGCACTCCACATGTAAGGGTTAGAAGGAGGGCTGGAATGCCCCATTTCAGTATAATGTGGGAGGGGATCCCGATATGACCATAGCAGTTGAAAGGGATCTAAAGAACAATACAATACAATTAGTCGGGGAGACATTTGTTTTTGTTTACAAAAACAAGAAACTAAGTAAATATTGATTGAAAGTGTGTAATATAAGCCTGTATTCTTAAAAACCGGCCTCCACTGGCCGCTCTAGTTTTTCAAAGAGGCCTTCCAAGTAAAGATTTATGCAAAGTTGAAGGCAATCCGATAAAAATGTAGGAGAAATATTTTGAGAATTGGCAACGGAAAGTAATTTTTCTAGAGAGGCCTACCCAGAGAACATTCATACAAAATTTGAAAGGAATCCGATCAAAAGTGAGGGAGAAGAAATATTTTAAGTAAAAGTTTACATACGTACATGCGTACATACGTACAGAGAGACGACGGGTGCCCCCCGCTACTAAGACCAGTCCGACGAAGTCGGCTGGTCTAAAAAGAGCTGACATGTCCCAATCCTTGATAATATTTTCTGATGCACTTGCACATTATACAAATAAGCAATTTCTTGGAATTTTGTCATTTTCCTAATTATCCCTCTTGAAAAGGAGGGATATAACTATGAGCTCGTCCGTCCGTCCGTCTGTCTGTCCGCAAAAAGTACTACTAAGTTTTGTCCGTCCGACTTCTCATAGAAGGGTATGTCATAGGAACCTGAAACCGTGCATTTGAAAATATATGTATATATTGGAGATGGGCAACGTGGCATTATTGTCAAAATCGGCCAAAAATTGACGTCGTGGGAAATTGTCAAAAGTGGTGAATGTTTGGCTTGAACTTAGTTGTGACACGATGTTTTGTCCAGCCGACTTCTCATAGAAGTGATTGTCGTAGGAATCGGAAACCTTGCATGGTGAAAATATATATATTGAAGATATGCAACGTGGCATTATTGTCAAAATCGGCCGAAAATTGACGTCGTGGGAAATTGTCAAAAAGGTGAATTTTTGGCTTGAACTTAGCTGTGACACGATGTTTTGTCCGGCCGACTTCTCATAGAAGTGATTGTCGTAGGAATCTGAAACCTTGCATGGTGAAAATATATATATTGAAGATATGCAACGTGGCATTATTGTCAAAATCGGCCGAAAATTGACGTCGTGGGAAATTGTCAAAAAGGTGAATTTTTGGCTTGAACTTAGCTGTGACACGATGTTTTGTCCGGCCGACTTCTCATAGAAGTGATTGTCGTAGGAATCTGAAACCTTGCATGGTGAAAATATATATATTGAAGATATATAACGTGGCATTATTGTCAAAATCGGCCGAAAATTGACGTCGTGGGAAATTGTCAAAAAGGTGAATTTTTGGCTTGAACTTAGCTGTGACACGATGTTTTGTCCGGCCGACTTCTCATAGAAGTGATTGTCG
This sequence comes from Protula sp. h YS-2021, assembly GCA_949752745.1. NCBI lineage: Eukaryota > Metazoa > Annelida > Polychaeta > Sabellida > Serpulidae > Protula > Protula sp. h YS-2021. Next base: position 9,795,541 of record OX457024.1, read on the forward strand.
TAGGAATCTGAAACCTTGCATGGTGAAAATATATACAGTGAAACCCCGCTATTAGGGACAAAAGGTGACTGAATAATTTTATCCCTAATGGCGGGGTGTCCCAAATTTCGAGGTCCTGTTAATTTCGCTAATTTTCTCACACTTTTTGCATCACTAGCTTTGATTATTTTAACTTTATCAGATAGCGAACGTCCGTTTCGTTTTTTTTCACACCACCTATATTTAGACTTAACACTTTTTATAAAATCACACCTTGTATATACAGCTTGTTCTACGTATAAACTGAGTATAAAGACAATGAATTACTTGCTCTTTTATACGCGTTTTAAAAGACGGAGCACATGTCAATAGGGATTAGTCGCATAAAGCTTCTCTCTTAAGCACACAAATAGCAACACAGAAAAAAAACAAACACTACCACGTGACAAGCTGATAGGGGTTGTTTACATAACGCACAAAATATGGACAGCAATTTGACTGTCCACAATACAGGGGTTGTTTTAATGACCGTAACCGTACTTACGAGATAAAAAGAGTGTCCCTAATTCTGAATAGAAGGGTGTCCACAAAAGAGGGGTCTAGATATAACAGAACTCTATGTCGTTTTAAAACAGACTGAAAAATGTTGTCCATAATTCAGGGGTGTCCATAATAGAGGGGTGTCCATATCCGGGGTTTTACTGTATATTGAAGATGTGCAACGTGGAATTATTGTCAAAATCGGCGTAAAGTTGACGTCGTGGGAAATTGTCAAAAATGATGCATTTTTGGCTTGAACTTAGCCGTGAGATGATATTTTTGCCTGGCCGACTGCTTATAGAAGGGATTGTCGTAGGAACCTGAAACCTTGCAGCGTGACTTGACCTCATTTTACTTTTACTGCTTCAAGGGGATCCTGCCTTACTGAGGCTCTAGTTGTCAATGTTATGGCTGTCACGTTTTTTTTTTTTTGTGAAAATTGTCTTTACCTTGAATAGGGAACGGCAGACTTATCTTGCGCATGTGACGTATCCTCTCCTCTCTTATCAGTATCCAGTTCAGTCTTGTCCGGTTTCACTTCTGTTTTCGACAGAGTGGCCTTGGTCAGCTCTGACAAGAAGTCAACTTTCCCCTGGAGGTCAACAGTGAAGTTGTAGTTGTCCTGTTTTCCGGCCCGTCTCCTGGCCTGCGATTGGCGGATTATCATAGACCTGGAGCGACGGGATCGTGTCATTTTTGAGACGTTTTTGAACATTTTGTATTAGATTAGTTAGGAAGTGCTCTCTTGCTACTTTTATTGATCGTGAAAATCGTTTTGTTTGAGCGGTGTGTACTGGCTTTTACATTATGCTGATTCATTTATCCATGACGTCATACATGTTGACAGAGGCTTGTGAAAGGATCATATGAAGGGTTTTGTTTAATCTACCGGGGTTTTTTCGTTGCTTTCTATAAAGAAAGCCCGCCTGTGGCCTCCATGCGAAACCGAAACAGTAAACACGTGTGAGGCTACGTTCAGGTATTGTCAAAAGTTTGTTTGTATCTTATGAAGGCATGAAGAATGGCATGAAATTGAAATTTTATGTCAGTTCATAACTTCAAATTAAAGAAATTGTTGTGAGTTAGGTGGGTGAGGGGGGGGGGGGGTTTAGTGTCAGGTGGCGGCGTGGGACCCCTGCCCAACCAAGTGAAGTGACATAGATACCAGTCTGGAAAATGCTGACGTTACCGTCAACAAGCATAATAAGTCATTCCGTGCACGCCGTAGGAGGAGACTAATGGGGTAGGGGGTGTGGGGCACTCTCGTGGGGTGGGGGGTGCTGCCTTCTGTTCCGTGCATGTCGTTCGGGGGCACTACCTTCTCTTCCCTGTGTCGTAGGAGGCGATTAATGGGCTGGGGGAGGGCACTGCCTTCTGTTCCGTGAACATCGGGGGGGGGGGGGCACTGCACTTACACATTTTTTTATCAGTAAATAATGTCTTAAGTTAAGTGAGCATTTCATAAGCCGTTGCGTCGATTGTGAATATGATCTCAAACTTTAACAGGGGGCGTTGAGATTATCCGTATCCATCATACAGTTCCAGACAACTATTACACGCAATGACTGGGCTCCAGTTTCAGTCATTACGCGTCTTAGCTGAACACTGAACGCATTTCGTGAGATGACTGACAGGCAATATATGCCTTAATGCCTGAAAAATGGCTTCACGGCCAATAGCATTAAAGGATTGTATGTAACTATAATGCTGTTGTGTTTTGCCTGGACTGGCGTTCTGCAGTGTGGCAGGGTATGCTTGCTGCTACAACGCCATCTTACTAATTATGTTAATTAAGCTTCGCGCACACATCGCTTGGTGCTGCATTGATGAAATTCCACACGGTAGCACTGAGACAGGCCCGAATACTACTACTGTAGGGGCAACGCGAGGCATGCTCCCTCCCAACCCCCCCCCCCCCCTCCCCTAAAATAAAAACTCAGCCCTGGCAGGAACCAAAAATTTATGGATTAATGGGTGCATAAACTTTTGAGCATCAAATCTTCGATCTGTTTTTTTTTTAAACACAAAAAAATCGGATCAAAAACGGGCTACGAAACACAGTTTTCGAGATAAACTTTTTTTTACTAAAAAATTTCCTGACAATTTTAAAACGCCCATAAAACGCCACTGCGACTTCTGATACTCATAAAAACTCAGAATAGAAGCAGTTTAAAAGTAAGGGCATTCCATACTTTTATCGGCTACGGGCCACAAATCGTACTGTTTATGAGGAGGTGTATAAAATTCAAAAACAAAATTAACGTTGAAAACTTTAATTCCATGACCACTTTTAACATTAAATTTGCTTACAAGTAAGCAGGTCAATACACATTTGAAAGACCTATCTATGCTGTAAATCTCAAATAAGTATCTATTGTCTACTCTATTTACAAATTGCAAGTGCTGGAGGGACGTTTATTCTTGTATATAGCACACCCATACACCCACATAAATACTGAACGCATTAAATGCAAGCTGGCATGTAAGAGCAAACAACAAAACACATAACAACAAGAGTAGATTCAGATATCCCTTAAAGAATCTAAAAATAGTTCCGATTCCGAGAGACAAGTGTCAATGTCCAGATATTTCTTGAGCAGGCTTGGCAATGGCAGCTGCTTATATTTCGAAATAGCGTCCCGCGGGCCGGTTTTGGATCGGATTTGGCAACGCGCCAAATCTTGCAAAGTGAGGGGAGCGCTGGGGGTATTCTTAATGTACGTCATCAGATGACCGTGTTCACTATCGAAGTATTCTTTGCTGATCTGTCCGTCATCTCCATTGAGCCACATGGCTGCTTTTATCGTGCTACAGCCGGCGGCCAAAAGCAACGTTACCATGCCGGCATCCTGACGCTGCAGTGCCACTTGTAGCGGTGTTCTCCCCCAAAATTCGCGCTCGATGAGCTCGGAATCGTGGCAAACGCGTGACGTCATATTCATATCGGCGTTAAATTGGATGAGTGTCCGAAGCGTTTCTTCGTCTCCCTTAACGCAGGCCAACAGCAGTGGGTATTCACCAGTGGTTGATAAGAAATTCACATCTGCGCCGTTTTCGAGCAGACATTGCAGCCACTCTTTGTTCTGGTGGCCTAGTTGGATCAGCAGCGGTGAGACTCCCGAACCATCTGGTTGGTTCACATCGGCACCTCTTGCAACAAGTCTTTTTAAAAGTTTCGCGCGACTTTCAAAAAGTGTAGTATTTTCACACAAAATACTTATCGCTGATTGACCATTGGCGTTTTGAAATGTGACGTCACAAGCGGGTTCGTCCAATAATATCTCAGCACATGTGAATTGCTGTTGTTTGATGGCATACATAAGTGGCGTCATACCGTCGTACGTCACATTGACGTCACAATGACGCGAAATTAAATGGCGCAGGACCCTCACGTTGCGGGCCGCACAGGCGAGATGAATGTAGTACTCCCCGTCTTTCGTCACTGGTTTATGCAATGTGGATTCGTCACACAGAACCTTCGCTAGCTCTACGAAGTGGTTATGTACGATGGCGTACATCATGGGCGTGTGATGCTTTGCGTCCGTGATGTTGATGTCGGCACCGGCCTGGATCAAGCGCCTTGCCACGGCCACATTCCCGATGATAGCTGCCTCGTGGAGTGCTGTTTTGCCGTTAACGTCCTTGGCATGAAGGTCACACCCGTTCTGAATGAGATAGTCTATGCACCGCATGTCGTATCCCGACTCCTCGTCGGTCACACTGGTTGGAACCGCTTCCGTCTTTGGTGTGCCTTTTGCAGTGCAGCTATCCCTTTCAACATGGCTCCTTTTGCGGCACTTTGATTCGCCGTTTGGCATTTCTGAGTTCCACTCAATAGCGCCGGTTCCATTGAAGGAAAACAAAGATGGCGGTTTCTTTTTGACGATAAATTTAACACTCCTGACTGCGTCATGGAGAGGAGTCGTCTGTGAACTCTTCGCCTTCATATTTATATCAATTCCAAGTCCCACTACTTGTTTCAGAATGTTGATGTCCCCTGTTCGTGCCGCGGCGTGGATTAGATTCCCGCACATACTATTCACATTATTCGATTTGCTGTGTTTCAATAACAAATCAAACACCTCCGTGGCGCGATTATCCACGGCGAAGAGCATCATGGGATAGATGCCGTCAAAGTAGTGCATGTCCGCGCCAGCGTCCAGCAGCCTCTCCACGACGCCCGCGTCTTTGTTCGTGATGGCCATCATGAGCGCGTGGTTTAGTTCTGCTTGAAGGCCAACACTTTGCGCTGGGGGAACGCTAGCGCCTGCAGGTGCTGGCGTGACGGGATCAGTGGCGCCTGCAGGTGGCGGCGTGGTTGAGTCAGCAGCACCTTCAGGTAGCGGCGTGGGTGTGTCAGTAGCACCTGAGGGTGGCGCTATGGTTTCAGGTGGCGGCGTGGGTGCGTCAGTTGCGCCTGCAGGTTGCGGTGTGGGTGTTTCAGTAGCACCTGCAGGTGGCAACGAGGACAGCAGTTCTTCGAGAAGCTCGAGATCCTTCCTCGCCACTGCGGACATAATTGTCCTGCAAATATAAAGAAATATATATGTATAGAAGGTGCAAATGTGTTCACAATTCTTGGTAATTCTGGGGTAATAAAGTAATATTTGAATGAAAGAACACACTCGTACATTTTATAGATCCAGTTTCTTGCAATTGAGTGGCATTTTCCTAACTGTTACCTCTGTCACTATCGGTTTTTTTCTCTCTTTTTTTTAACGTTATATGTTTTATTTTTTGTAATGACTATTGTTTTACCTTGAAGAAGGAAAGGTTGATTTTTCTTGTGTATGTGACGCGACCTCCCCTGCCTTATCGTTGTCTGGCTCTGTCTTTTCCGGCTTCACTTCTGTCTCCGGCACAGTGGTCTTGGTCAACTCTGACGAGAAGTCAACTTTCTCCTTAAGGTCAACAGTGAAGTTGTAGTTGTCTTGTCTTCCGGCCCGTCTCCTGGCCTGTGATTGGCGCATTAGCATAGACCTGGAGCGACGGGATCGTATCATTTCTGAGGCACTCGTGAACATGTATGAGATACAGTTATGTTCTACTTCTACTTGTGTCAAAGCCGTTCTGTTGCGGAATGAGGGTGTGTGCTGGCTTATATACTATGCTGGCTCAGTTAGTCATGACGTCATGTGTGGTAACAGGGGCCAGTGAAAGGATTTTATGAAGCGGTGCGCTTAATGTTGTGAAGGTTACTACGTGGTACAAGTACACAAAACCTATTTGTAGCCCCAGTTCAAAACCAAAACAGTGAACACGTGTGTGAGGCCACGTTCAGGGTTTTCAAAGGTGTGCAGTTGAGACCGTTCAGGGTTTTTATTGTCCAGGTCGAAGACAGGAACTTCGTTTCTTTTCAGTGGTTGGAATTAGGTGGATCATATCGTTGGGGCTGAGGTGGGGAGGGGGGGGGGGAGTGTCGAAGTTATGAATGCTGATGCGAATCAAGTGCAAACGACAAGTGAAAAACATGGCGTCGACAGGAATAGGAAAATACTTATTATTGAGGCCCATTTAGGGAACTGTCGCCCCTGAAGTTTACGAGAGTAATAGAATTTTTTTTCTCCCACGACTGCAAGATAAGTGTAAAGAAAACTGAAAATTTCGCAAGAAAAAGCTTACATCGGGGTCACATGAACAGCACTGCAGGGGAAACAAATCCTGTAGGTTTTCTTTTTTTTTCAGGGTTAAAAAGTGAAACAAGCTTTTTGCCTGGTTGGTGGCTGTTGGCTGAGGCGCACATAGCTCTACGAGACCCGTCTGCGGCTGCGAAATGTCTGCAGAAAGGTACCTCTGACATCAACCACTAACACCTACCTAAAGCCCCCCCCCCTGCCCCCTCTCCTCCCCTAACCCCCCCCCCAACCCCCCCATGTCAGAATCTACAATCCTGACCATAAGCGGGTGTCGTTTACTTCCACAATGATCTGACGGTTCCATCACGGAACCTTTCTGCCCTCGCCCCCCCCTCACGCCCCCCTCACCCCCTCCTTCCGCCTCGCACCCTTCTCTGAACCCCCCCCCCCCCCCCCCTCCCACGTCGTCTGAAGCGCCAAAAAATAATAATGAAAATGATTAATGGTTTAAAAGAGAAAAGTGATATTTGCAGAAATAGTCCAAAATCGTTTGAAACAGCAAAGGAGTGTTTCATTATCAGGACATAGAAAGGGGCAGCTGTGCTGGAATGTGAAAAGTGCGTCATTTCAGAGAAATATCACATTGCGCTATAATTTACAGCCGAGGGCTTGCTGAACAAACAAAACTACTGCCTGTTTGGATTCGATAAAAACATGATAGAAGCTCATCTTGAAATACTCTCCGCACAGGCTGTCTCCCTAAATCGAAACACAGTCTCCACGCAGCAAGCGATTGAGCTCTGCAAAAAGGTTAGTCTCCAGGTAGTGGTTAAGTTCTGGGCAGGGCTCAGGGGCCGCACACTGGATCCACGTTCGACGGACGTCTCTCTTATTGCGCTTCTTCTGGATCAGTTACACGGATTCCTTGGTCAAATTTGCCATCCACTTGTTATTGAATTCGATAATCTAATAAAGATTTTGAAGATGAGAAATCAATTTGAGCGATCATTCGACTATTGATCTGGTATCGAAAGGTAGTTTCTTAACTGTTGCTCTTCTGTGCCCGCATGGTCCGTCCGCTACCCATCCACCATCCACGTATTCTATGTGTATTATAAGTAGCAGTGGCGAAGCTCAACGCATCGCTTGTATCGCAGGTCTTACAGCATGATGAGGAGAACATACGGGCGCTGGAAATGATCACCGATCTGTACATCGATCTGCAGGAGTGGCAGCAGGCACTTGCGGTAAGCCACGTGATTTGGGACACTAGATCACTTGATTTGGGCCAATGGACCATGTGAGTTGGGACACTGGACCATGTGAGTTGGGACACTGGGTCACGTGATGTGGGCCACGAGAGCACGTGATTTGGGACACTAGGCTATGTGATTTGGGCCACTAGACCAGGTGATTTGGGACACTAGGTCACGTGATGTGGGCCACTAGACCATGTGATTTGGGCCACTAGGTCATGTGATGTGGGCCTCTAGACCACGTGATGTGGGCCACGAGACCACGTGATTTGAGACACTAGGCCACATGTTGTGGGCCAGTGTTAGGTGATTTGGGACTTCAGATCACATGATTGTACACACGCTGTGTATCACTATGTGTGTATCTCGCCACTTTCACCGTCAATTCGAATTTTTTCTCCGCTGCAAAATATTGCATTTACTTGAGTTTAGCAAGTAATTTCAGTAATTTCCACACAGCACATGATAGTGCCAGTTTATTTATCTTTACCCACTTTTAGTAGGAACGGAAAGTTACAAGCACTGCCCTGACACAGGAGTAATTTGATAATTGTGTGGTGTTTCAGTTCGCTGAGAGAGTGAAGGCTGTGGATGGAGAGAAGTACTTGTTGCTTGGCGGCGTTATCAGTCTGGAGATGGGGGACCTTGAGAAGGCTGAGGAAAGGTGAGTGTCACGAAGAGGGTGAGGAGAGGTGAGTGTCATGAGGAGGCTGAGGTAAGGTGAGCGTCACGAGGAGGCTGAGGTAAGGTGAGTGTCACGAGGAGGCTGAGGAAACGTGAGTGTCACGAGGAGGCTGAGGTAAGGTGAGCGTCACGAGGAGGCTGAGGTAAGGTGAGTGTCACGAGGAGGCTGAGGAAACGTGAGTGTCACGAGGAGGCTGAGGTAAGGTGAGTGTCACGAAGAGGGTGAGGTAAGGTGAGTGTCACGAGGAGGCTGAGGAAAGGTGAGTGTCACGGGGAGGCTGAGGAAAGATAAGTGTCACGAGGAAGCTGAGGTACGGTGAGTGTCACACATAAACAAATAGCAAAACTTTTTTTCATCACAATTATACGATATAATTTGTAAATGTAGAAAGATGTTTTATGTTTTTTCACCTCAGACATTTTATGAAGCAAACCTAAAAACAGTAATTGTTATACCTGGCTAAAATGCAATCAAGGAAATCACCGTTTGTTACAGGCTGAAGGCGGTGCTGGCGCGGGATGGGGGTCACGCCATGGCGCTGTACCACCTGGGCAGGCTCTACTGGCAGAGGCGCCACACCGCCCGACAGATGGCGTCACAGTGCTACGAGCACCTGCTCAAGGTCAGTTTTATGATTGGTTGTTTCCTGGCGTTGTTTTCTCCATGTAGTCACGTGGCTATCACGTGGCCACACTCTCGTTACTGATGAAATCGGGCAGGTTATTGCTGTGTCTCTGTACTTTATTTAAGTGCTATGTGATAAAGTGCTAAAACATATCAATGAAATCCGGCTGTTGCCCTAGTATTCACAAAAGTTAACTGTGTAGTTAACTCTACCCCTAGAAGCGAATATCGATTGACCTTGGTGCATCACGCAAACAATGTTAGGTGGATTTTTTTTCTTAAACAGGGTAAATTTATTAATTTGCTTTCGGAAGTTCCGGTTGCCAACTGCGCAGTTAACAGAATCAATTAAGTGTAAAGTTAACTTTTGTGAATATGGCCATTTTAATTAGGCGGTTTCAAATTTACCATAGACGGCTGATCTTGGCATATATTTGCTTCTGTATTCTTCTTGACCTTCATTGTTTCGGTTGACGTACCGGTAGTGACGTCAGAGCATGAGCAGTGTTGGGTTGGCGGGTGTTTACAGGCAGCCAGGGCAGACCCATACAACGCCAAGTGCTTCCTCTACCTGGGCCATTATCAAACACAAGTGGTCAAAGACGTGCAGTGAGTAGAAATCTTTCTCCCAGTCCTGTTTCCCACAAAAAAAACGAAAAAAAAAAAAGACTTTCAATTCAGCGTGAAATCCGCAGTGGCGGTGAGATACCCACTAGACGTTTTTGCTTGAAATTTTTTAATTTTAGCTCTGCGTGTGTATTTTTTTTACTATTTTATTGGTGGTTTCTGTAAGAGATTGATTTTGCTGACAGGAAGGGAGCGAAATGTTATCAGAAATCTTACACCTTAGACCCGCAGTGCGAGGAGGCCGGAATCGCGCTGGTGGATGCTTACAACGCGCTGCAGCAGGAGGTAAGGGGTCTTACTGCTCATCAGCCCCCCTCACTATCTCACCATCTCCCCCCCTTCCCTCACCATCTCCTCCCCCTCCCCCCCCCCCCCCCGCCGTATTTATTGCCCAGGGTGCTTACAACGCGCTGCAGCAGGAGGTAAGGGGTCTTATTGCTCGCTGGCTAACTTCCCCCCCCCCCCCCCGCCTCCTGCCCCCCCCCCCCTCATTGTCGACTCTTACCACTCTTGCAACAGCAGTTTAGACGCTTCTTTCTTGGCACCCCTCCAGCCTCCTCCTCGCTACCTCCAATCTTCATTTTCAACAATCTTACTTTTACAACAAGACATTCAACCTTCGAGAGACGGTGATTCTCGTTCGCAGCACCGACAGTGTGGCTGCCGAAATACCTCAGAAATGTTTCACTCGTTTCAATCAAATCTTAAAACACACGAAAAAGCGCGTAAAAACTCACCGATGGATTATAGGTTACCTCCCTAACCCTTCTCGCCACCCCCACCCCCCCCCCCCCCCCCATCATACATCCATGGCACTGAAGGTATAGGTCAGTGGCTTGGTCGGCCTTCTTTTGTAGCCAATCCAGTGACGCGTCTATTGACACAATGATCTTATATTTATTCGCAACAAGATTTACCTTGACTAAATATACACTGTGTCTGTGTTCTTTCCGTAGATTCCCGATTCTATATTTGTGCTAACCTTCTATTGTTTACGTTTTGCAGGACTCCGCCCTGGGTATCCTCCGATCGGTGACTAGCCGCGCCAGTGCCGGCACGTGCAAGTGGGCCTGGCTTAGGCTGGGTCTCCATCAGCTGAAGCACGAGGATCCCAGCCTAGCAATTGTCAGTCTCCAGGCGGCTCTCCGGGCCGATAAGGATGACTAGTGGGTAGCTCATGTATTCTCCGTGTGACGTCGCAGAGGACTAGCGGGTAGCTCATGTACTCTCCGTGTGACGTCACAAAGGACTAGCGGGTAGCTCATGTACTCTGCGTGTGGGGTCACAGGCGACTAGCGGGTAGCTCATGTACTCTGCGTGTGACGTCACAGAGGACTAGCGGGTAGCTCATGTACTCTCCGTGTGACGTCACAAAGGACTAGCGGGTAGCTCATGTACTCTGCGTGTGGGGTCACAGGCGACTAGCGGGTAGCTCAAGTACTCTGCGTGTGACGTCACAGAGGACTAGCGGGTAGCTTATGTACTCTGCGTGTGACGTCACAGAAAACTAGTGCGTAGCTCATGTTTTCTCCGTGTGACGTCACAGATGATAAGTGGGTAGCTCATGTACTGTCCGTTGTCTGTGTGACGTCACAGATGACAAGTGGGTAGCTCATGTATTCTCCGTGTGACGTCACAGACGACTAGTAGGTAGCTCTATACTCTCCGTGTGACGTCACAGACGACTAGTTGGTAGCTCATATACTCTCCGTGTGACGTCACAGGCGACTGGTGAAAAGCTCATATACTCTGCATGTGGCATACTACCAAGGTTTTTAACTCTCCTTTGTTGCTCTTTTGTTCATTTTTACGATGTGATAAGCGTAAGGGACGTATTTTAGATAAGCGTATCTGGCTGGCCATGTACATAAAGTGAATTTAAGCGTGGAAAATGTGGTATTTCAGCCATTGTTACGAGTGCCTGGGGGAAGCTTACCTACAGCGGGGCAGCTACACGGCGTCCCTCAAGGCGTTCACGCGGGCCACGGAGCTACAGCCGCAGAACACGTACAGCTTCTACCAGTAAGATCACGGGATAGGTCGTTACTGTGACCAGCGCGGGGGGGGGGGGGGGGGGGAGGGGGAAAGGGGATAGGAGGAACCGAGGGAGCCACGGAGCTACAGCGGGTCAACACCTACAGCTTCTACCAGTAAGATCACGGCATAGGTCGTTACTGTGATTAGCAAAGGAGGGGGGGGGGGCTGGGGGAGGGGGGAGGGGGCACGGAGCTACAGCCGGACAACACGTTCAGCTGCTGCCAGTAGTATCATAGGTCCTTACTGTGACGAGCGCTGGGAGGGGGGGGGGGGGGGGTCGGGGCGGAAGGGGGTAGGAGGAACCGAGGGTTGCCATGGAGCTACAGCCTGACGTCACGGACAGCTTCTACCAGTAAGATCACGGCATAGGTCGTTACTGTGACCAGGGAGGGGGAAAGAGACCCTCAGGGCAATCACCCGACCCATTGCTTGACCAGTGAGGGAGGCGGGGGCCATCAAGTCCTTCACGGAGGCCGCAGAGCTGCAGCCACAGTAAGGCTTTCCTCGGTAACATCACGTGACATGTCGTTACTGTGACAGAGAAGGGGGAATCGATGGTAAACAGTGTATGAATTCTACCATCACTAAAAATAAATTATTCTTTTTTGTATGTAACCATGATAATCAGGAAACAGCCGCTTAAATTTGACGTGAACATTTGTAATATTACAGGCTATCTACAGGTCTATGGTGTTGTTATTTTTTACAGAATAGGGAGTATAAAGCTGGCGTTGGGAAGCTATGCTGAAGCCATACACGATTACACAACCATACTCAACTCTACCCCGGATTACGTGCCTGCTCTGAAAGGTCATCATTTCTTCTCGTCAAGTGTTTGTTTTATATATTTCTTTGGTAACTCTGAAGTTTCATTTTAAATATAACGTCTTAGCATAACAGAATACTGTAAAGGTAAAACGAAAAAAATTAGAGTCAAAATACTGACATTTATGAAGAAATTTACTTTGAAATGACGTAACATTTATGCAGGAATCGGGGAGTGTTATTTACACCTGGAGAAGGCGGCGGTGAGGGACTTCTTCCACGGCCGTGCGGTCACTTACTGCGAGACTGCCGCACGCTTCCTCACCAGGTACTGACTCACAGGGCCGACACACGAGTGTGGGGGGGGGGGGGGTGGGGGATGGGTAAGGGATCCTCAGTGACACCGCCCTCAGTGACCCCCCCCCCCCCGTACTGACAGACCGACGCACGCTTCCTCACCAGGTACTGACTCACAGGGCCGACACATAAGTGTTGGGGTGGGGCTGGGCAAGGGATCTTCAGTCCCGCCCCCCCCACCCCCCCCCCCCCCCTCCCTACACAATCCCCTCGATGCAACCATTAAAATGACGTATATGTCCAAAGGTTATGACAAAACAGTCACACACCTCCCTCCCTTCCGCCACCTCTAAAAACCGTAAACCCTCCTTGAGACAGTCCTCATCGGGTGTATCCATAACCTACACATGTACGGAGAGTAGGGTGGGGGGCAGGGGGGTGTGGGCTGTGTTTCCAGACCAGCAATAGGGTGATATTTTTCCTGGCTACGGATATCGAATTGTAGCAAAACCTTTGGCCATCAGGACGCTGTGGGTTGTGTTAAGGTAGTCATAGCAACAGCAACAGAGTACTTGTAGTCCACTATTTGATTTACTGATCAGAAATACGACTTCGGTGCCACTAGAAATTTTTGATATGGTGACGTCGACATCCATGCTTTGAAAATGATTTGCTTACAAAATTCGAAACGAAAAATAGAAACGCGCGTCTTTTTTTTTTTTTTTTTTTGTTCTCCCAGCGCGGCCCAGAAGAAGCCTGAATTCTCGTGTCTGTGGAAGTTGCTAGGGGACTGTTGCTGTGTGCTGAACGTCATCCCGCCAGAGGTGTGCCGTGTGCAGCTACCGGCGCTGCTACTGGCCCCTGGGCATGCGCCCGATGACGTCATGACCCTGGAGAAAGCGGATGTGCTGGCGCTGGGGGCGAGGTAGGGCGCCATACACACGCGTGACGTAATGGGCGAGGTATTCGCACGTGTAAGCTTGTCAATAAGGAGACCATTTGTGAAGTGCATGATACATATGGTAATATATGGAGTATGGGCGATAAAACAATATCTGACGTTTTATTCATGTTTCTGGTCTACATTGTACCTTAAATACTGAATATAAAGTTATTAAAATATGGTATCTGTTGTTTTAGAAAGAAAAGCTTAAGTTTCATAAGGTTCACACGGGGGCATTTGTTTGTATTAAAAGGGAACAATGTCTGGGCAGAAGAAAGGGGGCGTGGGGGGAGGGGGTTCTTATAACGTCTTGTTTCATCTACCGATGGCCTAACTGATCAAGGCTATGTTTTTACTATTTCAGCCCATTGGTTTTATTTCATGAAATTTAGGTGTCAGGCTAGGTTTATTTGCAGATGTTACAGCATGACACTCAAGCGTCAGCCTATGTCCGTGTTTACGTGTCACTCAAGTGTCAGCCTATTTCTGTGTGCAGGTGTTACGGCACGACGCTCAAGTGTCAGCCTGTGTCTGTGTGCAGGTGTCACGGCACCGCGCACAAGTGTCAGCCCATGTTTGTGTTCAGGTGTTACGACACGACGCTCAAGTGTTAGCTTGTGTCTGTGTTCAGGTGTTACGGCACGGGGCTGAAGTGTCAGCCTGTGTTTGTGTTCAGGTGTTACGACACGACGCTAAAGTGTCAGCCTATGTTTGTGTGCAGGTGTTACGACACGGCGCACAAGTGTCAGCCTATGTTTGTGTGCAGTTGTTACGACACGGCGCTCAAGTGTCAGCCGATGTGTGTGTACAGGTGTTACGGCATGGTGCACAAGTGTCAGCCTATGTTTGTGTTCAGGTGTTACGGCACGGCGCTCAAGTGTCAGCCTATGTTTGTGTACAGGTGTTACGGCATGGTGCACAAGTGTCAGCCTATGTTTGTGTTCAGGTGTTACGGCATGGCGCTCAAGTGTCAGCCTATGTTTGTGTACAGGTGTTACGGCACGGTGCACAAGTGTCAGCATATGTTTGTGTGCAGGTGTTACGGCATGGCGCTCAAGTGTCAGCCTATGTTTGTGTGCAGGTGTTACGGCATGGCGCTCAAGTGTCAGCCTATGTTTGTGTACAGGTGTTACGGCACGGCGCTCAAGTGTCAGCCTATGTTTGTGTGCAGGTGTTACGGCATGGCGCTCAAGTGTCAGCCTATGTTTGTGTACAGGTGTTACGGCACGGCGCTCAAGTGTCAGCCTATGTTTGTGTACAGGTATTACGGCATGGCGCTCAAGTGTCAGCCTATGTTTGTGTGCAGGTGTTACGTCACGGCGCACAAGTGTCAGCCTATGTTAGTGTGCAGGTGTTACGGCACGGCGCTCAAGTGTCAGCCTATGTTTGTGTGTTGGTGTTACGGCACGGCGCACAAGTGTCAGCCTATGTTTGTGTGCAGGTGTTACGGCACGGCGCACAAGTGTCAGCCTATGTTTTTCTGTGCAGGTGTTACGGCACGGCGCACAAGTGTCAGCCTCTGTTTGTGTACAGGTGTTACGGCACGGCGCACAAGTGTCAGCCTATGTTTGTGTGCAGGTGTTACGGCATGGCGCTCAAGTGTCAGCCTGAGTGCGCCGCCCTGTGGCACGATGTGGGCGTGGCCTACATGTACCAGGCGAGGACAGCGGACAAGACGGCGGCCAAGCTGCTCATGGCTAAAGCCTTCCAGGGTCTGGAGAGGGCGTTGCAGTTGGATCCGGAGAATCACGCCTACTGGAATACCCTCGGCCTCGCAGCCCTCTCCAAAGGTCAGTCTTATGTGATGCCTCGTGATGGTTTTTTCTCCAGTTTTCCGGGATGTCATCGGGCTATGCTTGTCATCACTCCAAGAGCTCCACAAGTGCATTTTGTTTTCAAAACAAACCATTTGAAGGATCTGAATTTTGTGGACGCGCTGAATAATTTATTGAACAGCTAGTCAACAGTCGGGTTATTGTTATTTTTACAATTATTATTATTATTATTATTATTATTATTAGAAGTAGTAGTAGTAGTGGTGGTAGAGTAGTAGTAGTAGTAGTAGTAGTAGTAGAAGTGGTAGTTTTTGTTTATTTTTTTATTCTATTTCTTCAGAGGTGAACAACAAGGCGCTGGCACAGCACTGCTTTATCAGATCCGTCCAGTGTGAGGCCAGCAACGTGGTGGCCTGGACGAACCTGGGCGTGCTCTACCTGCAGGCCGATGACGTCACGCTCGCCCACCAGGCCTTTAAAGTGGCGCAGTCCCTCGAGCCCTCCTACGTGGCCTCGTGGATCGGCCAGGTCTGCCCATTTAGGATTTTTTCCCTGTTTTTTTTTTTTTTTTTTTGTTGGTTTATAAACCGGGTTCTGTCCTATATTTTGAAATGATCTAAAACGTCACCTGTGAGAAACCTTGTTGTTCGTCTCAGGGCTTTAACAGTTTTCTTACAATTATAAGCATTTTGACTTCAGTAAGCACCTCAGTACAGCGGCCATTTTGGTTGATGCCCGCGCTTTCCATTTCGACAGAGTAGACTTCGATAGCTGTGTGGATAAATTTGTTCTTTAATTGCCATTTAATTTCATTCAATCACTCTGGTTATCGGAATTTTAATACCTATTACTGAGTTCTCAAATCAGATCTATAGTTCGTTTATAGAGATGAAAATGAAAATTGACAGTGTGATAAAATTTAGATGAATTGTCGCTAGATGAATTGTCGCAAGATGAATTGTCGGGATACCGCCATAGGGGTGTCATTACCAGAACGACTTTTGTGGCGTTTACATGTGGGTTTTCTGATCCAGGCTCTAATAGCAGAAACGATTGGCCAATCAGAGGAAGCCATGGACCTGTTCCGCCACACGACGGAGCTTGCCCATCACACAGAGGGCGCTGTGGGCTACGCGCAGTTCGTCTGCTCGCTGCTCAAGGACAAGGTCAAGAGGAGTACTGACTGGAACAAGTACGTCATAGAGAAAATGTGGGCGGTACCTGCGGCCACTGACGTCATGGCCAAGTACACTGGTTAGTACGCTTTTATCTTGTTCAGTCACAATGGCGTTGAAGAATTTTTGGGAAAGAAATAAATGCTGCGAATAATTTTATTCCAATCTTGATTTAGCCTGTCATCAATTATTTATTTTTCCCGTTCAGTTGTATAATTGATTCTGGCATATTGATGAATTAGATTCGCGTAAACCAACGAACTCTTATGTTATTTTTGTGTATTTGATTATGTTTGCAGACAGAATAAGAACGGACGCTACTGGGTATAACTTGTACGGGCTATTGCTGGAGAGACAGAGGCTGTACCGTGACGCCGCCAGGAGCTTTACTGCCGCCACCCAGCTGCTCAAGGCTGACCCTAGCAAGGCGGCGTTGTACAGACAGGCCTCGCTGAATCTCGCGCGAGTTCTCGTGTAAGAACGAGACAGCGTACAACAACATGGTGTCCATCATACTGACTTTACTTTTTTTTTTTGAGGCTAGCTAACAATCAGAACATTGAACTTTTAGTGAGAAATACCTAAATATAACCAATGCATTTTCTAAATAAAAAGACTTCCTTGATCTTCCCCGCTCATAAGAAAAGCTACTATGGTAACCGATAACAATTTTTAATTTTTTTTTTTTTGCTGGTATTTAGACATAAAGAGGAATTTGAAAAAGCAGTGCAGATTTACGGCGACTTCAAGCCGGAGACGCTGGAGGAACAATGCAGCTACGCCCTGGCGCTGTACAAGATGGGCCTGTACGAGGACAGCATACAACAGTACGAGGCGGCGCTGGCGCTGGTGACGTCAGCCGAGGACACGTCACACATCTATGCCGCCATGGGCATGGTGAGGTACAGGGCAGGGGTGAAGGCCACCGGAAGTGCAGATGTAGATGGTGCCAAAGCAGTGCTCTTCCAATGGTAAGCACCCATTCCAGTTTTGACAAAGAAATATGACAGAACAATGTTCTCGTAATAGGAAGAATATGGTCATGGAATCGAAAGCGCCATTACACGGTGGCCTTCTCGTGTGTAATGGTTGCTATGTGTAAGTTAGTGAAATCTTTTTGTTGGTTTGGAGCACAAACGAGTTTGTGTGATCACGTGACGTTTTGTGACTTGTTATGTGCTTTGTGATTTGCTGTATGACTTGCTAACGGCTTTCGTACGTATCACGTGATGTGTCTGACATCACATCACCCAGCCTGATGTTTGTCACGTGACTTATTGTATGACTTGTGACCCACTTTGTGACTTGTTTTCCAGCACCCAGGCGACGCCGGCGTCGGTGCACGGCCTGAACGCGCTGCTGAGCCTGGGCGTCATCCAGGCAGACGTGACGCTCGCCGACGCCGTCGTGACGGAGCTGCAGACGTTCACGGAGCAGCGGGAGAGCGATGGCTACGCCTACATGCTGGCCTCCGTACAGGCGCTCAAGGTATGTAGGGCGGGGCGTGTTGTCACGTGACAGCCGCACTCTACGCTTACATGCTGGCCTCGGTGCAGGCGCTCAAGGTGTGCAGGGGCGGGGCTTGGTGTCACGTGATAACCGCACTGTACGCCTACATGCTGGCCTCCTTGCAGGCGCTCAAGGTGTGCAGGGCGGGGCTTGTGTCACGTGATAACCGCACTGTACGCCTACATGCAGGCCTCCGTGCAGGCGCTCAAGGTGTGCAGGGGCGGGGCTTGGTGTCACGTGACAGCCGCACTGTACGCCTACATGCAGGCCTCCGTGCAGGCGCTCAAAGTGTGCAGGGGCGGGGCTTGGTGTCACGTGACAACCGCACTGTACGCCTACATGCTGGCCTCCTTGCAGGCGCTCAAGGTGTGCAGGGCGGGGCTTGTCACGTGACAGCCGCACTCTACGCCCTCATGCAGGCGTCCGTGCAGGCGCTCAAGGTGTGCAGGGCGGGGCTTGGTGTCACGTGACAACCGCACTGTACGCCTACATGCTGGCCTGCTTGCAGGCGCTCAAGGTGTGCAGGGCGGGGCGTGTTGTCACGTGACAACTGCACTCTAAACTTAGGTGCTTGCGACCATGCAGGAACCCAAGGTGTGCAAGGGCGGGTAGCCTTGTAAAAATTCTTGTGTTGAACAAATGCCAGAAAGGGCATTCAAAGGCACTAGTTATTAACAGGCATATATTCATCTTATCTTTCCTACGCATTTTGTTAAAATAGAAAATTGAAAGGTGTATTTTTTTTGTTGTCAAACTCCGCATATTCACATTTCTACCACAGTACCAGAAGAAATTGCCTGATACGTGAACGTCGTAGTACATCTGTGACACAGTGGTACCGTGGTGTTAAAATTAAAAAAAAAAAACAAATCGATAACACACACACACACAAAATAAACAAGCGACATTTAGCTATCTCTTTTGTCTGACTCACGTAGGGCGCCCGCGGGGCAGGAAAGCGGGAGTTAGCGCGCCTCATCCACGCCCGCCCGGACCGCGCCGCCGCCTGGGCCTACTTAGTGCAGTACCTGCTGAGTCACGAACCGGAAGTGACGGACACTGTGGCACGCTGCTGCCAGGTGGCGCTGCACCACGACACGCGCAACAGCGTCAAGGTCAGGAGCCTTTTTTTTTTTTTTTTTTTTTGATAATTTCGATAATTTCAATACTGTAGCACAGCTTCTCAGAACCAGAAATAGTACTAGATATTTACATGTATGTATATTGTGTACTTGAGATACCTTTGCTTTGCTAGAACCTGCGCACGTGGCTGGCAGTTGCCTTGCTGGGAGCAGGGAAACATTCAAGAAGCGTAACACACCGTAATAGCTACAGAGCTGCGCAGCGGGCGGTGTTCCTCAACCCAGGTGAGATGCAGTGCTGTGTGGAGTGTGCACGGCGTTCAGGACAGCAGTTGGCATTAGAGAAATATGAAATGCATAATAACTATATGTAAAGTATGAAGTGCCTTATCAAATAACCTTTGTGGTATGAAATACTTTTTCAAGTAAACATTTTGAGGTAAAGCGTGTCGTCACGTTTGCGCCGTGAAATATATTGTCATCTTGAAGTTCGTGACGATTTTGTTTGTGTTCAGAAGAAACGACCAAAATGTAAGTGTTACAATAAGTGTTTGGTCTGTTTGTAAATTGTTAGACAATTTGGAGAGTTGGGTGGCGCTGATCGGGAGTATGTACGGAGAGCTGATCACGCTGAGGTGTCTGCAGAGAGAAGAGAATCTAGCCCAGCCTCTACTCACGCTCATCACTCACTTCATGGCCAAAGGTGAGAATCTAGCCCAGCCTCTACTCACGCTCATCACTCACTTCATGGCCAAAGGTGAGAATCTAGCCCAGCCTCTACTCACGCTCATCACTCACTTCATGGCCAAAGGTGAGAATCTAGCCCAGCCTCTACTCACGCTCATCACTCACTTCATGGCCAAAGGTGAGAATCTAGCCCAGCCTCTACTCACGCTCATCACTCACTTCATGGCCAAAGGTGAGAATCTAGCCCAGCCTCTACTCTCGCTCATCACTCACTTCATGGCCAAAGGTGAGAATCTAGCCCAGCCTCTACTCACGCCCATCACTCACTTCATGGCCAAAGGTGAGAATCTAGCCCAGCCTCTACTCACGCTCATCACTCACTTCATGGCCAAAGGTGAGAATCTAGTCCCGCCTCTACTCACGCTCATCACTCATTTCATGGCCAAAGGTGAGAATCTAGTCCCGCCTCCACTCACGCTCATCACTCACTTCATGGCCAAAGGTGCGAATCTAGCCCAATCTCTACTCACGCTCATCACTCACTTCATGGCTAAAGGTGAGAATCTAGCCCAGCCTCTACTCACGCTCATCACTGACTTCATGGCCAAAGGTGAGAATCTAGTCCCGCCTCTACTCACGCTCATCACTCACTTCATGGCCAAAGGTGAGAATCTAGCCCAGCCCCTACTCACGCTCATCACTCACTTCATGGCCAAAGGTGAGAATCTAGCCCAGCCTCTACTCACGCTCATCAGCCACTTCATGGCTAAAGGTGAGAATCTAGCCCAGCCTCAACTCACGCTCATCACTCACTTCATGGCTAAAGGTGAGAATCTAGCCCAGCCTCTACTCACGCTCATCACTCACTTCATGGCTAAAGGTGAGAATCTAGCCCAGCCTCTACTCACGCTCATCACTCACTTCATGGCTAAAGGTGAGAATCTAGCCCAGCCTCTACTCACGCTCATCACTCACTTCATGGCTAAAGGTGAGAATCTAGCCCAGCCTCTACTCACGCTCATCAGTCACTTCATGGCTAAAGGTGAGAATCTAGCCCAGCCTCTACCTACGCTCATCACTCACTTCATGGCTAAAGGTGAGAATCTAGCCCAGCCTCTACTCACGCTCATCACTCACTTCATGGCTAAAGGTGAGAATCTAGCCAAGCCTCTACTCATGCTCATCACTCACTTCATGGCCAAAGGTGAGAATCTAGCCCAGCCTCTACTCATGCTCATCACTCACTTCATGGCCAGAGGTGAGAATCTAGCCGAGCCTCAACTCACGCTCATCACTCACTTCATGGCCAGAGGTGAGAATCTAGCCCAGCCTCTACTCACGCTCATCACTCACTTCATGGCCAGAGGCGAGAATATAGCCCAGCCTCTACTCACGCTCATCACTCACTTCATGGCCAGAGGTGAGAATCTAGCCGAGCCTCAACTCACGCTCATCACTCACTTCATGGCCAGAGGTCAGAATCTAGCCCAGCCTCTACTCACGCTCATCACTCACTTCATGGCCAAAGGTGAGAATCTAGCCCAGCCTCTACTCAACGTCATCACTAACTTCATGGCCAAAGATGAGAATCTAGCCGAGCCTCAACTCACGCTCATGACTGACTTCATGGCCGGAGGTGAGAATCTAGCCGAGCCTCAACTCACGCTCATCACTCACTTCATGGCCAGAGGTGAGAATCTAGCCGAGCCTCAACTCACGCTCATCACTCATTTCATGGCCAAAGGTGAGAATCTAGCCCAGCCTCTACTCACGCTCATCACTCACTTCATGGCCAAAGGTGAGAATCTAGCCCAGCCTCTACTCACGCTCATCACTCACTTCATGGCTAAAGGTGAGAATCTAGCCCAGCCTCTACTCACGCTCATCACTCACTTCATGGCTAAAGGTGAGAATCTAGCCCAGCCTCTACTCACGCTCATCACTCACTTCATGGCTAAAGGTGAGAATCTAGCCCAGCCTCTACTCACGCTCATCACTCACTTCATGGCTAAAGGTGAGAATCTAGCCCAGCCTCTACTCACGCTCATCAGTCACTTCATGGCTAAAGGTGAGAATCTAGCCCAGCCTCTACCTACGCTCATCACTCACTTCACGGCTAAAGGTGAGAATCTAGCCCAGCCTCTACTCACGCTCATCACTCACTTCATGGCTAAAGGTGAGAATCTAGCCAAGCCTCTACTCATGCTCATCACTCACTTCATGGCCAAAGGTGAGAATCTAGCCCAGCCTCTACTCATGCTCATCACTCACTTCATGGCCAGAGGTGAGAATCTAGCCGAGCCTCAACTCACGCTCATCACTCACTTCATAGCCAGAGGTGAGAATCTAGCCCAGCCTCTACTCACGCTCATCACTCACTTCATGGCCAGAGGCGAGAATATAGCCCAGCCTCTACTCACGCTCATCACTCACTTCATGGCCAGAGGTGAGAATCTAGCCGAGCCTCAACTCACGCTCATCACTCACTTCATGGCCAGAGGTCAGAATCTAGCCCAGCCTCTACTCACGCTCATCACTCACTTCATGGCCAAAGGTGAGAATCTAGCCCAGCCTCTACTCAACGTCATCACTAACTTCATGGCCAAAGATGAGAATCTAGCCGAGCCTCAACTCACGCTCATCACTGACTTCATGGCCAGAGGTGAGAATCTAGCCGAGCCTCAACTCACGCTCATCACTCACTTCATGGCCAGAGGTGAGAATCTAGCCGAGCCTCAACTCACGCTCATCACTCATTTCATGGCCAAAGGTGAGAATCTAGCCCAGCCTCTACTCACGCTCATCACTCACTTCATGGCCAAAGGTGAGAATCTAGCCCAGCCTCTACTCACGCTCATCACTCACTTCATGGCCAAAGGTGAGAATCTAGCCGAGCCTCAACTCACGCTCATCACTCACTTCATGGCCAGAGGTGAGAATCTAGCCGAGCCTCAACTCACGCTCATCACTCATTTCATGGCCAAAGGTGAGAATCTAGCCCAGCCTCTACTCTCGCTCATCACTCACTTCATGGCCAAAGGTGAGAATCTAGCCCAGCCTCTACTCACGCCCATCACTCACTTCATGGCCAAAGGTGAGAATCTAGCCCAGCCTCTACTCACGCTCATCACTCACTTCATGGCTAAAGGTGAGAATCTAGCCCAGCCTCTACTCAGGCTCATCACTCACTTCATGACCAGAGGTGAGAATCTAGCCCAGCCTCTACTCACGCTCATCACTCAGTTCATGGCCAAAGGTGAGAATCTAGCCCAGCCTCTACTCACGCTCATCACTCACTTCATGGCCAGAGGTGAGAATCTCTCCCAGCCTCTACTCACGCTCATCACTCATTTCATGGCCAAAGGTAAAAATCTAGCCCAGCCTCTACTCACGCTCATCACTCACTTCATGGCCAAAGGTGAGAATCTAGCCCAGCCTCTACTCACGCTCATCACTCACTTCATGGCCTGAGGTGAAAATCTAGCCCAGCCTCTACTCACGCTCATCACTCACTTCATCGCCAAAGGTAAGAATCGAGCCCATCCTCTACTCACGCTCATCACTCACTTCATGGCCAAAGGTGAAAATCTAGCCCAGCCTCTACTCACGCTCATCACTCACTTCATGGCCAAAGGTGAGAATCTAGCCCAGCCTCTACTCACGCTCATCACTCACTTCATGACCAGAGGTGAGAATCTAGCCGAGCCTCAACTCACGCTCATCACTCATTTCATGGCCAAAGGTGAGAATCTAGCCCAGCCTCTACTCACGCTCATCACTCACGTCATGGCCAAAGGTGAGAATCTAGCCCAGCCTCTACTCACGCTCATCACTCACTTCATGGCCAAAGGTGAGAATCTAGCCCAGCCTCTACTCACGCTCATCACTCACTTCTCGGCCAAAGGTGAGAATCCAGCCCAGCCTCTACTCACGCTCATCACTTATTTCATGGCCAAAGGTGAGAATCTAGCCCAGCCTCAACTCACGCTCATCACTCACTTTATGGCCAGAGGTGATAATCCAGTCCCCCTTGACCCTGCTCAAGGCTCGCCTTCTGGCCAGAGGTGAGAATTTAGTCCTACTCCGACTAAATCTCCACAGAGACATCGCACCAATGATGAAGATCCAACCAGCTCCTCATCACGCTCAAGTTACATACGTTTTAGTCAAAGGTTAATCTGCATTATCTCTCCCCTACCCCCTCCGCCCACCCCCTCCCCCACTCGCCGTCCCCATTTCCCCCGTTCTTCTCTTCTTTCTCCGCTGTGTACACCAATCGCACAGTTTGTTGTTCAAGGTGTACGCATAGGAAATTATCCGCGGCCGTACATTCCTCCACAGCGTCAATATTCACTGTAATGATACAGGAATTCATTGAGCGCCAGTGCTTTATGATCGAAATAGTCTGTGACACTGAGAGACCTCCCACGGTGCTTTATACGTTGATTTCAATAAGTAAAAAAGTAATAACGGCACTTGTTTACGTGACACGTGACCCGCTTGCGCTCCCCCACCCCTTCCCCCTCCCCCTATTTCTTGGCTCTTTTTAACCACAGCCGACTTTGTCTCAGTGGGTTAGTCGTATCATTATAAGGGGCTTGAATGTATGTGCGTATGTTAAACTTTTTCTTTAAAATGCTGCTCCTCCTACACTTTTGCTCCAATCGTTTTGATATTATGCAGGGATGTTCCCCGGGTGGTCCCCCACCTGGCTGTTATTTTTTTTGACAATTAACGAAAAACTGACAAAATGGCGGCACTTTTTATGCCCGTTTTGACCCATCTTTAAAATGCTCTTTCTCCTACAGTTTTATTCCAATCGTCTAGATGGTACGCAGGGATGTTCCTCAGGGGTTCGCCTACCAGGCTGTGTTTTGTTTTCGCGGTTCACCAAAAACTGCCGAAATGGCGGAGCTTTGAAGTTTGGCAGAAACTTGAATAAATGGTAGTGAATAACTGAATTGTCAAACCATTCATTTCTCTCAGTCTTTTTCAAATAGTTATAAAATTTTGATCGAATGTTTCTTAGGTGCTTCTCAACCTGAACTTTGCTTTTTTTTCGCAAATGACAAAAAAAAAAAAAAAAAAAAAAATGCCGAAATGGTGGAATTTTAAAAATTTTGTAAAATTGTGTAAATGTCGGAATACGTGAATCATGAAAACCCAACCTCTCCAACATCCCTTTTCGGGTAGCTTCCACCCAGGAACACTCGTTTTTGTGTATTAAAATTATGAAAAAAGTTACGTTCAAAAACAAAGTTCTTCATTTTTTGGCCTAACACTATTCGTTTCATAGTTTTTCTCTCTTTCCTTGTTTGGTAACTCGGCTGGGTCATGTCTTGGACATGCTTGTTTATCTTTCTCCGCTGCGCACGCTGATCCCAGTTAGAGTAATAACGTGACTTGTTTGCATGGCACGTGACCCGCCCGTCAGTGGAAGGTCAGCTGAGTGAGAAGCGCGGTAATACGTCACGCCTGCAGGCGCTGCATCTCTGGTGTGTCAAGCAGTACGTGGTGGCGCTCCTGGCGGCGGACAGGCGGGAACAGGCGCAGGAATTCCTCAACCAGGTTTGTGTGAGCCGCCTCCTGGAGTGCATGAGCGGGCGGGGGTCTAGCTGAGGGAGGGGGAGGGGATTTCTCGACATGTCTTAAGCTTCGAATGAGAAATTCACTGACTTTATCTACTTCTGTGGGGGTGGTCGTTGGTATTCTGACTAATGCATTACCTTAAACTTCAGAACCCATTCATTATGACGGAAACGTTTTGTTTTTTAAACGATAAAGTGTTTCACAAATCTTGAATGATAACTCCTCAGTGTAAATGCTGGGGAATGTATTAAGTCTTTATAAAATTAGTGACGTGACGTGGCGTGTGTGTGGGTCGTCATAGGCGCTGTGGCTGACGTGTGTTTGTGACGTGTTTATGACGTGTGTATATGTCTGACGTCATAGGCGCTGTGGCTGTACGACGAGGACTTACACCTGCAGAATCTACTCGCTTACATCAACCAGAACTTCAGTGTGCTCAAAGTGAATGCGATCAACGACTCGCGAGGCTTCACGAGACTCATCCTCGTGCAACTCTACATGGCGCACGGCCTCGTGGAGGAGGCGGAGACCATCCTCAAAATGTGGCTGCCTCAGGCCAGGTGAGCGGGGGGGGGGGGGGCCACTCAAAATGTGGCTGCCTCAGGCCAGGTGAGCGGGGGGGGGGGGAGACCATCCTCAAAATATGGCTGCCTCAGGCCAGGTGGGTGGGGGGGGGGGGGAGGTAGCGGGGGGGCGGAGACCATCCTCAAAATGTGGCTGCCTCAGGCGAGGTTGTGGGGGTGGGGCGGAGACGATCCTCAAGCCAGGGGGGTGGGGGTGGTTGTTATGGTTGATGATGGGCGAAGAGGTGGTGTGAAATGTCTTGGCTGAGGGTGGGGGTGGGGTGTTGAGCGGCGGGAGTGTAAAGGGTGGTGGTGTGTGGTGTAATCCTTTAAGTGTCAAATTAAGCCCTGAAATGTTTGAGAGCGTGCGGAATAGAGCCCCCTTCCCTCGCCCCCCCCCCCCACCCCGGATTAAAGTCCCCTCGTTTTTGCAAAGTAGGAACAAAGCACCCCGGATTCTGCAGGGTAATACCTTGACCTGTATGTAGTGTTTTGTAGTATGACATTTAGCCGAGCGACATTTAGTCGAAATTGGTATCTATGACATTGATTATAACTAATGACATGATCGTGACGTTGTGCACGGGGCAATCATGATAATGTACGTGACGTAGCCATGACGATGTAAGTGATGTAATCATAACAATGTACATGGCGCAATAGCGACAGTATACATGGCGTAACCGTGACGCCATACGAGACGTAGTTGTGACGGGGTTGCTGACGCGATCGGGACCTGGTATATGGTGGCGGTGTATATGACGTAAACGTGACGGTGTACATGACGCAGTCGTGACGATGAACATGACGCAATCGTGACGGCGTATATGACGTAATAGTGACGATGTTTATGGCGTAGTCGTTACTGTGTACACGCCTCTGTCACGTGCGGTTCACAGCGTGTTTGCAGTGGCCATTCGGCCTGGAGACAATCTTGCTACAAGAACCCGTAAACTCTCGCCATGCCGATGTGGGGCTGTTCCTGCTATGGCCCTGTGTCGCTTTCTATAACAGATATTTGGATTTTTCAGGACAAAGCCACGGAAAATTCTCGCTCTAGTCCGACTGGCTTTCTTCGCCTTCAAACAAATCATTGTAAGTCTTTTATTATTTTCACGTGACATTAGAAGCAAAAAGAACACCACCACCACCAACAATAATAACAGTAATAATAATTTAATGTTTGTTGTTGGTGTTTAACGTCCCGTTCACGAACTAGAATGGGTATATGGCACGCACTTGCTAAAGAAACAAGTGGGAAAACAAGAAGGAAGAATGGAGAAATAGTAAAAGACGAGTTAGAAAGAAAGAAATACCGATTAGTCGCCTCCTACGCCATGCCACGGAACAGAAAGCAGTGGGCGTATTCTTAAGATTCCCCCCAACCCACAGGGGGAAATAATTTAATAGTTGCATTGTCATTTTTCTTAGTATCACCATCATGAAATAACTAAGGTGAGCATTGCTCATAATTTTATAACTCTACTTGAAGGTGTTGCACTTCGAAATCTAAGTACTGATGGCATAGCGCAGACGGATTTCTGTGACGTTTTACTGCGCTGTGTAGGGTTGTTTTTGATTGGTCTAGGCGGGTTGTAACCGGAAGGAGGAGATGGAGAAGCTATTTGCCGAGGCGTGCGCGGAAGTGCTGAAGATAGACCCGCGCTCTGTGGTCGTGCATTACATGATGGGGGCCCTGGCGGTGTGCCAGCGTAAAGAGAAGTATGTACCGCTGGGGGGGGGGGGGGGGTCGAGGGATGGGGGGGGCGCTGGGGGGGGAGGTGTGGGGGAAGTGCTGCAGATAGACCCGCGCTGTGTTGTGGTGCATTACATGATGGGAGCGGTGGCGATTTACGAGCATAAAGAGGAAGTATGAACCGCTGGAGATTAGAGGGAGGGTGTGGGGGAAGCGTTGAATGGAGACCCTCGCTCTGTTGTCGTGCATTACGTGGCGGCCTGCCAGCGTAATGAGACGTATGTGCCGCGGGGGGAAGGAGGGGGGAGGGGTCGGGGAGGGAGTTGGGGCGTATAAACGACATGAAACGGTTGAACTCGTGTTATGTATTTGTGATTTGTACGTCTGTATGAAACCACTTGTGGCCGCGCTAGCTCAGACACTCCATTGACACCCAGGCCTGGCTGTTCACCCGTGCTTCGATGATCTATCTGATTGCAAGATGGCTGCTGTCTGGCGGTGGCATTCCACGCAGTGAATGTAGCGCAACCCGTCCGTTAACAATCTGTCAATTCTTTGAAAGTAGACGAGTTCTGCACGGAGCATTTGCGGAGACGAGATCGTGAATTGCAATTAAATGTGAAGGCAGTAGGCTCGTAAACAGTCGCGTGTTTGGTATCCTTGTCTGGTTGTTTGAGGGTTGTCAAAGTCAGGAAAAAGTCAGGAAAAAATTCAGCAAGGAAAATTAGGGAAAATGGTTCCGGATCTTGGAACTGTGTAAATTTTTAGTTATTTGTTTTGTGATTTTGTCTTTTGTTGCATCAGTCAAACAATAAATGTGTTGAAAGTTGTGTTGCAAATCGGGTTTGTTTATCATTTATTTATTTTCAGTTTGTTTTCAAACTGACCCTGTTAGCACTCGTGCCGAAAAACTTTTTACCGCTGCTAATTATGTGCCGCGGAAGAAAAGTAGTTGCAACCAAGCAAGTGTTTGGCCAAAAAACAAGGCGTAATGTTGTGAGAGTGTGAATATACGATTTAACTATGCAAAAGTAGTTCTCGGGCTATGAGGTCATTAACGATCGCCATATTGTCAGCCATTTTGTACTTGACATCTTGTGCAAGATGGCCGTAGTTGGCTCATAACACCGTAATGTCAAGTACAGGATGGCTGACAATATGGCAGCGGCCACACAACCTCCGCAACTGCTAAAGAAATCATAGGCTTAGTTTGCCAAAATATAAGTATTTTCTTAAGTTCGAGTAAAGATGCAACATGTTCGCTCAGGTCGATGATCACAGTGCCATTGCTCACAATATTAAATGTACATTTTCCGATATTATACAAGAAACAAACTGACACCTGAACAGCCACTGTTCTAGTTAATTGATTTATTTACTTATTTATTTACTTATTTTTGTAGAAGAAAACAGAAGTCGCTGACAGAATGTTTAGAACATTACAGTGACGTGCAGAACTTCACGTACGCCAAGCAGACGGCAGAGGCGTTACTGGGAGACCTGCTGGAGAAGAACAAAGAGCAGACGATACAGCCCGGAGCTACTGCGAAACAGGATGTCCGTGTTCAAAAGGTCAAAAGGTCAAATGTTGACAGAATAAGTCCATATCCGTGTCATCGCAGTATTGTCTCTAGCCAAGGGTTTTGTGATGAGTAAAATGAAAAGCAGGATTTTTTTGTGAGAATCCAGATCAGAAATTTGGCAGTTTTCTAGCTCATATTGAGCTGGCTATTATAGATAGCATCTGTGTTTACAATTTCATGATCCGTTTGACGAGTGACCTCTCAATGCACTGTCTAAGAAATTTGGCAGTTTTCTAGCTCATATTGAGCTGACTGTTATACATGGCATCTTTGTTGACAATTTCAGGATCCGTTTGACGAGTGACCTCTCAATGCGCTGTCTAAGAAATTTGGCATTTTTCTAGCTCATATTGAGCTGACTATTATACATGGCATCTTTGTTGACAATTTCAGGATCCGTTTGACGAGTGACCTCAATGCGCTGTCATCCTGACGTTAGAAGAATGCGTATTGGTATCAGTCGGAGGGAGCGTATTCTTCATGCATTCACGGAAACTACTCGGACAACTGGCTGCAAACTCGTGTCTTTGGTACACACAAAAAATGACAATGGATTTCTACACTTTATGACAATTTAATGCGAACTTGCTTTAGTGAGTTTCTGTTTATTTTTTGCTTGTTTGTTTGTTTTTTTGTTTTGTTTTTTTTTTTTTTTTGTTTTGTTTTTTTTTTTTGTTTTTGTTTTTTTTTTTTTGGTTAACTGTGATGTAATATTCAACATTATTAGTTGATAAAGTTTATTTACAACAGCAAGTGTATTGTTTTAATAAATCTGGTCATAGATTAACTGGTATTTTTTTGCATATGTATATACAAGTCCCCGCGTACTTAGAAAACGTGAATTGAATAATCTGCATTTCTGTTCTTCAAAATTTACACAGCTGTGTGACCTCCCCGACCGACTTTTTCTTGCTTTTATTTGAAATTGTACAGAATCTTCTGTCCGTTCTCTGTCCGTAGCGTGTTTAGTTTATCAACCGGTTGGAAGCCATTGTCGAAATCCAGAATGATCCGCTTCTTTATGGTGCTGGTCAGTGAGACCATAATAGTGTTTCCAGGTTGGGAGTGTGTGTGTGTGTGTGTGTGTTTCAGTCTCTTGTGTGCCTGATATCTCGAAAACGACAAGTCCGATCGACTTATACCTTAACCTCTTTATTCCTTGGTTAGGTAAGACGGGTCTAGCAATTTTTTCACGCATGTTACATTATTAGGGCAGGCGTGTGACGTCATTGCGTAAAACTCTTGTGTGCGAAATATCTCAGCCGTTGAACATGGAAAAAGTTCAAACTTAACGAGATTAAATCAACATTTTGTTGCGAGTACATTGAACGAGTGGCGTATGACGTCATCACGTAAAAGTTACTAGTGAAGTAGGGAATTGGTGATGTAGCGATCACCTTCCAGACCCGGAGAAAAAAGACTGCAGTAAAAACTATTTGTAACGACCACCTGCTAGACCCAGTTAAAAAGGTGTACCGTGAACCTGTCTGTAGTGACCACCTTCCAGACCTGGATAAAATACCTGTATCTGGACTTACAGAGTAAACGAGGTTGGGTATAGCCCACAATTTAAGTTACACCCTATCTCCCCCCCCCCCCCCCCCGCTTCAGAAAGCTGATACGCAACCCGACTTCTGACACATGAGATATATTTATTCAGATACATTTGTATAAGGTAAGAGGTCTTATTATTCTGAAAATAGTACAAATTTGTTCAAATAAAATTTGGTCAAAGGCCGTTGGGGGAAACGTTTGTTTTTGTGAGCACTGGCCGGGTGGAGTGGTGGTTGGGAGGCACTTGATAGCATATGTATTACATAAAAAAAGCACGGAGGAAGGGTAGCAATTTTGGTGCCCGACGGTGTCTGTGCTGAGTACCAATATCGTTACACAGTGAGTGTAGTTTCTATAATGCATTACCCACATAAAGAGGACTTCTTTCGAAGCTGCACTCTACATCCTACAAAAAAAAGGTGGAAACAACTTGTACACACAAACATACTTCTCTGCGTAAGTGTCTAGTTTTCGCTCTGTGATTGCAGTAGCGTGTGTTCTGTTTTTGCCCTTACTCATAAACGTATAAGTTGGCTTTGGTTTATTTAATTTGACACTCCGCGTTTAGGGACTGATATTCAAGAGGCTGCCCGTGTCTGGTTAAACAATGGGTAGTTTTTTTCAAGTTTGGCGCCGTGCGTTTTAGGGTCGTTTTAAAAAGTTCTGGAACGAACAGTTTCTATGTGAGTGCCCCCCTCCCCCCGCACTCCCCCTTCACACCCCCGGGGGTTCCGCTTCTTACATTTAGGGTCATGCTTGCACACAAATTACAGGAGTCTTTAGGTCTCATATGTGGTCTGCTCGAGGGGTCATCCGATGCTGGCGTATGTTCTATGTCTTACTTGTGACAGAGTGCACTGCGGCCGTATTCACAAAGGTTAACTGCACAGTTAACTGACTCCGTTAACTGCTCTTTAAGCAACCAGAACGCCCGAAAGGTAATTAACAAATTTGAAAATAGTTTGCTGAAAATAGTGACTAGATCAACAGATTTTCTCTTCTAGCAGTAGAGTTAACTGCGCAGTTAACTTTTTTGAGTACGGCGGCTGAGAGTAAATTGGCCTCAATTTTATAGAGGAACACCAGACACTGTTATTTAAGATAAGAATATATCAAGCAAGCATTCACATGTCATTGCATAACATGGAACTACAGTCAAAGCCAGGCTATCAGAAATAGATCAGCTTATATTGAGGAAAATTCAGCTTCTGTGATAGTCTGCATATTTGAATTAGATCGAGCCTCGTGAGTTCCGGGATAGACCAACTTTTTGTCGATAAGTGTCTAATTTCGCCTGCGATAAAAAATATGCAGATTTTTACTTGACTGGTGTATTCTTATTTGAAAAAAATAGATTGTTACCAGTTTAAACACCGAAGAGCGATATGTTATAAGCTACACACAAAAAAAAAATAACTAAAAAAAAAAAAAAAAACACTCTGTGTCAGATTGGATTGTGTACGTAGTTCTGCATATAAGTAAACTTAAGAAATAAAAAAAATATTCGAAATCTGCAAACAAGGTGGTTGTGATTTTTCATGAGCGGTTATCTACGAATGGATTTCAGGCTGGCCATCTTGTTTATTCTAGACTAAATCACTGGATCACTGGAAAACAAAAACGATTTTTTTACCTCGGTAGCCACACGATCACTGATGCAGTATCTGGTTATCTCTCAGACACTGGTGAGGAATCTCGTTATCTCGCTCACTGGTGCAGTATCTGGTTATCTCTCGATCACCGGTACAGTATCTGGTTATCTCTCGCTCACTGTTGCAGTATCTGGTTATGTCTCGGTTACTGGTGCAGTATCTGGTTATGTCTCGGTCACTGGTGCAGTATCTGGTTATCTCTCGGTCACTGGTGCAGTATCTGGTTATCTGTCGGTCACTGCTGCAGTATCTGGTTATGTCTCGGTCACTGGTGCAGTATCTGGTTATCTCTCGATCACTGGTGCAGTATGTGGTAATCTCTCGATCACCGGTGCAGTATCTGGTTCTCTCTCGGTCACTGGTGCAGTATCTGGTTATCTCTCGATCACCGGTGCAGTATGTGGTAATCTCTCGATCACTGGTGCAGTATCTGGTAATCTCTCGATCACCGGTGCAGTATTTGGTTCTCTCTCGGTCACTGGTGCAGTATCTGGTTATCTCTCGGTCACTGGTGCAGTATCTGGTTATCTCTCGGTGACTGGTGCAGTATCTGGTTATCTCTCGGTCACTGGTGCAGTATCTGGCTATCTCTCGCTCACTGGTGCAGTATCTGGTTATCTCTCGATCACTATTGCAGTATGTGGTAATCTCTCGATCACTGCTGCAGTATGTGGTAATCTCTCGGTGACTGGTGCAGTATCTGGTTATCTCTCGCTCACTGGTGCAGTATCTGGTTATCTCTCGCTCACTGGTGCAGTATCTGGTTATCTCTCGGTCACTGGTGCAGTATCTGGTTATCTCTCGGTCACTGGTGCAGTATCTGGTTATCTCTCGGTCACTGGTGCAGTATCTGGTTATCTCTCGGTGACTGGTGCAGTATCTGGTTATCTCTCGGTCACTGGTGCAGTATCTGGCTATCTCTCGCTCACTGGTGCAGTATCTGGTTATCTCTCGGTCACTGGTGCAGTATCTGGTTATCTCTCGGTCACTGGTGCAGTATCTGGTTATGTCTCGGTCACTGGTGCAGTATCTGGTTATGTCTCGGTCACTGGTGCAGTATCTGGTTATCTCTCGATCACTGGTGCAGTATCTGGTTATCTTTCGATCATTATTGCAGTATCTTGTAATCTCCCGGTCAATGGTGCAGTATCTGGTTATGTCTCGGACACTGGTGCAGTAGCTGGTTATCTTTCGATCATTAGTGCAGTATCTGGTAATCTCCCGGTCAATGGTGCAGTATCTGGTTATCTCGATCACTGCTGCAGTATCTGGCTATCTCTCGCTCACTGCTGCAGTATCTGGCTATCTCTCGCTCACTGGTGCAGTATCTGGTAATGTCTCGGTCACTGGTGCAGTATCTGGTTATCTCTCGATCACTTGTGTGAAGTATCTGGTTATCTTTCGATCATTATTGCAGTATCTGGTAATCTCCCGGTCAATGGTGCAGTATCTGGTTATCTCGATCACTGCTGCAGTATCTGGCTATCTCTCGCTCACTGCTGCAGTATCTGGCTATCTCTCGCTCACTGGTGCAGTATCTGGTAATGTCTTGGACACTGGTGCAGTAGCTGGTTATCTTTCGATCATTAGTGCAGTATCTGGTAATCTCCCGGTCAATGGTGCAGTATCTGGTTATCTCGATCACTGCTGCAGTATCTGGCTATCTCTCGCTCACTGCTGCAGTATCTGGCTATCTCTCGGTCACTGGTGCAGTATCTGGTTATCTCTCGGTCACTGGTGCAGTATCTGGTTATCTCTAGGTCACTGGTTATGATATAAAAGAAATAAACCTATCGGCCCATCTTGTATAAAATTTACAAGAAGTACAAAA
The DNA here is from genome assembly GCA_949752745.1 of Protula sp. h YS-2021. NCBI lineage: Eukaryota > Metazoa > Annelida > Polychaeta > Sabellida > Serpulidae > Protula > Protula sp. h YS-2021. The sequence goes on from OX457024.1 coordinate 9,829,566, forward strand.
GATTTGCCCAGAATTCGGCGTTTTAAATACATCGCTGTTTTCTGCAGTGGTTAGGAGTCTGAAAGCTCAGTTCACTGGGCTTCAACAACGAATCTTCTCCCCAACCCCAACCCCCACCCCCTCCTCCCCATAAGGGACACTAACTTACTGGTCCAACATCAAGAAAAAATAAACATGACTTCGTCCTTTATATGTCTCCTATTCCAAGCCTGGGGAATGAAACAGTAATTATTTTCCGATCGCTGGCTTCCGAAAAGAGATTTTTCCCGAGCTCTTCTAATGTCATCCATCTTTCCTTCCAGGACGGCCACTTGCGTGTTACCATGCATGCCCTTCCCCTCCCCCTCTTCCTCCCCTCCCCTTCCCCCTCTCCCTCCATCTCCCCCAGAAAAAGGCGGAGGAAGCGGGGTAGTTTTGAGGCCTGACTCGGTCCGCGAGGTGTGCCAATAAAACAAACATGGTGTTTTTCATTTAGTACTCAGCGTTTTCTACAAAAAGGGGGAGGTATTTCGGAATTCCACTCCGCGTTTGGTTAAAATAAGGGGTATTATTTCAAAATTAGCACTGCGCGTTTAGGGGTTGTTTTAAAAAGTCGTCGGTACGTATGGTAACCAGTTGGAACGTGAGTGTCCCTCCCCCTTGATGATTTCCTTTGTCTGGTTTACTATTAATACCTCCCTCTTCAAGAAGCTAAATATAGATGGAAGCCAAAATGACTAGTTTATATAAACGCCTCACATCTGCACACAAGCCATCTATGACAGTGTCCTCCTTCCCCCGGTGTCCCCTCCCCTCCCCAAGTGTCTCCCTGACCTCCCCCTGTATCCCCCTCTCCAACCCGTGTACCCCTCCCCTCCTCTGTGTCCCCTCCTCTCCCCCCATTGTCCTCCCCCCCACAGTGTCCCCCTCCCCGCTGTCCCCTCCTCTCCCTTCGATGTCTTCCCTCCCACAGTGTCCCCGTTCCGTGGTCGGTGTCCCCCTTCCCTCCCCCAGTGTCCCCCTCCCCGGTGTCCCCCTGCCCCCTTCCGCCCCTGTGTTCCCTCCCCTTCTCCGAGTGCCCCTTCCCCTCGATGTCCCCCTCCCCCTCCGTCTCACCCTCTACTCCCCTAGTGTCCCCCAGCGTCCTCCTCCCCTCCCCTCCCCTGCTCCGGCGCCCCCTCCCCCCACTCCTCTACCCGAGACAATGCACATACACATTTCAACAACAGTCCGCAATGAAATGCGTCTATTTGAAGGAGTACTGTAGTAGAATTACATGCCCTGCTGTGTACTGCTTTGTTGTGACGCGCACCGCCGCCAGTACACTCACACCGCAAAACCTCACAGCCGGTATACTGACATATTTTAAACGGATCTTGTTTTTGTCCTTTCATGGAATGACGCAAACACTCCCATCCTGTGGCAAAAGCTCTTCCAAACATTAGAATGAAAGAAAATTCATTTATTATGGGATGTATAAATGTTGTTACATAATAAAGTTAATGCAAAAAACAACATCGATGGATATTCTTGCACAAATGTCTCGTTTTCAACATCAAGATTCAGTAAAACTCTGAAATACTTTTCACATTTCTGATCTCTCAATGGATGGGTTGATGTAGAGAACTCTTAAATCCATTTTAGATATTTTAAATTTAATGAGGGACTGTCAAAACCGTTGTAATAAAACAGCCGACCTCTGAGGAGGTCCATCTGTTACGTATAAACACAGACCGGACCGGATATATATTTTAAAAGTTCTCCTCTTAAGTACTATTTTCGCTGAATCCTCAGTGGGTCTGCGAAGAAAAAAAAGTGTTATACACAGGAGACAAAACCGCCGTAGAGGTTGGTTATTGGACAAGAACAATTTAAAAGATAATTCTGGATAATCCAAGGATATGTCATCAGGTATTCCTTATGTCTCAACTGGATCAAAGATGCCTAAAATTAGGCAGAAAGTAAAACGCTTCGATTGAAACGATGTGGGCAGCATTCGCAGACCTTGCCTAACATCAGAATCCATCCCTCAAACCTCAAACCTGATCACGGCATTTTTTCTTGCTTGTTTACTAGTTTACTGGTGTAATTACTGGTTTTCTTCGCATATGGAATGGTGTGTGGGATGGCGGTTACGTAAGTCTAACGGAAAAAATGTAAATTCAGCAACAGCTAGGGAGATCTCCCTGCAACTCGTACCCCAACATTCCTCCAGAGAGTGTCCCGCACCTCCTACCCTAACATTCCTCCAAACAATGTCAAGCAACTCCTGCCCTAACATTCCTCCGGAGAGATGTCCCGCAACTCTTACCCCAACATTCCGCCAGAGATTTCTCTCGCAACTCCTACCTGAACATACTTCCAGAGAATGTCCCGCAACTCCTACCCCAACATTCCTCCAGAGATTTCTACCGCAACTCCTACTTTAATATTTCTCCAGAGAATGTCCCGCGACTCCTACTGAAGATTCTTCCAGAGAGTGTCCGTAACTCCTACTCTAGCATTCCTCCAAAGAATGTCCCGCACCTCTTACCCTAACATTCCTCCAGAGAGATGTCCCGCAACTCCTACCCAGAGAGATTTACCACAACCGTCACCCGAATATTCCTCCAGAGATTTGTCCTGCAACTTCTAATCCAACATTCCCCCAGAGTGATGTCCCAAAAGTCCTACCCTAACATTCCACCAGAGAGAGATGTCCCGCAACTCCTACTCCAACATTTCTTCAGAGAGATGTGCCGCAACTCCTAACCGAACATTCCTCCAAAGAAATTCAGTGTTTATTTGCATCCGTTGGATCTAAGCAGAAAGAAAAGAATTAGAAGTTAAGAAAAGCAACCAGCGTATTGCGGTTTTACATTAAACCTTGAATGCAAAAACATAATAAATATTTTACATCGAATACTCACCCCCACTGCCCACCCCCCACTCTCACCATTTTTTCACCTACCCCGACGTCTAAATGGACTGTATTTCTTTTTGCCATATTTTGCAACATAAACAGTGCCGTCATATTGTAGGTAACTCAAATGTAATGAGATATATTACCCATCGCGACGTTTCGTCAACGTTAGATAGATGTTGCACCCGACCTCGGATGAACGTCGAGTTTTGGTTGTTTATAGAAGTTCAAACAACGTCTACTTTCGGACTTCGGATTTACGTCTATGGTAAAGGTTGCAGCTGGAAGTCGAAGCATCCCCGAGGTTGCACGCCGAAAGCAACGTTTATAGGCGTCTGGTGGGGGATGCTGTATAAAGGTCGGAAAAACATTTATCTCGATTCGCCGTCTGGACAACGACAATCACAGCGTGGTCACCCTCCGCGACAATACCCCCACCCTCGGCGACGGTACCCCCACCCTCCGCGACGGTAACCCCACCCTCCGCGACGATACCCCCACCCTCCGCGACGGTACCCCTACCCTACGCGACGGTACTCCCACTCTCCGCGACAGTACCCCCACCCTCGGCGACGGTACCCCCACCCTCCAGGACGGTACCCCCACCCTCGGCGACGGTACCCCCACCCTCGGCGACGGTACCCCCACCCTCGGCGACGGTACCCCCACCTTCCGCGAGGGTACCCCCATCCTCCGCGACGATAGCCCCACCTTCTGCGACGGTACCCCCACCCTCCGTGACGTACCCCCACCCTCCGCGATGGTACTCCCACCCTCCGCGACGGTACCCCACCCTCCGCGACGGTACCCCCACCCTCCGGGACGGTACCCCCACCCTACGTGACGGTAACACAACCCTCCGCGACGGTACTCCCACCCTCCGCGACGGTACTCACCCTCCGCGACGGTACCCCACCCTCTGCGACGGTACCCCCACCCTCCGCGACGGTACCCCCATCCTCCGCGACGGTACCCCCACCCTCCGCGACGGTACCCCCACCCTCCAGGACGGTACCTCCACCCTACGCGACTGTAACCCAACCCTCCGCGACGGTACTCCACCCCTCCGCGACGGTACCTCTACCCTCCGCACTCCCATACTTGGCTTGCGTCATCCGGGCATATTTTTCAAAAGTACGTGGGGAAAAAATTGCGCATTTCAAGTTTTCATATTTTACGTCCTCATTTCGGTCTAGTTATAAGTAACCTGTGATGGTTACCATTTCCGGCGAGGAGCGGAAAGGCTCAGTCTTCATAGGTTGGATCAGGCTGCAAATTGAGGAAATGTCTTTGAAATTCATCATGTCTCCAGAATGGATTTCTACTTCAGCATTAGAAGAACGACACGACTGTAGAGCTAGTAGCATTTATAGCTTGAGTAAACACCAATTATATAAAACTAATTATATGATCGAATCAGTCTTGGGTGACTTTTCTCACAGAATTTTAGTACCGTGATAGTTTTTTTCTATATTCTGTACTGAATTCTTAAACAGCTTTGTAAAAACAATATAGTTTGAAGAGGTTGCCGAGTTTCTGACGAGTTTATTTGACAAAGACGAGTTTCTGACCACGTAAAACTAGTCAGTTAGACCGCTTTTGGGCGAGGTTTGAAATCGTGAAATTTTCAGTCTTCGTGTTAAAAATATTGAGCAAAGTGAAAACGGTATTCTGCAAAAAAATGCTACCTTATTACTGAGAAAATTGAACCACAATCAGAAAAAAATTCGAAGGACCAATTATCCCCTGAAGCATTACGCTACGCACAACTGAAAGTGTATACTTGATATCGCCATGGGATATATTTGTACCAAAACATCATGAAATGAAATTAAAAACACACTCACGTTTGGAGAGATCTAAACTCCCACCACCCCGACCTTGCGCACTGTTTGCAGTTGCCTTTCAGGCTCGTGCTTCCCGTGCTTCAGGCTGTGGGCGGGGTTATCGGATCCTTCCTTCCGCTCGTGTGGTTCAGGCTCGTGCTTCCCGTGCTTCAGGGTGCGGGCGGGGTTATCGGATCCTTCCTTCCGCTCGTGTGGTTCAGGCTTGTGTTACCCGTGCTTCAGGCTGTGGGCGGGGTTTTCGAATCAGTCCGCTCGTGTGGTTTTAGCATTATATCCCGTTTCTTTGTTGACAGAAGAGAAAAGCTGCGACAATGCATTCTTCACACAGCTATTTCTGTTGATATGATATGGACCACATAACCACATAATATTATCATCTAGCCACATTGAAGGAGGCAGAGTACCACAAGAATGCTTGTAAAACGTTTGCTAGCAGCTTCACTATTATTCCTCAACATCAACAGTGCGGGGGCTTACGACATGGGTGAGTATGTTTGTGTGTGGTGGGGGGTAGGGGTGGGGGGAAGTGTGTGTGTGCGGGGACTTTAGATATGAGTGAGTATATGTGTGGGTGTGTGGGGCTCTGTTTTATTTATCGATGTGACCAAAGTTGTCCAAAATATTGGCCAAAATCTGTCAAGTTTTGGAGAAAGACACAAGAATCCCACTCTTCCTACATACCAGTTTCGAGTGTTTTGAAATTGGATATAGATGTAACCAAACGTTTCTCCATCTGGCATTCAGTTTATTTGGCCATTAGTCCAAATTTGTCCAAAATATTAGCTAAAAATGTCTAATTTTTTACAAAATAACATTAGAAGCTTCTTTACTAAGTGTTAGTTGTGAGGAGGATTTCAGCGTAAAGTTGGCGAGTTCGCTCAAGACGTCAGAGGTCATGACTTCAAGCCTAACTCCGGACCAGTTTTCCGGGTTTTGTTACTGTTGTGATTTGCTTTGCGATTTTCCTAAATATGGCTGAATATTGGCAAAAAAAAAAACAGAATAATTTAAGAAAAACATAAAGTAGATTATTCTAACTTTAAATCCGATTAAGCCGCTTTGAAATTTTACAGGAATGTTCGGAAGAAGATTCTCCACCATGCTTGGATTTTGCAAATGGTCATATGACAAACGTTCTTCTCTTCTTGTAAATCCGGTTCTTTTCTTCTTGTAAATCCGGTTTGATTACGCTGAAATTTGGCAAAAACGTTCCTACAAGATTTTTCCATAAGATTTGTCTGGCGAATTCCTAAAAAATCGCAAAATATTAGAAAAAAATGGACACTTTCAGAAAAGTCACAAAATGCTACTGCTTGCCGTAGGGATCAGAAAGCGAGATTTTTGGAGTACAATTCCAGTAACAGACGCAATTTTTCAAGAGTGAAATTTGTTAAAAACAAAATAATACTATTCGATCCTCAAATCTTATCTTCTTGCTTTAAAATTTTTTAGCAGTGTTCTCCAAGAGATTTTCTACCAAACCTACATTTTGCCAAACTTTCTTTTTTCAAATTTCTAATGTCTTCGTTTTCACAGCTGAGCACAATGCCCTCGGGCATTCTTGTTTCAATGCTCGTTCCTTTAAATTGTAGTATATATGGAATCGTTCACCAGTGATAAAGGTACTAAATGAAATAAGAATGACAGATCAGTTAATATAAATAATTAATTGTTATTAACTGGTTATAAACTACTTGACCTGCAACTTTGAAAATTCTGTTTGTTTCTATGGAATGCCCTTTTTACATTTATTGCTTATTTTTGATATCAAAATATAATTCAAGATTTTGAAAAATCAATGTAGATCTCAAAAATTGATATTTTGCTATCAATAATTGAATTTTAGATGGCAAAAACCTTTTTTGAGATCAAAAAATCAATTTTACAAACATAAAAAATCACAAGGGAGACACGCATTTTCATAAAATACAACAAATCGTCAATTAAGTTTTGGAGCTGAAAACTTGAATTATTGAGATCAATAATAGCAACGCGATTTTTGATATCAAGAATTGCTTCTTTGTTGTACAGTAAAAATTTAAAGAAAATTCTGTATACAAGAACCAGCCATTATCTATTTACAGACATGTGTTTCTGAATTTTTTATTTAAAAAAATAGACTGATATTTTGATATGAAAAAAATGTTTTGAGATCAAAAAATCATTTGCAGATTTCAAAATACAAATTAAAAAAGTATCATTCTGAAATATTGATATCTGAAATAAATTCTTGATATCAATAAAAGAAAAATGAATTATTGAGCTCAAAATTGATATTTTGCTTTCAAATATTTCATTTTTGCTATCAAGAATTTAATTTTTGATCTCAAAAAATCAATTTGAGATATCATTAAATCAATTTTGATATCAATAACTATTGCCTGACATCTCTCACTATTTATTGATATAAAAATTATTTTTTGAGATCAAGAATACATTTGGAGATATCAAAAATACAATTACAGATAGCAAGAAGTAATTCTCGATATGAAAATATGGATTTTTTTACATCAAAAATTAATTTTGATATCGAAAAATCAATTTTTGAGATCAAAAATTAATTCTTGATATCAATAATTCTCTAATAAATGTGAAAATTGCATTCCATACGTTTTTTTGTTTTTATTCATAAGTATAGTATATATATATGGAATTTGAGACTGGTTTTATATGTACTACACAAGAAAACGGAAGGCCTGATTAACACCGAAACTAATCCGTTTACCAACGACATCATAAAACAACTTTTTCCGCTTATAATGTTAGTATGTATGGGATCATCGGGAGGGCTGTCCCGCTCCGGAGACGCGGCGTCGCGTTACAGGGCGTATGAATACCTCTACAGTAACTGTACTTACGTCCAAGGCAACCTGGAGATTATTTACCTCGACGAGGCAGATAACTACGACCTGAGTTTTCTTTCCACGATAAGACAAGTGAGTAAGACAATTTACAATTAAAAATAGCAACTAAAACATATCGTTTCTTATGTGTGGTGTGGTTGATAGATTTCACATACTTATCTCTTATTATTTAATAAAATATATTGTATTATTTGTATAACATAACACTTACAGCCATTTATAAAGTAAATTGTACATTTTACAAAATTGTAACAGCTGTAGTTTTTGGACAAAATAATAACTTATTAATGTTATTATTTCTATACATTATCTGTTTGTTATTTTAACTGCCTAACAACATCCTAGCAACACATATCTGCTATGCTCCTGGGATATATGAATACAGTTAACGGTTTCTAATGGTTTTATTACTAGTTTCTTTACTTTTAATTTTGTAGGTATCTGGCTATGTGTTGATCGCACATGTGCGTACAGATTTTTTACCGCTCTCGAGACTCGAGGTTATTCGCGGATACTCGCTCTTTCAGCCCAGTAGAGGCTCCTCTGATTATAGTTTATACATTAGTAACAACTATAAATTAGGATCTACTACTGTTGGTATCAGAGAACTACGCTTGACTTCTCTGCACGGTAATTTTATTTAATACTTTCTCACGAGGGGTGGGGTGTGTTAGTCGAACCGTTCAAAGGGTTGGTGTGGGAATCCTGTAGTCCTGTGCCCGTATTCAGTAACTTAGTTCAAACTCACACTCAAATTGAGTTTCAAACTGGAGTTTCAAACTCACTTGAGCATTCGCTCAAAATATGAATTTCACCTTTCCAGCCTCGAAACTCTGCTAAGTGTCAGGTCGTTTCTGTAGGAGAATTTTCTCCTTGTATGACTTAAAATGAGTGAAGTTAAGTATTGTAGACATGTCACCTCAATGCTGGCTCAAAGCCAGTCCGAGTCTAGACTCAATCTGAACCTAACTTTTGCCTATTGAATGAGTGAAGCTCATACTTTGCACGAATTTTCAGTGTGAGTTTGACTTTAAGCCACTTCATTGAACACGGGGCGGGGGGGGGGGGGCGGTTGCTTGGGTTTAATCCAGCCTGCAGTATTGAACAGAGGGTAATGTTAATTAATTTCCTAGCTAAGCAAACACAGTATGTCACGACACCTATTACTGATAGTAATAATAATAATAATAATAATAATAATAATAATGGTGTTATAATTTTAATGAATAATGTTATAATATTTCGGGGGAAAAACGGATTTTACTGCCCTCTGTGAGTGGAACTGCTCGCGCTTTATGCTCTAACTACTTCGAGTCATGTGATGCTTTCAAACTCTGGCAATTTCTTAGAGTCATTTTGTTCATGTTTTGCCAGAATTCCGCACGGAATACTGGCTTTATAATCACTCGTCGATACCTCGTTACACATCCAGAAATTATTGAAAAACTGTCAGTGACCGCAATAGTGAGATTTTGAAAAATATGACTTCCAAGAGGCGCAATAGTGCAACTGTGTGTTGTGTGCATGTGTGTGTACGAATATGTGAGTATGTGAATGTATGTGTTTAAACAATTTTTAAAAATGTTACTCTTTCTACATCTCTGATTCCGCCGCTTTAGAATTGCGCAGCAATATTCCCTTGGTAATACGCCATACCGTATTTTTTGGCGATTTAGCTACAATTGACCATTATACTGGCCAAATTGAAGAAATACTAAAAATGCTACTGTTCCTACACATCCTTCCCGAATGCATTGAAATATGACAGGAATGTCCTGCTCAAGCTCCTGCATAAGGCTTGTACTTTGTTGGCTATAGTTTGCCGAGATATTGAACAAAAACGGCTAAATTGCTTTGCAGAAAAATCACAATGTCCTCCGGCTTAAGACTTGCTCACAGTCAAAAAGCGTGACTATCAGTTTGGCCTTATACATATATATGTAGCTGTTTGATATAATTTTGAAATTTTGATATGTATCTTTTCTTTCTATATTACAATTCCTTTTGTTTAATTAATCCAGTGATCTTATATTGTAAAAGATTAATTTACAAGATGGTGCCTTTTTGAGAAAAATTTAGCAGTTTCAAATCAGTATCAACAATAAGCCAGATTTTTTTGTTAGTATATATTTTAAATGAAGTAGTAGAAAAGTGATAGGATATGCCAATACTAATATCTTAACTTTGGTTTACACTTTTGTTTATATAAACCATTAAGTATTTTCCATGCAAAATAATAATTCGACACAAAATGTGTGGACTTATTGCACAGTACTGCAGACAGCGGCAATCTGTAACCAAAATGTTTTTTTACTGATGCCTTCATGAATATGTATGTATATGCTTTGTTCAATTACTCCAGTTTGCATTATGCTGTTTTCTGTCAACCTGCCCAATCGGCCCTGTTCCCGAATATTCATAAAATAGAGGTCGAGCGTCTTTCCGGCGAGGGGTGGATTTCCTGTGGGTTTCGAAGTGCTAAATCCATCATGTTAACCCAGCGATCTTTTGATTGTTGCTAAACTTGTGGCTTAATAAACACGGGCATAGCGATTCTATGTAGCATTTTGTCAATTGGCCAGATATATTCTTAGCAAATAAAAAACCAATAATTCAAAATGCTCAGCACCTTAATGGACTGTTAGTATTTCAACAAGACGTTCAAAACATGGGTGGGCCAGTGTTTCTTGCAGTGTAACAAAATCGCGATTATGGCGTTGCTAGGTAATTTTTGTCTCTGAAAAATATTATTGAGCACAAGCCTAAGCGTGCAATAAATTAAGCACGGGAATTTAAAATGCGGAGTGAGTAATACATGTTTTTGGCTTTAATTTTCTATTGTAATGTCGTATCGATGAACAAATTCGAAGAGAATTTTTCCTGAACCAGAAAGCAGCACCTGCATCGAAGCGATACCCGCTAAACGTTTCAATGACAAGTTAGAGGTTCACTTCTGTACCTTTCGTAACTTTATCAAAGACCAATAGAACTATGTGTAAGAGATCCGATCCTTACTTCTAGTATCATACATAGTAATACCTGCAAGCCTACAATAATCTTATGAAAGCATAATATAATAATGAGTCGAATGGTAACTGATGTGAACTTGCATCGCGTCTAATGCATTCTACAATATGGCCTTGGGCCTTTGGTGAAAAGTCTGTGGTTTTAGGGAATGTTGTCGGAATGGTTATCAGCCTGGTGGATAGTGAAGGAGACGATATAATTACTCATAATCCTCTGCTTTTTATTTAGATATTTTAAGTGGTGACGTCTTGATCCACAACAATTCTCTGCTTTGCTATGCAAACACCATTGAGTGGGCAGACATATTAGCACCAGATTCAGAAGTTGTTTTTCGTAACAGTCTCAACCACACCGATGTGTGTAAGTACAGACTTATAAAATGTTATGAGATAAATTCTCTTTAGTACAAAGTAGACCTCCTCTCTTACTCTTTCACTCTCTCTCTCTCTCTCTCTCTTTCTGCCTGACTGCCTGGCTATCTATCTGTCTCTCTCTTTCTGTCTGTCTGCTTGTCTATCTATCTCCTCCCCTCTGTCTTTCTCTCTGCCATCTTCTCTGTCTCCTTTTTTGTAACTGGCCGCTGTCTCTTTCTCAATATATTTCTATTGTATTACGACAACACGCGTGGTGACAATTGGGCTGAACTTCAAAGTGCTACAACCTGTTAGAGTCGTCTCAGCCTTGAGTATTTTTTGAATTTTTTTTCTACCCACCTTCCTTTTGTTATAGAATTGAATTTGTGTGAGACTTGTATCAAAGCACTGTTGCATGTGTCCATACGTCTGTAGTACGGCGTATATTTTGTTATTAATCATGAGTGTCAAAAATGGATCAAGGGCAGTATTTCCTATTACAAGGGCATGTTGTTATGTTGTTACAGGCGGCACATGTGATGATAAATGTGCTGTTTCACGGGATGGTGGTGAATCAAAGCACTGCTGGGGAACAGGGCCAGACATGTGCCAGTCACGTGTGTATTCTGTCATGTATTTATTCTGTCAAGTGTGTATTCTGTCGTGTGTATTCAGTCACGTGTGTATTCAGTCACGTATGTTCTGTCACGTGTGTATTATTCAGTCACGTGTGTATTCTGTCGCATGTGTATTCATTCATGTGTGTATTCTGTCACGTGTGTATTCAGTCACTTGTGTATTGTGTCACGTGTGTATTCTGTCGCGCTCTCTTTACACGACGCCTTTTCTCTAGAACAAAAAGTGACACCTTAACTCTCTTCTACACTATTCTTCTTCCTATGTCCGGATCAGTCTGTAGACTCTTCTGCGGCATTACAAGCACATCTTAAGAAATCATTTAAACCATTTAAAGGTTTCGCTATGAATGGAAACACTTGTAAAAAGCTGGGTATGAGCACAGATTGCATTCAGTTGTTTCTATCCTTAAAGTGTGGAATGTAGATTCTATGTGCAATCAGAATACCTAAATGCGTCAAAACAGGCTAATGGTCAGTCTGCTCAGTTCTTAATCACATTCGACTTCTTTCCCATCAAAGTCACTTATATCAGACTAAAAAGAGGAAATATACACGTGGCACGTACCAGCATATTGAAAGGCAAATACGCCTCTGCTGAAACAAGCTAGATAGTTTTTAATCAAACAGTTCTTTATTGTGATCACTTTTGTTGCCCATGTGCCTTTGAGTGTGCGACTGCTGTCAAATTTGAGGAGAAAGTTTTGCATTTGAGAAAAATGTATTTTATTTTAACCAAAATTTATCACTTTTTTCCCTTTTTATCTCAAATAACTCTTGAATGTCTAAATTGTATTATTTTTGTATTGTATATTTTATATGATTGCATATTGTATTATTGTAAATTTATATTTCTCAAATACTTCACGTTGCCTTTAGTTATGCAGACCGTTACCTCTGCTGATAAATATAGCAATGCAACTTGTCCGTCTGTCCGTTTTCTGAACAATATCTCTGATAATATAAGGCGGATCACAGTTATATTTGATGCATAGGAAACAAAACAATCCTGGTAAATGAGCTGTTGGTGAACCATTCCTGTCAGATATAAAGCAATCCAATAAGAGTGGCAGGACGAGTAGCATTTCATATACATCAATTCCAAAGTACTAAAAAGTACCTTTCCATATTTTATCCTTTTATCCAAAAAATCAGGCTGAGAACAAGTCAATTTGTGATGTCCTCTCAGCACTCATATATCCAACCCTGTCCGATGTTCTTTGATGGTGAACACAATTCTGTTTCAAAATTTGTACTTTGGTTTTACAATGCACTATTCTTCTGCAATTTTTGTCGGATCGTTTTTAATTGGCTTTAATTGACTTTAATTGGCTTATACCATACATGATCCTTCGCCAAAAAAGTGGTTATTTTGGCAGTGTAATTAATTTGACCAAATGAGAGCAGCTGATTGGCATTTTTTCAAATGCTATTCGACATGTGATTTACTATTGCGTCTCCATTTCCACCAATGCCTTAGTGCAGCAGGCTGGTTGCAGTGTCCACGAACATTCTTGTTTGTTAATATTACCTCGTCATTTAACCTTTGTTAATATCTATATGCAAACAGCATTGTGTGCTACAATCTTCAACATCAACAATATCTACATATAAACACTATCAGCATAGTCTTAACAACCAGGCTGTCAAAATTAAAGTTTTTTCCAGTTATGATGTCGATCAGAATACGGTTTTCGTTATCTTGGGCAAAAGATGCCATAGATGTTGCGTTTCATTAATAACAACTTTGTACCGCACTTGGTCGATAACAAAACACATGAGTAGCCTTACTGACAGCTCAGCACAATGAGCTTTTCTTCAAACAACAGTTAATTGGTTAATTTTTGAAGGCAGAATTATTGAAAACATCTGGCTGTCAGCTGATTAAACCGTTTCAGTTTTTATATCTCACTATACACTGCTCAGTTTATTGGTTGACATTTTCAGTCGATTTTATGCCCCCCCCCCACCGAACGACACCCCCCCCCCTTTATAGAACGCACTTTTTCAGCTGAAAAAAGCAGACCAGACTTAGTTGTAATTTTTATTTGGTTTAACCGGATCGTCCGCCTTCTGAGGAGCCTTTTTAAATAACCAGTTTTATGGTGGGGATCTTTTGATCTACTCTATCGCTTCAAGACCAAATGCTCACCTCCGCACTGGTTTAGTTCAATGCACTGAAATATCTTGTTTATTGGTCCATTAAATGTTTATTTAATATAACTGTGAACATTTTAGAAATTTTGTACGTTTTCAAGTATATCACTTCTCTTAGAAAAATCTGTGGTCTAATTGATGCACATATAGTATCATATAGTGTTAATAATTGTCTTTTAGAGCTCAGTGATTGAATCAAACTGATAAAAGTTTTAAGAACAGAACGCTTGTTATCGCTTGTAATCAACCAAAAGTAATTGTAAAATAAATGTTTTGACTATTCGGTTTGATTTTTAATTAATGTCTGCCATGTTTGGGAAACTGAATGAAGCTAGACTAAATGCTAGACTAAAATAAGTCCACTGTACCTGATTTATTCACAGTGATTAAAACAATGTGCAGTCCACAGTGTTATAGTTCCTGTTTCGGAAATTCATCAGAACAATGCTGCCATCGGGAGTGTCTCAGTGGCTGCACCGGACCACTTCGCTCGCAATGCTCTGTGAGTGACAGTCATGATATAGCAGCAATAACGGCGTGCATAATTCCTCTGTCGCATTCCAAATCTGCTCGTCAACTGATAGTGTTATAAGAGTAAAACGAATTTTGATTACGTAAGCGTTGGTACGTCTTTAGATTTACTGTTTTACACAATGACATGTTTTTTTTTTGTACTGGTGATCGAAGATTAGCCCCTCTGGACAGCATCTTCTTCCGATAAAATCCCCTTAATTTTAGCAACGGCTCGAAAATTCCCTTAGTATGTTGTCGCACATTGGTAATATCCCCTTCGTTTCGCTAAAAATAGCACTGTGGTGAAGAAATGGAGGTTTTGTGTGATGGTGGTAGATATGATATAAGGGATTGACTGTGTACAAATGTGTGTTACTATTTATGTAGACTGCATTTAAGGACCATTTTCACATTACCTATGCTATTTCGTCGTCCTTCCTTCCAAATTGTTCCTTCAGCAAGTGGATCCTAATATAGGTATCCTATTTGCTGAACGGGACGATAAACGTCCACAAAAAATGTTCGCTATGTGATGATCCCTAAGGGATAAGCCTATAGGTTCTTCGCCAGTGCGAGCATCTTGGTAGATATGGGGATTATAGCTTGAATTATCTGCGCACCTTACTTTCTTACACAGTGCGACTTAAAAACACTTTGTAACTTCACCAAGCTTGATGAGTTCCCACCAAAGAGGATCTTCTCCGCCCTGTTAAGGGGATAGTTGTCGGAATGAAGGGACTTTTCTCCGGAGAGGCATTCCTCCGGAGGCGTTGGTCCGCAGTGTCAAATCTCCAGAATTCTGTGAACTTCTATACATCTTTCTGCATGTTTTTCTGCTTAACAGGTATGCCGAAATTTTGAAGATGCGAATAAATGTGTGGGGTTTTGTCCAGCACAAGAGCTTTATGACCCTACATCTCAATCTATAGTGCCTAATCCGGATGCTAAGCTTATCTATGGCAGAACATGTGTGGATCAATGTCCAGGTACCAGCTATAATCTAAGAGTTCTAGATAAGGAAGCTACGCCTTTATATCGCAAAAATTGTAGATTAATGTCGAGGTAACTATATTCTTTAACGGCTATGATATAATCGGTACTTTCAGGGAAACATACTGTCAAATTACTTGAAATTGTATTCAGACAGCAAGTTATAAATGATGTCCTCATTTTCGAACTCAAAATCTTTTCAATGTGACTTAAGTTTTTGGACCCAATATTTTTAAAGCTGTTTCATCTTCAGTGGTTAGTAAAAGCGTTCGCATATGTGCGTTCTTAACTTTCTGAAATCTTGCCTCTTCTTATGGTTTAACTCTGATTCCTGAAATTTTGATTAAAGGTAATTGGCTTTGTCCCTACCTTACTTTTCTGGTGATTCGACAAAAATTTTGAGAGATGTATGGAAACGAATTTTTCTTTAAAAAGCATCTCTTAGGACTTTCGTCAAAATGTCTCAAAATTTTAATTGAAGTTAGGAGGCATGAATGCCTATCTGAGGATTACTCTTTTAATGATTGGTCAAATGATTAGGTAAAATTGACCAGGTATGGATTTTCTTAAAAACGTATCCTCCCTTGGGATGTCTGAATGTCTAAATATTGAGCAAAGTGAGGAAAATATGCACCTACCTGGCTACAGGTTGGCTGACATTTTGTAAGCAAGTGAAAAACGAAGGCACTTACCGGAGGGGTTTAGGGGCAGTTCTGAATAAAATGTTCGTGTGCTGGGAGTATTGTCCTTAGACAATTTTATTCAATTAGCTCTCTGTGTCGGCGAATTTCTCTGTCATATTGAATGTATAACACTGCTGGAAACATGAACTGTGAAACCGTAAAATGGAATAGAATTTTTCGTTTTCAACTTTTAAACACCAGTAACTTAAGTCTGACTGACTCCAGCAAATAACGTCGCAATTTTAGTGTTAGATATGGAATGAAATGAAGAGACCAATCTGTGGTTTTAACTTGTGTTTATGTTGCAATGCAGTAATTCTCAATTAGTTATAATACCGAATGAAAGAGGCATCACATCGTTTACCGGACTATTAAAAAGTTGATAAATACAATTTTCAATCTCAGTTCTAAAACTAGAAACTACTACGAGAGCAGAATGCAAAGTTGTTTTTAGGAATCAAGATGTCTGTAGAATTCTGATTTGGTTTTTAATACTTTACATGCATTCGTTTTGCAGATACTCTGGTGGCTGAAGAAGGAGTATGCACGTTTTTTTGTCGCAAGGGATGGATAGCATATCCCGATAAGAAGACATGTCAGCGGTGTAACGGTCCTTGCCCGAATATCTGTAACGGCTTGAAAGAAAACGAGTATTTGCACCGAGATAATCTTGGGCGGTTCCGAAATTGCGACGTTGTAGATGGCAGTATAAGGATTTTGCAGAATTCATTTGAACAGTAAGTTTTTAATGATATGATGAATGTAAGGATAAAAGTATTCATTTCACGTGACTGACAAAGTAAACAATCTTTATATCCATTTTCTTTACCATCTCTCTAAGGGTAATAATGCACAGGTTTTAAGTGATATTTTCTAACTCATTGAATGGCCAGTTAATGTGAAAAACTAGGCAATAAGTGACCTTGACATATGATAAAAGAACAACTTATCGTGCTGCTCATGGATTCGTATCAAACAAATGGAGTTTAGTGGCATCTTGCTACTAAACATCAGTTTGCGTAAACTTCTTTACTGCTTTAAAATTTTATAATTACAACTTCCTGACGCATAATTTGGCATCGCGTTAGGTGAATGGATTTTTTGGGTTAGCCATTACTGTTTGATATTGCATTGTGAACATTTACCATCTCTCCCCCTACTTCAACAGCTATTGAAAGAAACAGAATTTCCCTGCGTTTTCAATATAAACATGACTAATGCTGCAATGTACTGGCACAAAGGTCTCTTATTCATGCACAAAGTTGTGACAAATATATTTTCAAGTTAACACAAGAAATTAAATTGTATAGTTTTAAAAAGTTTTCCCAAGAAATGGAACTTTTTTCTTGTCAAGCTCTTAACTGTACTATGATGTTCTATCTGGATATGCCTTTTGTGCGACATCATGCCATGCTGCCTTGCAGAAAAACGGCTCGCAAAACGCACGCACTTGTAAACCTTAGTAGAGAAACAAGATCAATGGTCTTAAAAACATAACTGATCCTAAGATCATCTGCAAGATTAAATTGTAACTGTCACATCACAACAGGTATAAACGAAGAGTATTTATTTTGAAGGAGATTACTTGAAGAATGAAATCATGGAAATATAATCTAGTTTCTCATCTCACCCGAATCACAAAAACTGCCAATGAAATCAAAACGAGGCCAAAAATCGTATGCAAAAGAAATATACTGGCCGAATGCATGTGTAAAATTTAAAAGCAAAAGAAATTAACCAGAAGGAGGATGAAAAGTACCTGTCAGATAAGATCATTTTCTCGAAATTGGTATTCTGTCACAACAGAACTCTATGTGTGAATGAAGAGATTTATTGAAGATTCTGAATGAAGACTCAAGGAAGCTGCGATTTATTTCATTCTGAAATTTGCGTTTTTGCACTACAAGTTATAATAAGGCATAATTAGATTAACAATATGTGTTTTATTGTAGATATAAAATGCTTTATATTTTTACCACAGCCAGTATATCAGCAAGAAGAAAAGAGAAAAAACAGTTAAAATGTATGGCATTTAAGTTCAAAAGTCCATAAATAATGAAATATCCTTATTTTAAAATACATAAACGTTTATTTGTTTAGGAATATCTATGGCACCTTGCCTATACATCCTTCCAACCTGTCCGTGTTTGAGACTCTCAAAGAAGTGTCAGGTTCTGTCTTAATCCATGGTGAACATGAACACTTCAATTCTTTACAGTTCTTAAGAAATTTAATGACAATCAAAGGAACCTGGCTAGATAGGTGAGTTTGTTTTTAGCGACAAGATGTTAACATTACACCGTTCGAAACATACATAGAAAACTCTGGTGAGCAGTTATAAATTCTTCGCTTGGAATGAAAATGATTGTAAATGTTATGAATGGAACATGGGCTAAAATACTTTTTTCATTCAGACAATACAGCAACCAGTGTAAATGACTTTGGGGAAAATGAGTGCTCACGCTATCGAGAAATAACCTGAGTGCTAAGAAATACTAATTCTAAAAAATTTCCAAACGTAACATAAATGGAAATTCTTAATGCTTTCAAGGTCATTGCAGTTTTAAATCTAGCAAATAAATAGATTGCATTTGTTTCTCATAAGCCTTAGTATTAAGGAAACAGACGAAATTCAAATAAAAGTTGTTTGATATGTTAAGACTGTTTAACCCCGCATGGCATCAGCTGCTATTAACTACCATATAAAAATGCGATCAACTTCAAATAATAGTTGTTTCATACGTACATACTGAATTACGAATTCAATAAGTATGTTTAGGAGCATATATCTGCATTTATTTTGAGAATTGTTGTGATTAATAAGAACGAATGGTGCAGCATTACACGTAAGTTTGACAAGCATTAAACGCCTTGAAATGACGTCACTAGCTCACGTTGAAAACGGAAATATTGTAATAATCAGCAACAAGAATTTATGCTATGCGAGCGGCATTGATTGGGAGTACCTCTTTATTGGTGAAGACCAACGAGCCGTTGTAACTCTGAACAGGGATGACTCACAATGCCGTAAGTATATCTGTATGTCTTGATATCGGAGAGGGTATAATAAAACCTTCAGTAACATTTTTTCTTAATCATGAAATGTGTTTATACTTTTGTTTAGCTTTCAGTATGAAAGTTATGTATGAGTATGTTTATTTGGTACATGTTGCCACGGACATTTTACTTTTACTGAGGAATGTTTAAAAGCTCTTGGAACACTAAGCAACAAAGCGTAAGTTTTTGCTTGAAGTCCCATGAAGCTGTTAATAACTATCATTGTGTTGCTTCTGTTTTAACCTTGTAGCGGGTAAGCCCAACCCTCGAATTGTTCCATTTTCTTTTCCCTAACGTTGGGTTGTAGCTATCCAACCGCGTCTCATTTAATATTTTGAGAAATTATGAGAAATAGGTGAAATCACCCCATGCCTTTGAATTTCTTGCAGTAAAATTCTGCGTTGTAACACATTTCAGTTGAAGAAGGCGAAATATGTGACGAGCAGTGCTCGGAACAGGGATGTTGGGGTGCAGGCGACCAACATTGCTTATCTTGTGCATGGATGTCTCTGGGCAAGCGCTGCGCTGAATCATGTACTAGCTTGCCTGGATTTTACCAGATTGACGATCACAGCTGTGGACGATGTCATGAAAGTTGCAATAATTGCACAGGACCGGTAAGTTTTATCATCTTCTATGTTATGCTGGCACCCAAGCCGTGTGTTAGTACCACCGAACATAAAAGATATTAAATTATGCATTTATGTATTATACTTGCATTAACATTTCAGTCATAAATATTCAGTATTGTAATTTTCCTGTATGGATCAGGAAGTGATAATAGTTCACCAAAAAAGTACTACGCCATAATTTAACCTGCATTTATCGTTTTGCAGGGAAACATTGAGATAACACTCTCGCTGTTGAGAAAAATCTCAGTGATTAAAATTAATGTACTTGTTTCTCAATCTTCTCCATCTGTATGAAAACCTTCCTCTCCTTAAGAATAAAAATCGTCGTTAGATATAATTTCGTTTGCTATTCGTTTGATTTTTGCATAGGACATCTCTATGTGTGCAGTGTGTGATAACTTTTTGGATTCAACTAACTGTGTTTTGGAGTGTCCTCCTTCTAAATACCCGGATGAAGTAAGGAAGTGTCAGAATTGTCATGCCAATTGCAAAGATGGCTGCACAGGACCTGTCAATGGTATAGGCGTTGGAGCGTGTAACAGCTGCACGGTAGTTGAGCTTGATGTGCATGGGAATATAACCCAATGTCTACCACCCAGTACAGAAATCTGCAAGGATGGTTTCTTTCGTGGATCGTTACAAGCATTTACAGCTGTGGTAAATACATCTATTTATGATTAAACACTAAGTCAAATGCTGATATATGTTATTTATTTCAAATTGATACTTCTAAAACCAATGGCCATGGAAACTGAATGGCAATTATTTTGAATTCCTGAGTGGTGACGAATAATCCACTATGAGTTGGTGTTACAGTGCACTTGAAATCCCTCACAATGACAATGCAGACCGAATCCGAATCTCGAGATTATCAGTCCTGCCCTCAATTATTAAGCTGTGGCTTCTCTCTATTTCATTTTACGTTTTTGCTTAATGTTTTGAATTCTGTAATCCAGACTTGTCAACCGTGCCATCCATTCTGCAAGAGCTGTAATGCAAGTGGTCCCCATCACTGCTACGAGTGTCAGTTATTTATAGAAGATGGAAAATGTGTCAGAAATTGTTCTCAAGGCTACCGTGAAGAAGGAGATATATGCCAGTGAGCAAAAATAGTTTTAATTCATTTGGTTTGCATATAAAGTGTTGCCTGTTTCTGGCAAGCTGTTTAAAATAATTTCAAAAGCTAAAGCAAATGGCTCGAACGACAATTCCCTGCTTACCACATGAGTTCCGTGATAAGCAATTTAGGCATTTGGAGCGAGCGACAATCCACCTACCGGGATCCCATGATAGCTGATTTAGCCCATTGCATTCGCTTAGCCTAGGCAATTGGTATCAATCCCGTGCTTGCCACCTGGATTCGAAACCGGGAAGATAGGTATTAGGCTCTAATCAAATGAGCTAACCTCGCCATGCTGTTGCGATAGGTATTCCTTTTGAGCAATAGAATTTATAGCATATCCCGAAGGATTTATTCTCCTTTCACAATTGTTCATTTTATTTTTGATCCGGGTATAAGCAATTAAGAGATATATCATGGAGCTGGGTTTTTAATTCTTGGTTAGGGCAGGCGTGATATGTCTGTGAACGAACTTCGCAGCTGTGCGTTTATTAGCCTTCCACAAGTGCTATATGTGCATCGCACAGTAACGTTAGTTACACAAAGGCAAAGAGGTTTTAGCGCTAAGCCTTTGTCAGCTTCACATTGGCTTGTATTGGCTAAGGGTTAATTCATTCGGTGTCATTCCCCTTCATCACTCATCTGGTTCACAAGTCTGCTGTTTACGATCTTCTGAAAGTTCTGAGAGAATTTTATCTGAGAGTTCATTTTACGGAGCAGGGAGTTCATTTTATTATTCATCTTAGTATCTTCGTATGCTTAAATGCTATTGCTTGTATATTCTTGCATCTCGACGTTCCAAAATAATAACAGCACTTGCCAAATACTGATACATTCTGGGCAGCATCTCCACAATTTCTAGTTGCTGCTAATAAAATCTTTTTTATCTGACGCAAAGGTAATATGTTATCGTAATTTATTAATAATATTAATATGCTATCGTAGTGTTCCTTCCAGTTGTGCTTGTTTGATAAAAGATCGACTGAATTTCTTGAAAACAGGCCATGCCCTGAGTGCAGGACTGGCTATTTCACGTGTGGGGACTGTACATGTATTCGCGATCACCTGACGTGTGACGGCATCATTGATTGTGAAGACGGCAGCGATGAGCATACAGACATATGCCGTGTGTATTTTCCATATATCTTGCTTTTACACATCGCTCCGTCATGTATTTAATTCTATCGTGTCTTATATGAAATGAGTGTTGAAATGTACACAGTGATGAGGCAATTTCGCTGTTCTACAGTGATAAAGCTTTTAGTTTTTAATTAGATCCTTTACATAAACACACATAGTTGTAACTTGTAAATTCCAGTCTACTATAAATCTTTTAGGTATTACCTTGTAATTTGATTCAGCTTCATTTGCCCCGCAAGCCGTATAAAGGTACTATTTACTACTGCCTTTCTACAATTATAATTCAAATAATGAAATAACATAAGCTCTACAAATATTATCTTACAGATCCCGAATTAATTTCAACACCGTCGAAGCCTTTCCTGGCTGGTTATGTCACTTTAGGTGTAGTAATACCCACTGTGGTCGTCGCATCCATAATTAGCATCATTGTTTGGGACTACAGACGACGCAGAAAAAACCAAAACATGAACACGTCTGCTTATGACGATGGTATGTCTAATGTCAAGTGTCCGTCAGACTTATACGAAGAAATAGATTTATCAGATATTTACGAAGAACCTTTTGTTGAATGCGATGTTGAAGCTCCATTCATTGAAGTACGCTCCCAGGATGACGGGTATAGCCAAACTAAGAGTGGCTATTATTCTGAACTATTATTACACAATCACGGGTTGAAGCATGAGCCATGCTTTGATACCGGATTGCCTACTATCCATAATGCTGTTAGCGATAATAATCTTAAACCTGAAAATAACAGGAAGTCGTTATGTGAACAAGCAACACCTCTGTTATCTAATGGAGACTGGCGTGATGTCCGGATATGCCAAGAAACGCTAGAACAGACAATACAGGGAAATCCGGATCTTGAGCCCTATTGCCATGAAGATACCGAACGCAAAACTCTTATCAGCCGCGATGATTCTAAACGAGATACTTATTTAGAACCCCAATGTCATGAAGATACCGAAAGCAATACTGTTATGAGCCCTGACTATTCCAAACGCAATACTTACCTTGAGCCCCATTGCCATGAAGATATCGAACGCAAAACTCTTATCAGCCGCGATGATTCTAAACGAGATACTTATCTAGAACCCCAATGTCATGAAGATACCGAAAGCAATACTGTTATGAGCCCTGACTATTCCAAACGCAATACTTACCTTGAGCCCCATTGCCATGAAGATACCGAACGCAAAACCCTTATCAGCCCCGATGATTCTAAACGTGATACTTATGTAGAACCACAATGTCATGAAGATACCAAAATCAATACTGTTATGAGCCTTGAAGATTCAAAACGCGATACCTGTCTTGAACCTCAGTCCCATAAAAATACCGAACGCACAACTATTATAAGCTCAGACAATTCCAAACGCAATACCTATCTTGAACCCCAGTGTCATGAAGATACCGAGCGCAAACTCTTTTGAGTCCTGAATATTGCAAACGCCATACCGATCTTGAACCCCATGGTCATGAAGATTACGAATGCAATATTCTTATCAGTCCCAAAGATTCTAAACGTGATACCTATCATGAACTCAAATGCCATGAAGATACCGAAAGCAATACTGTTAGGAGCCCTGACGCTTCCAAACGCAATACTTACCTTGAGCCCCATTGCCATGAAGATACCGAACGCAAAACTCTTATCAGCCCCGATGATTCTAAACGATATACTTATCTAGAACCACGATGTCATGAAGATACTAAAACCAATACTGTTATGAGCTTTGAGGATTCAAAACGCGATACCGATCTTAAACCTCAGTGCCATGAAGATACCGAACGCAAACTCGTATGAGCCCTGAGTACTCCAAACGCAATACTTTTGTGAACTCCGAAGATTCTAAACGTTACACACATGAATCCCTGTACTTAAGTAATAACAAACGAGACACAAAAAAAAGATTGAAAATTAAGCAGCCAACGAAAGTAATCAGTAAGTCTAGCTTCAGATACTAAGAGCATCAACTTTCTTGTGCCTGTATACTGTGTATACCTGTATTAGATTTGTTCGAAATGACTGTCACAAAATCAAACCTTGACAGTCTCTGTACCGTTCATTTGCCATTTGGTTCAGAAGTATGATTTAAATTATGCTGTTATTTTAAATGTGCGTTTAATCATTTGTATAACTTATTCACATTTAAAACTTTAATTTCTTACATTGCTTGCATTTACTTTCACAAGGTCTTTACAAGGTCTTGGAGGCGTATTGTATATTGAGGTAATTTGGAAATGTTGTAGATAAGTAATCAGTTGAGCTTATTGTTGCTTTTTATTTTATCCCCGCTAATACTTTGGCAGGGGATATAGAAACCGTGTCCAACTGTCTGTCCTGTTCGTCCGTCACTGTTGTGCCTGGGCCTCGTCTGTGCGTTATTTTATCATATCTGGCACATGTGATAGGAACCGTACGTTGATGTGCCTTCTAACGAATTCAGTTGTCTGGATCCGAGCCTGGATCCCTTAGGTACTTACTTGGTTAACATTCACATTTTTTGTTCAACATATCTGTCATATTATTGCTTGGATTTAATTCATATGTGATACACGTAGCAACAGCAATGGATAGCTGTACCGTTCGGGGTTTTGATTAGTTTCATACACGTAACAACAGCAAAGGATAGCTGTACCGTTCGGGGTTTTGATTGGT
Organism: Protula sp. h YS-2021; assembly: GCA_949752745.1. Classification (NCBI taxonomy): domain Eukaryota; kingdom Metazoa; phylum Annelida; class Polychaeta; order Sabellida; family Serpulidae; genus Protula; species Protula sp. h YS-2021. The sequence goes on from OX457024.1 coordinate 9,854,130, forward strand.
TTCGTACACGTAGCAACAGCAACGGATAGCTGTACCGTTCGGCGTATCGATTAGTTTCATACACGAAGCAGCAGCACTGGGTGGCCATACCGTTCGGAGTTTATTTTGGTTTCATACACGTAGCAACAGCAATGGGCAGTTGAACCGTTCGGGGTCTCGATTGGTTTCATACAAGTAGCAAAAACAATAGGTAGCCGTGCCTTTCGGGGTTTCCATTAGTTTCATACACGTCTTAACAGCAATGGGTTGCTGTACCGTTCGGGGTCTGGATTAGCTTCATACAAGTAGCAACGGCTATGGGTAGCTGTAGCTTCGGGATCTCGATTGGTTTCCATACATGTAGCAAACAGCAATGGATACCTGTACCGTTCGGGGTTTCCATTAGTTTCATACACGTAACAACAGCAATGGGTAGCTGTACCGTTCGGGGTTTTGATTGGTTTCATACACGTGGCAACTGCAATGGGTAGCTGTACCGTTCGGGGTTTCGATTTGTTTCATACCAATCTGAATCCCTTTCGGGACTTTACAGTAAAGAGCTGACATGGAAAATATGCTCGGGAATTTGGTTGTCTGGATCCGAAACTCGATCAATTTTAATGCTTTAATTTATAATTAAGATTTTCCTGAACGTTAACTGTTATACTAACTTGAATTAAATTCATATGCACGTAACAACCATCATGCTTAGAGGCACTTTTCTGGGGTGGAGGTATTTATTAGATTTCTCGGCCTGCAGACCCAAAATAAACACTCACCGGTTTTTCGTTAGTTTTAAGCAGTGAGCGGAAATTTGTGATTGGACTCTAAGACAGTTGGTATTATGATCAGTAAAAGATAATCCCTAGTCTTGCGCGACTCTGCTTGTGCAATGTTCCTTTATGGTGTGACGTTCTGTCTTGTGTGACGACCCTTGTGCGACACTGTTCTTGTGTGACACTCGTTCTTGTGTTATACTCGTTCTTGTGCTACGTTCACTGTTGTGTGACGCTCTTTCTTGCGCGACGCTTTATTTTGTGTAATGCTCGCTCTGGTGAAACCCACGTTTTTGTAACCGCCTTACGTACCAGCAAAGCGATTGTACAGGTATGTGCGCTATTTAATTCATAATTACGATGGGCATTTCCAGCAATCCAGATGCGATCGAAATTGGAAAATCAGCTGATAAGGCCAAAGCAGACATTGTGACCTTCTTGTTTGTGTTTTAAGATCACGAGTTACTCTAATTAGCAAAATGGGTAATCCAAACTGAAAACTATTAGAGCCTACACGAAGCTTTTGTAGCATCAGCAGTTAGTAGAGTCGGTACTGAACTCTATCCCTGTATTGATCCTTATGCATATTTTCGCATTCATATAAAATACATTCATTTGCATGATATTTGTGTTTCTCGTACAGAAATCTTCCGTGCAAGATTTTAAGCTGAATTTTAGATTTCATAATTTGAATGTTTGTAAATTTTTGCTTGATCCACGATCAATTGCATGATCAGTTAGACTCTGTTGTTTCATTTAATTTTACATGGTTATCAAACATCCAATTTGAGAATGTAGTGAGGCAAATAACATTATTCAGTTGCGATGTCCATAGCAGGTGGGTTTTATATAATCCAACACCACTTTGACCAATTCATATTTTTCTCTGGAGAAGATGTAATCAACCACTTACCGATCAATCAGTGGATGCTTCAAACCACTTACCAATCAATTAATTGCTTTAGAGCTGACCGGAGCTGCGACCTGGGATGCTTTTGAAATAGGGTAGCTTCTTTTAAGGCAGATTTTGTCCAACGGTTTTATTATTATACCTGTGCACAGTTATCCCTTTGAGACAATTGTGCACAGGTGTAATAATAATTCTGAATGCCAATGCAGGATTCTAGTATAAAGCGCAACAAATCGGCTATTTATAATTTGTAGACATTATAAATGAGTGGAAAGAAATGCACCCCAGGTGGCACCCCACATAAAAATTCACATTTAATGTTTTAACAACTTTGTTCAAATTTGCACTGCAGTTAAATTCTTGACTGTTTTAGCAGCTTAACCAAATATGAATTACACTTTCGAATCTATTCCATCTTATTTTATTTCTTATTCCTTTCCATTTCGAAAACCATAGATTTCGGAGAGGGATATATCTATACATATTTTAAAGGAACGGAACAGAACCATTCTAACGTTTATTGTTGTAGTCAGTATTTCAAGATTAATCATTTTAAATGGTGAACTGTAACAAAGCATTTGACAAAAACATACAGCTGTTTTGAGCATTCAGTCATGCTTAGCTTTTGACTCGTGTATAAGCGCACATCACGTATAAAGCTAAGTGTTTGTCCATTCCACGATCTCTCTAAGAACAAGCTTGTGCAAACACTATAAAATTACAGAAAATGCTATACAGATCTGCACTTATATTATTTTCTTTCTGTTTCGTTCGCAAATTATAATTTCGGGGAGACTGGTTGTAACGAAACGAGGGCTTTCTGAATACGTTTATCTCCGTAACTTTTAGTTATTAACTTAAAATTGGTAGAATTCTAATCCTTTTTCTAATCCTCAAAACCCCTTCCCATCCCTATATATATATATATATATATATATATATATATATATATATCTATATATATATATATATATATATATATATATATATATATATATATATATATATATATATATATATATATATATATATATATATATATATATATATATATGTGTGTGTGTGTGTGTGTGTGTGTGGAGATGTTTAATTGATTTTATTCCCCCCTCTACCTCAATTGGAATGCAGTATCTTTTGTGAAATTTTCAGCGAAAATAAATCATTATGTTGTGCACTTGATTCTTAACACATGCTTAAGATAATGATAGGAGTAATTATAATCTTCTTTTGTTTGTTTTTTGCTAGGACTTGGTTATTCAGCAGTAATCTATTATATGTTATTATTTTTAAAGGCTGGTCGAATTTATAAATAGGAGTAATTATAATCTCTTTTTGTTTGTTTTTGCTAGGACTTGGTTATTCAGCAGTAATCTGTTATATGTTATTATTTTTAAAGGCTGGACGAATTTATAAGTGTTAACTTTCGCGGCCAACTCTTTCCATGTGTTCAGCTGAAAATACCAAATCGTGTTACCAAGTATTTAAAATGTCTGTATATTTATATATATACTGGAAATAAAGAAATGAAATGAAATGTTTTGTTTTTATACATGGTTTAGACTTTGTGTTGAGAGATGGTAGTTGATCCGCAATAATCAGTAATTCCCCTGTTCTTAAAAAGGTAAAAATAGAGTATATGTTTAGACCATTGTTGGTTTTTGTTAATCTGTCCGTTAACTGTCTTTGTGGGCATATATGGGTACATGCTGTTGAAATAATGCGTCTGGACTGGTTCTCCGAAATGTGCAGTTATGATTCAAGTATATTTATAACATTCAGGATATGTTATTTGGTATGGTGTAGTATGTAGTAATTATAATTATATACAAAATTTTGTATGTAAATGACTGAATAACGTGAATAACTTTAAGCTCTTTAATCTAATAAATGGGTTTCTTCGCGTAACAGATCTCGCTACGGTATCGCACCGTTGTATTTTAGCATTTAATAAACATTAACTATTTTCACTAAACTTTTGTTTTAATTATTAATGAAATACCCCACTGTGAGTCAGAACTGGTCAACTGAATTTTAGTAAAATTAAACCATTACAATTACAACAATAACCGTATGTTTTTAAAAAATTAAAGTTGTGGTGGCAGAATCGTTTAACCGGTGGTTACATTGCCGAATGCTTATAAAAGAATGTTAAAGCGTCTCCACCGCGCCATTGACTGAGTTTGATAATCAGACTGTATATGAAGTGGTTATTAACGTTTTATGTAGATACAATAAGGGCTTTCGAAACCATATGCTCAAGTAGGATTTTATTCAGGAAAAATAAACAACAACTTAAAAGCATTATTGGCTAACAGATGTTTGTGAGGATTTGACTGGGATAGATGGTTAGGCTGTATATCAAATGGTTCTTAACGTTTTATGTTGCTACAATAAAGGCCTTTCGAACCCATATGTTCAAGTAAGATTTTATTAAGCAAAAAAAAAATACCATTGTTGATTTACAGATATTTGTGAAGATGTTGCAAATATGAAATTCTTCTCTAGTTTTTTCAGTCACAAAAGGCTACTATTTTGTAATTTTGTTATATTTTTGCAGTACTATAGATTTATTTATTACAAAAGCATGTTAATATATCAGTCACATCGTTTTACTGGGCATTGATGTGATATCATGCTCTCTCACATTTGAGACCTGCTTTTTCGCATGTGAAGCCCGACAAAAACAATACAGCCCCGAATTTACGAGGACCTCACATGCTATGAAGACGGAAAATGGAAAAATAAGGGCCTCACATGAAAATGTAGGGACTCAGATCACATTAACCCCCCCAGCAACGATGTAATTGCTATTATTATCACTATATATGAGACTCTTGGCGCTCCCTTTCTTGAGAGAAACACAATGAAAATTAACCGATTTTCAACGAAATTGACAGTCAAACTTATCCGCCTTTTTAATATGCATAACAACACAAAACCCTTCCCCCTCCACAAACACACACATCTTGCAGAAAATAAATGATGCCCCTGGTGCTTTCATCAATGACACACATTTTTGTTTACCTTTTAGCTAATCTTTTTCTTAGATACATTATTTTATAATTCTTTTATCTGACAGATTATCGTTTTGCGCATATATAACATCTTTAATGTGTTCTCGCATTGCTCAGAATTTGAAAACTTTTACAGCTTGGTTTTGAAGTTCTTACCAAGCTTGACAATTTCAAATTTTGTTGGAATAAATTTTTAAAACGTTTTTTGTATACAGGAAGTACTTTCATGAACGTTCGTATGGTAAGGATATTTTTTCTGTTTTGTTTTTAAACGTTTATTTACTAAATCAAGGATCAGGACGCGACACTAGACGCCACATGCCTTTACCCCAACACACTCGCGCTTCCATCTGATGGCAAGAGACAAATAACACAGACGACACAATTTACAGCCGATGGATGTCACAGCATTCACATTTACTCTATATCTTTTAAAATTATTTCACAAAAGCAATGATTCATATATATATATATATATATATATATATATATATATATATATATATATATATATATATATATATATATATATATATATATATATATATATATATATATATATATATATTCATATATATTCTATTCTATCACCCTTCTCACAGCACACACATAAAGAAAAAAATCCTCAGTTAAAATTTGATATTGTTGAACAGGTGTTGAAATAAAAGATTTATTGACTGTCTGAATGCGTTTGCTATGTGCGTTGAACGCTTTGCTTTTTTCAACAATGTTTTTGTAATGTCCCCATTTTTTGAGAAATTTTATTTTCGAAAGACAGATTTTGTCAACTTGCAGTCTTTTGTAAATTTCATTCAGTAAAATATTACAAGAAAATTTTTTGTAGCCTCGTATGTAACAAATGAAGAATTTGATAATTTTAATAACGTGGTTGAGTGCCATATCTCTGACGCCAAAAATAAAATAATTTAGGCTAATATTAATTGTAAACTTTCTTTCTGGATCTATCTGAGTAAAGATTTCATCTAACCATGCTTTTGTTTTAGAGCACTTAGTTAAAGAGAAATGCGGGTATCTCTGCGCCATCTAGCGACCGAAATACGCATTACATTGAATATTTCTGAGTTTCAATCCATGTTTACACAGTATAAACAACTACTAAATCCGTCTAGATCGAAAAATTCTTTTCAAAGAAAATTGAGTCGTGTCCAACAATGGTCTGCATTGATATTTTGTTTCTAGAAGGGTCTGTGTTGATATATTGTCCATTAAAATCATATGACACTGTTTTCACCATTTATCCATTGAGTCAATGGGATTATACAAAAAGATTGTATAATTCTCTTATTGATACGGTGACATATATTTTTATTTGCCTAAAACATTTTTTATGACTTGTTCTTTAAACAGGGAAAAAATGAGGCAATTGTCAATTGTGATTATGTGTGAGATTTTGCATTTTGATTGAAATTTCTCGGTTTTCCCAATGGTTTCTATAGTAAAAGTGCGCGACCTTTCAGTGTCTTTATTTCTCTAATAACATCGGTGACCCCCCCCCCCCTTTTTCTTTTCAGTTTTTGAATGTATACCCTCAAAGCATTAAACTGTCAAGGTATGAAGGAAATGTCAATTGTAGATGAGATTTCCCTTTAAAGCATGTGATACTGAGTCTGATTCACGGCTGTTACAAATCTTTCAGGTTTCACCTGTCCTTATTCCCCATTTGAAAAGATTTGATCCACAGCTGTTAACATTATGAATAATTTTAAATTGTAGGGATAATAATTTGTTCTCATTTGTACTTATTTTTGCTTGTGTTAAGCTATTATAAAATGTGGTTTTATTCTATATCATTGTTTAGAAGCCATTTTCGTGATTGTATAGGTTGTTTTAATACTAGAGATAAAAATTCGTTATAAAAGAACTTACTTTTTACTTTAGATCTATTGATTTTGATTCCAGTGCTAAATTGAAATATATTACTATTAAAATTTATTGTTGGTCTAATTGTGTCTGATGCGTCGGCTAATACAGAGCCTTTATTAATTGATTTTTTGATAGTACTTATCAACTCAAAGTATTTTGAGTAATTAGTTTTAATTTTATATTTATGTAGAAAATTTAAAAACTAGCCATGATTGTCTAATAAATCGCGACTAAAAATTATTCCCTTGTTGAACCAATTTTGGAAGAATATACTGTGACCGTCTATTAATATCTATTATTCCATATAATATGTTGCGATTGTGTCGAAAAGATTGTCATGTTGGAAAAGTTTAGCAAGTTTTGGTAAAATAAGGGTAGTTGAGGCAAATTATTTATATGATAATGGCATCTCAGCAAAAATTTCAGTCCCCCAATAGGCTGGAACATTATTCCTATATGTTGGTTCCACCCAGCTCCTTTTAGTATGCACCAAATCCAGGACATTCTAAGTGATTTAAATTGATATTCGACATCTATAACTTTCATATCTGCTTCGTCGTAGTTTGAAATAATGGTTGAGTGTTTTACCTTGGCTGGTTAATATCGCCAAATAAAGTTGTTTATTTCAGTTTGTCATTTTCTTTGAGTGGCATTGCCTATATCTAGAACTGACATTGAATGTATAATTTTTGATATACCAAACGACTTTGATATGAGTACCCTACCCCAGAGACTAAGATCTCGCTGTGACCAAATCCTAAAAGTGCAATATAAAATTTTTATCTTTTCATCAAAGTTAATCCTATGCATTGTTGTTTGATTTCTTACTATCTGAATCCCTAACATGTTGAAAGAGTCACGTTCTATGCACATATCTAAATTATTTATAGATTTAATTTTTTGCAAGGACCTAAAAAGAACAGTTTAGATTTTTCAGTATTAAATGTCATACCAGAAAGTTCTGAGAATCCTCGTATTTTTTCTATTAAAGTGTAAATTTATGGTATGTTCTTCACCATACAAGTACAATCATCGGCGAATTGTTTGATTTTATGAATTTTGTTTCCCATAAGTTACCCCTTTATATTGTTGTTGTTTCTTATAAGAGTTGCCATTATCTCTGCGCATAATAGACCAGAGTGGCCGCAACCCTGTCTCACCCCTCTATATAGTGGAAACCGTCTTGATAAGTAGCCATTATTGTTTAGACAAATTTATATGTCAGTGTAGCATAGTTTTACCAAGGCCATATATTCAAGACCAACATTGAACTTTTTAAGAACTTCAAATAAGAACGGCCATTCGATAGAATCAAAAGCTTTAGCAAAATGCAGTTGGAGAAGTATTCCTGGTTGTTGTGTTTTGTCATAGTGGTCAATTAAATCTTGTACAAACATTATGCTGTCGCCTACGTATCTCCCTTTAACAAAGCCAAATTGGTCATTATTTACAATAAACGGTAAATGTTTTTCTATTCGTTTAGGTATGACTTTTGAAAAAAATTTGTATTAGGGAGACTTATTGGTCGCCAAATTTTAATTTTATTAGGGTCTTTTCCCTTTTTTCTAGTAGAGATATTACACCTCTCTTTTGAGATGTAGTAAGTGATCCTGATTGTATGGCTTTACTAAGACATATTTCGTAAGTTTTGGTCTAATGAGGGGACAAAACTGACGGTAAAATTTGGCCGGAACCGGATGATTGTTTAGTGGAAGTTTTTAGGGCTTCCAAACATTCGATCCCGCTTAAGACTCCTTCACATGATTTTTTTCAGTGATTCTGTTAGTTGCTTATGTATCGTAAAGTTGCTTTTATTAATTTCGAAGGTTTCTATCTCCTTTAAAGAGGAGCTATTAAGCTTTCAAGAATGACTTTCTAACATTCCCATAATTATTTTCTCGTCTGTAATTTCTAAACCTGCATCGCCAATTAATTTACTTGCCATTTTTTTCTCATAAGAAGTTTTAGATTTGCTTAAGAAATACGAATTGCTTTTCGCGTTCTTTTCAATGTAAGTAAGTCGAGATCTGATCAGTTTCCTTTTGCTTTTTCGGCAATTGTGGATTTGAGTTCAGGTTTTATTTCTTCGTATCGATTTAGTTCTTCATCACTTACCTTTTCTTTACATATTTTACCATCTAGTGTTTCGAGCTCACTGTTCAGAATTTGCTCTCTTGCTCTATTTTTCTTAGCTCTTGCCCTTACAATATTTTAATGAGTATTTCATAATTTTATATTTCAGCCAGTCAAAACCTACCTGTATATCTTTTGGTGAGCCGGGATCCTTCCAAAGTATTGTCTATCAAATCTCTCATCTCTGTATTATAACTCTCGTCACTAAGAACACTAGTATTCAATTTCCAATACCCTGGGCCTCGCGCAGTTTTGGGCTGTGTATGCCCAGTGACGTAATTTTGTGATCAGTTCTTATGCTTGGGACAATATTTACATGTTTTACTCTAGCAATGCTCGAGCGCTTAATTACAAAAAATCTAGTCTACATCGAATTAAAGGCCTTTTTGGACCATGTATATCGTCTACTGTGTTTTTATACCTCCATATGTCGACCATATCTAAATCACAAATTATGTTATTTAATAGTGTTTGGCTTGGAGTAGTTTTGCTGAGACCCCCTACTTTGTTTAGGTTGCTATTAAGTACTAAAATGAAATCACCTCCAATGATTAGATCATTTCCGTAGTCGAAATTGTTTGAAAGGTTGTGTAAGTTAATTTTATGAGCTTCATTGTTTGGACCGTATATGTTTACTAAAGTATGTACTGTGTTATACATTCTAAATTTTATCACATGCAATCTACCAGGAATAATTATTTTGGGTATTATTAAATCCATATGTTTCTTGGTAAGAATGGCTTTCCCCGCACTTCTTGTTGTACCTGAATTAATATAAACATCCCAAATCTCCCATTTTTCTTCCAGGATTTTGTGTTATCGTTCACTGTGTGTGTGTTTCTTGGAGTAGGTAAAAATCAGCGCGCTTTTGTTTTAGGTATTCAAATATCGATAACAGTTTCTCAGGGTTGCGACCACCTCTTATGTTAAAACTTTGATATTTTGTTGTCATAAATTTTCGAAAAAAATTCTTTTAAGGGATGTGAAAATCGGTAATGTGAAAATCACACACACATAAAACAGAGATAATTTAACCGTTTTGCTATCTACCGGTGCAGATTTTACCGGTATTTCCAGGTTTCTATATTCGTTCGTAACAAGACACCTTGCCCAACAAGAAAATTTTACTGGTATTTTCAGGTTTCTACAATCATTATTAACAAGATCTTACCCAACGAAAGACACTTATCAACTAATTTACATCTGCACTATTTACAAATTTTTATTACTGGAGCAAAATGTACTAGCCAGTATAGGCCTCTGTTTTAGATAATCAATTTAAATTGTTACTTTGAAGCAAAAAAAAAAAAAAGACAAAAAAAGACAAAAAAAAGACAAAGGACTACTAGAACAGTTGCCTATGTATATCAGGACACTAAGGTAAGGCTATGACGAAGGGAAATGAGCAGTGCGTTTCACTGTAGCAAAGTACTTGAATGATTGACGTGAAGGAACAGGGCGTTAACTCGCCTGACGTAATACCTCGGGTGAACAAAACTGAGCACCACTCTTCTAAGTGTACCAAAATTGCACATTGTTTATTTGACTCAATGTTGTCTCACCGGAAGCCCGCTTTTGTCGATTTGAATCTCACTTGAAATGAAAAAGGCACTAAAATGGTGAATACAAATCGCTGTTAACATACCACAGTGTCTCACATATGGATAATAATCACGGTATTCACATGATAAATATACAAAAGCGTAGGAACTGTTTACAGGATATTTATATCCGTTGATATTTAGACTTATCACATATCACAAGTAATATATTTTATACAAATATTTTAACAAATCCATTGCTAAAACAACTTACAGTTATACTGTGAATTAAAGACTTAGAGTTGCGAACTATAGGAAAAATAACTACTTTACATAAAACCAGTACTTTAGATTTTATACAGTAATTTAAAACGTATATCGTTTCTACTCATTCGCATTTTATTTAGCATTTATCAGCATGCACTACATTTCCTATTTAATCAGAAAAATTACAACACGTGAGTGAAGTAGATGTCGTAAAAGGTATTTATTAGACAAGCAACTGTTAAAGGCAAAGTGTGACGTATTTAAACATCATAAAAAACTTTTGTTATTTCCATAAATTTTTTCAAGAATTCTTTTGTCAAGAATTAGTTCATGTTAAACGTACATGAGGTACACACGAATACTGTAGATTTAGTAAAGAAACCAAAACAGCTATTGATTAAATATTTCAAACTTTCAACCCAGAAAAGGATGGACTTTAGATATTATTTAATCAAAAAGTGCATAACATATGCTGTATTTTCGTTGATATTTGGACTTATTATATACCACGTGACACTGACGTGGAATTTAATACGGAAAATGCCAAACGCAGATGGTAAATTTGTATTTTTTAACAATGAAAGAACCTATCTATATAATTAATTTAGAATTCTACTTTTTTGTATTATTAAAATATCAGGCAGACATCTGGGGTTTTTGCGCGTTGTTTCAAACTCTCCATTAATTATATGATAATAGCATATAAAAACCGGTGTCACACCATATTATTTACCGAACATTTTTTTATTTCACTTATTGTAAATAATATATTCTGTAATAATAATTCTGAAATGTGCTCAAGTATAATTGATTCAAAAGGCTCATATTAGTGAAAGGCAGTTTTATTCCTACGAGGCATGTATGTTTACTCTTGGCTTAATAGTAATATGCAAAAAAAATTTTTTTTCGTTGAGCAGTTGGTGTCTTAAAGTTAATTTCTTGTTTTACAGAAACGTGTCGTTCTCTGTTGAATGATGGTGCTTTTAACGGTAGTATTTGGAATCCATTAGGTTGTGACGTGTTTACTTACTCAACTGCGTAAGCTACAGCTGAACACATTTTTAGTAAGACGGTGAAGGGTGACGTGTTAGCATCCGCAAAACCCAAATGTTAAAAAACGGTCCAAAGCAGTAATGAGATGTTAAAGTTTGCTTTTATTACAATAAGCAGGGTATTTTCAGTTCGTTCACAGGCCTTTGATGAACACCCGAATTCAATTTAAATTATCTGTGAAAAGTGTGTTAATGTTATAGGCAGCAAAACGAAGGGTATAATCACAAATAACACATGCGTACAACCCAGGAATTAATATTAAGGTGGTGTCTGTTTGTGATATGAACTGTACGTCATATGGCACGTGTACATAGTATATAAAACTTGTTCCATATAGAAAACTATTCTTAGTATAACAACAATGAATTGGAATACATGAAATGGATAAGTTCATCCTTGGCTGGAAAACCTAAGCGTAAATACCACAGACATTTCAAAGACAACGCATACATATCTTTTTATGCACGTTTTATTCACAACTTGCATTTCAGAGAGACGCGCAGTTGCCTTAAGAAGCAAGGTAAGATGTATAAAATAGTGTTCATGGGAGATTCACGTGTACGCTACTTGTATCGCGCGTTGCTTTATATGATAACTGGGGAAAGGCAAGCGACAACATTGGACCATAAAAATTTAACATACGTCGATCCTGACGCAAAAATTGAAGTGGTAGGCGTTTGAGCAATTTAGACAACAAACAATTTGTCTATTTATCTCTCTATAATTCCATTTATCTATTTACCTGTCTGTCTGTCTGTTTATTTATCTATTAATGTATTTCATTGTATATCTATTTATCTATCTACCTGTCTATCTATATCCGCCTATCTATTTATATATATCTATTGTCTATATGTGTATTGGTGTGTATCACTTGGTTCGTCAAATCTACCCAATCAGCAAGTCATATAACAAGAGTGATTATCTGTAAAAAGTACTCAACTTACGAACACACTTCAAATAATACAGTAAATTGAATAGTATTGCAATAGGGTATATTCTATAAAAGTAATGATATCTGAAGGCATATATATACATATATATATATATATATATATATATATATATATATGTATATATATATATATATATATATATATATATATATATATATATATATATATATATATATATATATGTGTGTGTGTGTGTGTGTGTTTGTGTATGTGTATGTGTATGTGTGTATGTGCGTCTTTTCAGCACAGAATATTACAGTATAATTGTATACAGTTTGTCAATCATTTATTTTAAGGATTTCCTCTGGAAACCTATTGTAGACCAGAATCAGTATGATGTATATAATTCTTGGATGCAAGCATTTGGACATGAACCTTTACCACAACTAGTTATAAATGGAGGGGCTCTGGTAGGATTTTAATATGGCCACAGTATAGTATTTGCCATTGCAACGAGTAGCCATAAGCGTTCATTTATATATTGAAACTGTAGGCTCAACAATTTGATATTTGTGATGAATAATTTTAAATTGTTTTAATAGACAATGGTGATAACCTTATAAAGTTTTGCAATCCACCAAAACTATATATATGCGTCAGATGTCGGAGTTTTAAGGAATGGTCTCCTTATGACTGAAGTTAGGAATATATATATATATAAACACACCACTTTCCAAAGCTAGAAAACCCCTTCACTGTTGTCCCCAGGGCAATGTGCTCGGTCAAGATATAATGTATAAATTATCTGTTATTGAAATGGATGTGGCAAATTTAATCTTATCACAGTGGGCCATGGAAAAATTTAAAGGAAGCAACAAGTCTTTGCAACAGTATAGCGGTAAGGGTGTACATGTTTAGTAATAACGTTATTTATTAATGCATCTATTACGAATATCACAACATGTTGTAAGTCTTGAAATTTGAATTCTATAACATTTAACATATTGTTTATTTCTGCAAAAAGTTACACTTTTGACAAACTTTTATATGCAATGCGACATTCAACAAATACAATCACAGCTTTTAAATACTTTCTGTTACAGTACCTCTTAACACTGCTTAAAATGCCGGTTCAGCTTAAAGTACAGCCGTTTAAAATGTGCATTTACCAGATATTCAATACATAATTATTTGTAAAAGTGATATAAAAATGCAGCAAAACTTTTAGTCTTTGGTTAATATCAAAATTTCTAGAACCGATCACATAATAATCCGTAAAACAGAACACAAAAATGACTGTAGTAGTTAGCTTTAGCTCTTTGTAACAATAATGCATAGCATTCACTTGGTACTAATTATCTTTGCACATAAACATACTATGTGCACACCGCTGACGGAAGTCCATCTGTTATTTATGTAGAAACTTTGTCACGTATACTTCCTCTGTCCGATAAGATACAGTCTGACACAAAAATCATTTGGATGCTGCAAGGTACGGATTCGATGTCTAGGTCTATGGTAATTGCTGTGCAGACTTTTAGATATTTTTCAGCGTTGTCGCTAGTACAGTACTAGATAACTATTAATTTATTAAGTTTGTAAAGTTGAGTTTTTAGCTTAGATTATTTATTAAATTATCTATGCAACATATCTTTATATATATTAAAGTTAATTGCAAAAACTTATATTTTTAGCCTAAAAATATATGTGCATAAACTTGTTTACTTTCAGGCTAAAATATGTTTTTGCAAGTAATCTTTTGTATAAGCTTAAGAAACCGTTACAAAATTGAAGTGCATAATAGTGTATTATTTGTTTGTCCTGACAGAAAACATTGAAGAAGAAAAGTTACCAAGAAGCAAAAGAGCCAGTCTGAAAAACTCTTTGTTACATGAGTTCAACAACGCAACTGTAAATATTTTGTAAGTGAGGACCCGTCTACAGATTAACTGAGCAACAATAGTGTATTTAACTTTATAATGAGTCCTCACAAATGAGTGCCCCATATTTTATAAAAGAAATGCTAAATATCTTTATCATCGTGTTATTTTGTTTCTTGAATTGCATGTGTTATCTGGAAATATATAACTCTTGCTTTCTGTGTAGTATATAGAACTCCTGGTTAAGCTTTGTAAACTAACTCGTAAAACGTACAAAAACGTCGCATGCATACTTAAAATAATAACCGTTAAATGCATAAACTTGCAAAATGGTATAAAATACTCTTTGTCGCATTTATATTATATTAATTACATTTATATTATATTTGATTAACGAAATTAAACTTTCAGAAACAAAATCATTATGAACTGTCATGTTTTGTTGTATATTTTATTGGTATATTTTATATATTCATCTTGTCATTGTGCTTTTAGAAATAATACAAGTGTTGAAATATGGCAATCGTTATCATTAATTGCGAACCACTTCAGTACTCACACTACTGATGGAATACATATTCTTCAAAGCATACTCCAAGTTGTACGTATTCTTTATGTATCAAATCGCAGTGGTCAGTGGGACACATCTGATTATTGACATTATCTAAATGATTGTTGACGTGATCTTACTGCATACGCCAACAATTTTATGCAAATATGTAAACCAGTAGGGTTTAAAATTCAGTAATGTGGAAAACAACGCACAGTTTTAATGCGTTGACAGAAAAAATAATATCTTAAGTGTAAAATTTATGAATGTGTGGTAAAAGTCTGATCTATGTCTGGATAAAATTTATAGACTAAAACAGCACATAAGGTAATACTTCACTACAGTGTATTAAATTTCGTGTTCTCACAAGAAAACTCGTAAACTCGCTACTTCTAGGGAGTTCTAACGTTGAACTCCCACCCCCTCTTCCTCTTGACCAAAAATTTATTCACCACTGATATTAGCTCATTGATGACTCAATTTGCTCAAGTACTGAACGCTCGATATTAGGGTATAACATTCCACTACCAATTATTCTTAAACTTCCTTAATAACAACAGGTTTCACACAAAGTGTATTATATGCATGCACATAATATACAATGAGTAAATCAAAAATTCATACTTCTATGAAACAGGACGTACAGGTATTACTAAATTGGATATGCAATAAGAGAATGGATATTGGAAGTCATTTTTGCTGCAAAACCAACAGATCTGTGTTGCTTGTACAGAAAATGGCTCTTTTCCTTGCCTCGATTAGGTAAGACCACGACAGTTTTTTTGTGTGAATTGTTATGATACTAACTATGTTAGGCCGGGCCAAACATCTGGTACGCACGGAAAATTGTTATGACACTGGCTGCATTTAGGCCAGGCTTAACGTTGGGTACAAACAGAGGAATTGTTGCGACACTAACTACAGTTAGGCCAGGCCAAACGTGGGTGGGAAACGGGAATTATTTAAGGACCGTCAAAGTCAAAATTACTATTGTGTTTACCTCACGATATTTAGCGATCACGTTCAAACTGGTCTGTGTTCCAAGGAATGGTCATGCCACTAGCCACAGTAAGGTAATATTAAACTGCTATGTGTTTTTTTGAGGATTGGATATATCTTTATTTCCACGTTTCCGTAATGTATTTTATCGAAAATAAAATGTGTTGTGACATTATTCACAGCGATATAAAGTTAAGCTCATTCAGGCTCAGAAAGAACCATATAAAAATGTACAACCGTTATATACCACCTTACACTAATTATCATTAAAAAATGATTGGAAAGCAAATAACTATTAGGAATTGAAATTTTATACGACCAGGTTTGTTTATCGCATTGCTAATGTGTTATGTAAAATATTTGTGATATATAAGACGTATTATGATACGTAAAATGTTTGAGTATAACAATTAAATCCAATTCATTGACTAACGGCATGTGTCTAACTTGCAGCGTGGGCCTAATTATTTTGGCGATGAAATACTGGTCAACAAGGAAACATTCGATTTCACTCAAGTAGAGCAAAAGCTTGAAGACATCAGCATTAATTTCTGAAAGGCATAGAATTAGTGCAGAAATTGATGTATGTTAATGCAGCCCGTTAATATTCGATTTGGACGTGGGTTGTTATGCTTGAAACTGTATTAGGGAGAAATTAAGTCAATTTCGGCATAACGCATCGCGTTCAAGTTGCAAATGCTATGTCCATTTCGTGATTTCACAAGCAAATCTCAAGAGAACAAGCTTGAGCGAAATGCCTCCCTCGCCGTCTGTACACAGGTTGAAGGCCATATGGTTACATCAGAAACCTAGGAGTCATCTCAGCAGTAAGGGTTGCCGTCTGCATGGGACCTCAGTACCAACACCGTGCCAGTAAACCGATGACAATCGAGATCCCGAATGATTGTTTACTCTGTCCCATCCGTGCCTGTCCTTTAACACTGAAACCAGTTGCAGCCTCACAGTGGATTTGCTGATGTGATAGCCACGTCTACGTAGTGTAACTGACAATATTGACGATATAGAACGGAAGCAATGGCGGAGGAGCTTTCTCCTTGACCTTGCACTTGCCTTGGTTGATCCGATCGATTGATCAGCGCAACACTATAGTTCATGTCATTGATTTAAATTCTATACCTGTGCAATAATGCTAAACAATGAACAACAACAGGCTATTGCGTTCTTGAATTGTGTGAGTGTTTTGACTATATATTCAAACTGACGTTATCCATAACTGTTACGCTTTCTTTTTACCTGACTTAATCTGGAATCACCTATTCATCTGTATATTCAGTATACCATCTCTATTTCAATAGCTTCAGTATATCCTCTCTATTTAATCGACTTGAGTATATTCCACTGAGTAGGGGGAAAACGACAGTTCCGGCCCAGGTTTCTGGCCCAACTCCTCCACGGCACCGAATTTCGTCACCTGTCAATCATCTTTACGTCATCTTGACACCCTAGCGGCAGCGAGCCCTCGCGTGAATGACACCCCCTCCCCGCCAGCGAAGTTCTACAGCCATCAATTATAGTAACGTCATCGTGACCCCCCAGGCCAGCAACCCACAGCGTATTAGGACATAGTGTTTAGCAGGCGTCTTTCTCGGTGTAATTCATGGGTGCAAATGTTTGTGTGCAGCTCTGATCTGAACTTTATATATATGTCAAAAAGGGGAGCGAAATTTTTAATTAGCCAGCCAATAGGAAGACGAGAGTTTGACTTGCTACGTCACCCGGCTTACACATAAGATAGAGTTTTTGGGAAGCAAAAAGGGTGCGAAATATTTAATTATCCAACCATCAGGACCGCAAGTTTCTGATCAATCTTTTGACCTGCTAAGTTTGCTTATGTGCGCTCGAATGGTTAGCCCATTCAAAGCAGCCTTTTGTCATTAACCAAGAAATATCTTGTCCATATTGGATATTCTTGTTCTTCGAGAGTGGTCAGCATGTCCTCTCCAAGCATCCTTTGATAGATAGGCATATTAGGACATAGTGTGTGGCAGCCCTCCCCCCTCCCGAGGCCAGCAAATTTTATAGCAAAGTTATTATCGGATCATATTAAGGCATGGTATGTGGGGACCTCTCCCCCCCCCCCACCGGGCCAGCAAATTTTACCAAAATTTAGTTTTGAAACATATTAAGTTATGATATGTAAAGACCCTCCCCACCCCAACCTCCAGGAAATTTTTGGAAAATTTATTTTTTGGAACATGTTACATCAAAATTTAGTTTTGGAAACATTACGTCACAATTTCTTATAAAAGTGTCATTAAGTGAACATGCCATTCAGACATCATGGAAACACCTACAGCTATAGCTGACCGGTTTCTAACTAACAAAATGTTGATAACACATGGTTTGAAGAGAATGATGGGTTCCTGGTAGACGTTGAGAAAGCCTGAGAAAGCGTTAGGCACTTCGTAGGCTTCAGTGCAGCAAAGAATGCCAAATCCTGAGAAAAAGCCTTGGAGGAAGCGTTAGACGTCCCTACGGTGCAGCAAAGAATGCCAGATCCTGAGGGACCTAACTACCCGTTCTGGGTTGCAAATGCACCTGCAAATGGTAACACCAATCAACTCAGCACAAAGTTAAAAGCACATGTAAGGCATCTTGAGGAAGAAGTGGCCATGTCAAGTGATGATGAAGACGAGCATCTAAGCAAGTCTAAAGCAAGACAATACCTGTTAGCGAGGAAGATGTCACGCTGTTGAAACGGAACTTTCGGGCAATGCTTCCTTTAATCTATACTGGCATTGTATGGTGCTTATGCGAAGAAGGCTTTTTCAAGAAAGACACATACATATACTTGACTGAGGAAATGAGTGACACCGTTCGACTCATCCGCATGCTAGAAGGACAGCATAATCACACGTCAGAGCCACATTCTGCGAGGCCATTACCATACGTTTCGTCCAACCTTTTAGAAGCCTTTATGAGGAACATTTTAAGACCTGGTGCCTGCCGACGCCAAATTGTTTTGATGAGGATTGTGATTTCAAATGTGCGAAGGTACTGCTACATGGTTTCAAATACCTTGAAGAGCGGATTAAACTACATGATATGATGGCCTGTCTCTATGAAAAAGGACATTTCACCATGCCAATGCTCTTTGCATGGCTAATGAACAGTTGCAAATGGGGATACTTTTTAGTAATTGTCATGAGACGATCTCTAACACACGGTTTGCCAACAGTTTTTCTTGATGCTTTCACAGAGCTGACTCCGCGTTTTCACAACCATCTCGTAAAAACATACGTGTGATATAAAAAGGATCGGGTGAAGAGGACCACGTCAGCATTCAACGTGTAGCCATGGAGAAGACAAGTAGCTTTAAAATTGGTGTGAAGCTTTTTTGTGGAGCATGGTGAATTTGGACCATTTCTTCGAATTAAAACGTGGAGACAAATGGTTTGCTTTAGCGCCATCTTTGTGGAAGATTGGGTGGCAGAACGTGAGACATTTACGCAACATTGGCTTCAAACTGTAGTTAACGCAAGCGAAGTTGCTTGAAGTCATTTCATACCAAAACATGCGCTATGTGAGTTTTGTGCGCACATCACTGTTTGAAGGGACAGTATACAAGTATTACATCAACATGAATGACGGTGAATGGGAGAAATTGCTTCAGGAATTGAATAAATCAACTCAGTCTTATTCGCTAAACCTGAGTCATGTGTGGAATGTCATAAAACTGTTATCAGAGTGGAAAAGGATAATCGGATGATGGTGTCAATACTATCTGGGGAAAGACTGGCTGAAGTTCAATTGGAGAATATGAACGTACAAAATCAACTTGGACTTACCTGTGAATATTGTGGTGCTTACGGATATGCCGAGGATTATGATTGCCACTGCCACAAGTATAATTGCAATATGTGTGAACCAGACTTCTGCAACAAGTGCAACAAGTGTGGCTCGCTAACAGTATTGCCAGCTTAGAATCATTTGTTCTTCAGCCGTCATAGTGTGCAGACGTGTTGCAGATGTGAAGTAGGATGAATGTAGAAACGTGTTTCAAGGAGAAGTACGTGGACTACATGATAAGTGAACTGCCACGTTTTGGGTCTATTCAAGAACAACTACAACACTTCAACATCTATTGTGAACTTGCTCATTCAACGCTGAACTTGCCAAACGTGACGATTTCATCATAGAGTGTGTGCTTCCAGACATTGGCGGAGCTGAGGAGTTTGATGTGGAAGCAGCATTTAATTTTGCTCGATTTGATCCAAGGCTGTTTAATGAAGTGAGAGAGTGGTTAATATATATTGCAGTATAACGGCAGACATTATATTGAGACAATATATTGTGCAAAAAACATATTGTGAAGAAATGTTATTAGTTTCGAAAAAAATGCGTGTTTAGTATGTTCTGCTTGTGTAGAGTGTCAAAATAAAGAGTTCAAGTACATACTTGTCATTTCACATGTGTTTATACATAATGGAATGAAGTAAAATATTATATTCATTTAGATAAAGTGTTGGACAATGCAAATAAACGTTGTGAGAAATGTGGTGTAAATGCTGTAACATTTGATGAATTAAGTAGTTGGTTAGTGTACATTGCAGATCAATGGACTCCAATTATTCACACCATTGTATCTATACTCGATTTGCAAGAAAGCATGTCTTTGTACAAAAGATATGTTGATTGAGTTATGAATAAACAAGATATGTTGAGTAATGAAAACAATATAAGATATGTTGACAAGTGGTTTTCATTTAGTGTTAACATGCCAACGTGGAAAGACTACTTAACCAATATTTACTTTAAACCTGGCCATCCTCGAGCATTTCCTGATCCTTACGCATATTAAAAAAAATCAACCAGTTACTTATTCCCAAGTGACGAAATGGTTGCAGGATCAAGATGCATTCAGTTTACTACAACCTGTAAAGTACAGGTATAAAAGGCAGCTTGTCATTACACGTGGTATTAATGACATGTGAGATATTGACTTGGCTGACATGGGAAACATAGCCTCATGACATCCGCTTTTTACTGGTTGTCATTGATATGTTTCCAAATATTTGTGGGTGCAGCCCATACCCAACAAATCACATACCAGCATCTTGCAAGCCTCTAAAGTGAGATAACGGAACCGAATTTAAAAACAGATGGGTAAAAGCATTTTTGAAGAAGGAGGGAATTCATGCCTATACGACAAAGAATGAAACCAAGGCCAACTTTGCTGAGAGATTCATTCGTACTCTAAAGGGAATGATGTATCGGTATTTCCTACATAATCAAACTTAACTCTATGTGGACATCCTTCCAGAATTGGTATACAATTACATAAATAGACCTCATGGCTCTTTCCCTAATAAGTATGCTCCTGCAGATATTCGAAAGGAAAATGAATATAAAGTGTTGAAGTATATGTATGTGTACAAATTGAAGTTAACATCAACGAAGAAGAAAAAACCCTTCAAATTATATTCCTGAATGCGAATATAAAATGTTGCTAGAAGAGAAAGACGGTGCAATTAAAGCGAAAGTGAATAAACTTTTACGTGGGAAACGAACTCGTGAAAAGGCAACTAAAATGACACAACTGTTTGGACGCTATTTACGAATGCAACCTCAACGTCAACCTGAGAAAGATGAAAAGAAGTAAAGGAAGCAAAGACTATATCTGCTAGGGCAAACATATTATAGACCACTTTCAACCTTTTTACCATGCAAAAGTTAACACAGTTATGTCACAACTAAATAATTATGGTTCACGCTTGACACATAAAAATGAACTTGTTTTAACACTGGTGATGTCGTCACGAATTCCAATATTGTAGATATGGTTAAAGAAGCATTGGTTTCTACAAAGAGAAAAGAACGTAAAATATCACATGGCTGGAAGTACTTTATTCAAGAAATTGTTAATGCCAACACTTTACAAGCTATATTTAGTAAAAAATCTACACGTGACGAGATACGTGATGAACTAAGGTGGCGTGAAGAGCAACAGCAGCACTAACTAGAATCGGAAAATTTTTTAATGCGTTGAAACAATTGCTTTCTTGTGTAGGTGGTGATGGAACTATTCGGGCGAAAATACGATGTGTAAGTCGATGCTGTGATGGTCAGATAGTTCAAGTACACATCATATCCAACGAACCTCTTAGATGTCAATGCTCATATACCATTTAGCTATCATGGAGTAGACAAGTTTCTACATCACCTTACCCAGCAATACTACTTTGAATTATTATCCCAAAACAAGGCTTCAACCTATCAAATTCATATGTTTCGAACCATGTGTCTGAAAGGAAACTACGAAGTAGCCCTGTCTGAAATTCAATACCCACATACATGGTCTATGATGAAGTCCAGCGTAGACTATTATGTGAGATACATATCGAATTATGTATTTGATGATGTCTGGGAAATTGTATATATTCCCCATGGTTATTACAAAAACCCTAGTGAAGTCATTCAAGCGATAAATCAAACCTTTAAAGATGCCTTCACCACTGATGAATCCGATGTCTCGAGTGAGATTAGACTATGATAAAATGACAAGGAAAGTCTCTTTGGTGTTAAAAGATAATTATGCCTTATCATTTTCCACGGTATTAGGAGAATTGATAGGATTTAGACTCCATGTAGCTTATCTCAATCAAAGTGAAGCGCCGCATATGCTTGATATTAAACATGGATTTTATACACTTTATGTGTACTGCAGTATCGTGAATCACAGGTTGTAGGACATTATTATGTTCCTTTGCTACGATCTGTTGGAATATAAGGACATAATGGAGATATTATTATGAAAACTTATGGAGGGCCTCATTATATCCCTGTGAACACATCCAAATTTGATACAATTGAAATCAATATTAAGGATGACACTGGTGAAAACATATTATATAAGAATGGAAAAGTGATCTGGAACCTTCATTTTTTCACCAAAAGCATAATGAAACCATATATACATAATCCAGACACTTATCGTAATCATTTCCGACGCCAAGTTGGTGGAGATTTAACAGGATTCAAAGGAGCGCGAATGCAATATGGAGATGGTATTGGTTCAATACTGGCATCTTTGACTCGCAAAGCTGTTCCACTGCTTAAGGCAGGGACCAAAATCGTTGCACCACATCTTATAAAGGTTGCAAGAGATGTCACGAAAGATGTTAGTGGTCAAGTAGCACGACATGTGGTTGGTAATGTGCTTGAAAAGAAAGCGCAACCAACAAAACGTGTCAGAAGGTCAAAGACAGCCAGATGGATAACATCAAGCAAATATAAGAAAGATATCTTTTGAAATGAAACTTTAATTCATAATCACTCTTGCGAATGTAACATTTCCCCCTTTGGAATGCTTTCATATATCGCCCTCTTAAAGTGCTGTGGAGAAAACTTGTGATATGGAATATCAATCTCTCACCACCATTCGTGAAAATACCTATCCATCTATCTATCTATCTATCTATCTATCTATCTATCTATCTATCTATCTATCTATCTATCTATCTATCTATCTATCTATCTATCTATCTATCTATCTATCTATCTATCTATCTATCTATCTATCTATCTATCTATTTATCTATCTATCTATCTATCTATCTATCTATCGATCTATCTATCTATCTATCTGTCTATCTATCTATCTATCTATCTATCTATCTATCTATCTATCTATCTATCTATCTATCTATTTATCTATCTATCTATCTATCTATCTATCTATCTATCTATCTATCTATCTATCTATCTCTCTATCTATCTATCTAACTCTCTATCTATCTATCTATCTATCTATCTATCTATCTATCTATCTATCTATCTATCTATCTATCTATCTGTCTATCTATCTATGAGCGCTTATTTAGACGAAGCCTTTAAGCGCACATGGTTATAACACTGTTTGAAAATTTATACTGTTATTTTTTATACTACTATTATACTGCTATTTTAAGATACAAACTGGGTGTATATAGAGTCACTGTCTTGTAAAAAGTCACTTATTTAAATAGTTTGATTTATCTATTGTAATTTTTGAAAATATAGGTCTAACTGTTTCTTGAATTCAACAGTTGTTGGTATGGTTTTGATTTCATTAGGGGGTGCATTCCAGAGTGTGGGAGCGGCATAACTGAAACATCGTTCTCCATATCTCTGTCTTGTGCGAGGTATCTTGAGCGTGTGGTAGTCTGCTGAACGCAGACTACGTACTGGTTTGTACTCAACCAGCAGCAGCTCACGTAGATGTTGTGGTGCTTCATTATGGAGCGCTTTGTAGGTGGGTGTGATAACTTTGAACTCGACGCGTTGACACACAGGGAGCCAATGTAGTTGCTTCAGCACGGATGTGATATGATGGTGGCGAGGGGTACGTATGGCCAGTCTAGCTGCTGCATTCATCAATCGCTGGAGCCGCTGGATAGTGTATTCAGGAGATTAACTAAAAGGGAATAGCAGTAATCAGTCTTGCTTATGACCAGAGCATGGTTGATACCTTCCGCTGCCTCGGTTGTCAGACAGGTTCGGGCTTTCCAAATCCAGTTCAGATAGTAGAATCCAGTCTTGCATACGTAATTGACATGGTCTATCATGGACATGGAATTGTCTATCACAACACCCAGGTTTCGAGCACTTGAGACTACATTAATAATGTGACCGTCTACCTCGAGATGATCAACACTAATTAAGCCTTGATTTTTTGCGCTTGCGACGAGAATGAATTCGGTTTTCTCTTGCTACAACTTATTGTTAAACATCGTGTCGCTACAGTGTTGATGGAATGTTGAAGGTGTCTGGCACAGAATAACTGGTTGTTGATAGATCTCGGGTTTACTGATTTCCAGAGTTGTGAATCATCGGCAAAGAAATGGAAATGCAGTTCTAGAATGAGAAGAAGAGTACCAAGAGGAACTGTGTATCCAAAATACACCCATAAAATTCTATATTCCTGCTAGTACTGAGGAATATTTAGATTTGCACCATAGCCATCTCCATGTAACATGTCCCATTGTCAATGTTAATGGTACTCCATGGTCAGATGATGTTGCGGTTGCACCTATCAATGATATTTTCAATGGACTTTGGTCAAATATTGAACTGTTTATGAATGATCGGTTGATATCACATAGAAACAATACCCATGGTTATACCAGCATCATATCCCGCCTTATCTATGATTCGGAGGAAAGTCTGCATTCCGAGCGCTCCATGCGAGTCATCTACGAAGACACGGTAGGTTCTATGGCCGCAACGACAGCGAAAACAGCTAATAGTGATAAACGGATCACAGGCGTTCACATAGACGCGAATGGAGTTGCTATTCAAGACACTGCGGGAAACAATGGGTTGTATAACCGGTTTTTGTTTACTCGTCGAAGTAGAGAATTTGCCTTGATTGGACGATTACGCATTGACATGCTTGAACATCCCCGCTTCCAAGCGGCATTAGTTTGAAATTGCGATTTCACAAACAAAAAGATAACTTTTTGCTGATGGCGGAACAAGCACGGTACAAGCTAGAAGTCAAAGAGGCCTGCATGAACATTAGGAAAGTGAGAACAAGTCCTGGCATTCAGTTAGGACATGCAAATGCATTGATGAAAACACCAGCCAAGTTCCCCATTACAAGGAAAGAAGCAAAGTTCTAGCCATTCCAACAGGATTCACTTCCTTTGTCAAAGATAACGTATTTTTAGGACAATTACCAAAGCGTGTTGTGATTGGTATGGTGCATAATGATGCCTTTTCTGGCTCCATAACCAAAAAATCCTTACATCTTTATGCATTTTGATGTCAACTTTATGCGAATGTACTCTGAGGGTAAGCCAGTGTTGGCGAAACCATTGAAGTTAAACATTGCGGATGAAATATACCTAGATGCCTTTCAAACACTCTGCAAAGGCTTTGATAAACTGAGTGGAGAGAAAAGCTCCATCGTTAAAAGAGAGGATTGGCCTGGAGGCTATTCATTATTCGCATATGACTTAACGCCTGACTATGATGATGATGACCACTATCCACTCATCAAACATGGGAATTTGCGGCTAGAGGTAAATTTTAGAACAGCTTTGGCGAGAACAATCAACATCATTGTGTATGCTGAATTTGACAATATCATTGAAATTAATGCAAATCGCAGCATTCATTTCGATTACCAGTCATGGATACGAAACAGATAGATTCCATATTATCCCACGATAGAGTGACAAAAGACTTCTTTCAACGTGAGTTTTCTATGGACCAGTTACCATCTTTACAACGCAGTGCCTATGTCATCAATTCAGACGATCATGATGAACCAGGACAGCATTGGGTGGCAGTGTATTTCGACAGAGACCCTGTAGAATATGTTGACTCTTTTGGACTTTTGCCTATAGATAGTCGTTTGAATAAGTTTTTAAAGTTTAATTCCATTTATAATTCAGTTCCTTTGCAAACACCGATATCATCTACATATGGATTTTATTGTGTGTATTATATTATTCAAAGAGTCGAGTACATAGTCCTTTTGAAATAATTGATGTATTGAGAAGAAGTGATGGGGATTTTGTGGTAAAGGATTTTGCATATAGACATTATAAACCATTATTTTATTGATGTTGTATATAAACCATTATTTTATCGATGTTCTATTTTAATATTGTATTAGTTAAGTGGTAATTGTCAATCTCTTTTATTATAAAAAAGCAAGACAGTTTTATACAACATTCTTTTTTTATTGTGTTTCTTTGTAATTGTCAATCTCTTTTATTATAAAAAAGCAAGACAGTTTTATACAACATTCTTTTTTTATTGTGTTTTATTCTATTAACATTTCAAAAACAATTATTTACATTTCACTTTCTTTTTTATTCAACACATAACATGAGGAATTATTTACATTTCAAAAGAAAACTTTTTTTATTCTAACTCAATACATAACAATTATTTTACATTACACATATTTTACAATAACATTCAATACATTGCTAAACTAATGCCATTCATTGCAATCTAAATTAACATATGTATCATAGACATTATACGTACGTTTGTAAATGCTATGAAAACTCACATAACTCACATTACCAAACTTTATAATTTTAACATTTTCATGTGCAGACAGTTTCAGTTCATATCCATGTTCATCCCTGCTCATGTCCATCACGATAACCCACATGGGATGTGTCAGTTCAATGGACTTGGTTGCACTATCAAGTCCTTTTTGAATTCAAGCGTTAGGTTCTTCCCAATCCAATGCTTGTAACAGAGCGCGCCATTCCACTGTGTTAAGGGTGATGTAGTCGCAACAATCTGTAAGCTCGTCATACTGGCGGAATTGTACAAACACGTCTAGGCAGTTTCCAGTCACACGCACTTCTAAATTATCTGAGAGTATAAGGAGAAAGCCTGGTATCCACAGCTCCTGTAGATTATCCTTCAACATGGATTAAGGATATACTTTCCAAAATGTCTTGTCACAATGTCATCATACTCGCTTCTCAGATATGAGAAGTGATCTGTGATGAGTTCATAATCCGATAAAAAGTGGTCCATCTCGTTCAACAGTCACATCAACTATGAGCTGTCTCCTTGTCTTTGAATCCTTTTATTGACTTCTTTCACCTGCTTCTTCAACATTTTCCTTTCAGGCACTGTCAGCAAAATACCCCTTTTCATAGGACGGTTTCTTCCAGACACCTCATCTCTGAGGTACTTGCAAATGTTCACCACTTCTTCATCGTTTTGTTTCATAATTGTAATGTACTTTCTATTTCCTAGAGAAAGCATTCTATCCCACGACTGTGGTGGCGTCTCCACTTTCAATTTCTTGGAATAGCCATCATTCAGCACGTACCGCTTGTCGTCATATTGGTAGAGGGCTACTTTCCTCAACTTCTCAGAGAGAAGCTGGTGGTCATGACTTCGAATAATATGCCCTGCAGCCATCGTTTGAGTTTGGTTGAACAAACTGTCTCTTTACCGCAAATGTTTAATGCGTCTTTGACAAGCTAGAGTGATGCCTTTGGCCGTATGTTTTTCTTTCCCGCTATACGTTAAACTATACATTTTCGGCCTGAGTCCAAGAAACTCTTCAGTGGGGATGCCTGCCGTCTCATCTTTTATTTCCCCAAGCACTTTTTTGTTCGCGTTGGAATGCAGGAAATGATCTGACGGATAGTCACTTGTGTCGAACAAGTCATCATCTTCCTGCATATCCTTGTAGATTATTCCGTTCTATGCCATAATATAGATTGTCAGTGTCGGTGAACGACAGCTTGGCATTGGGATACTTGGCCATGATGTGATTGGAATGAAAGTAGACAATTGCACTTTGTTGAGGTCAAGAATGGTGAAGCAGACTTGAATGGGCTTATCCAGAAGTAAATCCACGTATCGTAAATGTACGGCGGTCAAATCTTCGTTGAAAATTCTGAATTTATGGAAAAAAGGCTTGGCCACGAGTTTCTTGAACCTCTTTTCCTTGTGAACAAGTTCAGCATTGATTCGCTTTCTCACATTTTCCATGGTTTTGCCAAACACAGAGTTGTTCATAAGTTTGAAGAAGTCTTTCTCAAACGGATTCTTGGCCAATTTTCTCTTTTCCGTGTTCAAGGTGATGTATTTTTCCAACCATTTGCTCTGTTCAAACATGATGGCGCGGTGCACTTTGATGACTTTCAACGCAGTGAAACGTACTGCTGCAAATTCTTATAATGAAGCACATATTTCTTCTTGAAGTATAGGTTAGGAATGAGCTTTTCACTAGGTTTGCCTTCCATATTCAGATCTTTTCGTAGGTTTTGACTGTACTCGAAGAATTTTCCAACTTTGACACATTTCCGTTGTCGTTCCAAATCCACTTTTGAAATATATCCAATGTCGTCATCTTCAGCCACATCCATGAAGTCGAGAGATACTGGTTCGCTCACCGACATACATCCTGTTCGTGGCATACTTTGCCACATGGCCCAGCTATACAGGTTGTTTGCGTCGAGGTACATCAGGTATTTGTTTGTTTTCATATGGTTGCAATCTGCAACGTAGGGCTTATTTGCTTTCGCGTACTTTTGCGTGATCACAGATATTCCTCCAAGTACGCATTGCTCAACCATTTGGTACATTTCAATGTCAGTGATTAATTCCAACTTCACCTTCGTCGTTTTTAACATAGCATCTCACGACAATCCTGGCACTGTATAGTAACGGACAGGATCCAATTCATACGTGCTGAAGCATACTTGACGAAAATTTTCAAACACGTGGGCCAACAGCAACACATCCGCTTTCAGGTACAGGTCGTGGTATTCATCGAATGTAGTACAGTTGAATGTATCACACACCTTCTGCGCGTGAGCATAAACTTCATCGCTAAAGCTCTGTTTGCTGAGCTGACTGTAAAAGTTGTCCTTTGACTGTAGCTGCGTTTCATAGTCATACGGGTACAATCCCTTTCTCAGCAGCAAATCTTGCTGGCCACTATCATTAATGTGACTAGTCATAGAATTCTTTCCGTTAGTTTTTTGCCGAACATGGATATGAACTGGATACCAACTTCTTTAGAGAGGTACTCATAAACTGAAAGCTGTCTGTAAATTTCAGATTGTTCATGATGAAAGTAATATATTTCTCGATGGTGTTGGGAATGACCATAATTGTTTCATCTTTGAATTTTCCTATTTTCTCCATGATCAGATGACTGTCATAGCCTCGCAAATTGTCCTTTGGTCGCTCTAAACAACGACCAATACGATCACGCTCGTTGACTATACAGTCTAAAAAGACTTTCACGGCACTGTCTCCTCGATACATGACTTCTGCATGTTTCGTACTGGCTAACAACCACATAGGCAAAGCGATTATGTTGATAACTGTCCCCTTCATGCTTTTACGTGAAACAGTCAAAGTCAGCATATATCACAAATGGTGCTCGCTGTTGTTTGGCCACATCTTGAAGTTGATGATAGGATCCTTGGGGAATGATAAACGTCGCGCTCCATGCTTGCCACACACTTCACGATGCTCATTTAAAAGATCTTGTCGTGAAGACAGTTGAAACAATAATGCTTGCTGCGATAAGACATAAGTGTGCTGAAATTCTCGATGATGCAGTAATGCCTTTTCTTGTCACTGCCTTTGTTGTTGCATCAATTGCTTGAACTAATATAGTGAAATATGTTCTCAGAAGTTCCTTTTGTACACCTAGGTTTCCGCCAAATTTGATTTCACAAGTAACCAATTTCGTAGGCAGATGCCTAAAAATGAATGTTGTAAAATTTTCGAAGGGGGATCCCCACATACTATGACCTGGTATGTTTCAACAATTTTCCGTTGCCGAGGGAGAGGGGTCCCCGCATACCATAACCTAGTATGTCCCAACAATTTTCCGCTGCCGGGGGAGGGGAGGGGTTCCCACATACCGTAACCTAGTATGTCCCAACAATTTTCCGCTGCCGGATGAGGGGAGGGGTTCCCACATACCATGACCTAGTATGTCCCAACAATTTTCCGCTGCCAAGTGCGGAGGGTTCTTACATACCATGGCCTTGTATGTTCCAACAAGAAATTTTCCGCTGCCGAGGAGGGGGGGGGGGGTGGTCGCTCACGTGAGAGCTCGCTGCTGCGAAGGGGGTCATGATGACGTCCCGATGACTGACAGGTGCAGAACTTCGCTGCCGGGGGGGGGGGTGGTTGGGCCAGAAACCTGGGCCAGAACTGTCATTTTCCCCCTACTCCACTGTATTCATTTGGCTTCAGTATATGCTCTCTATTTAATTACCTTCACCTAAAACAACATTTCCTATGTTGTTTTAACAACTCTGTTCTACTTTGGTCTTTTCAAGTTCTTTCAAGACTAACGCAGATCAAGGCATAGAAACCTTCTATGATTTGATTTACTCCACTCCCCACACCGATAAGTTGATAGCCTTTGGAGAGTTCAATGCAAGGTAGGTTCCGACAATTGGGTATGGCCGAAGTTGCTTGGCAAGTGCTTTTTATAAAGGAGAGATTCCATTAGACATGACAGATGCCGCCATATTACATCTACACAAGGAGGAAAGGAAATAAATCCAGTTGCGATAACCACCGAGGCAATTCGCTCTTACCAACAGCTGGTAAAATACTGAAGCGATTACTCAAGAACATAGCAGATAACGAATATTCAAGAATCTCGATGTCATTTTTTGCAGCGGTTACAGCACAACTGATATAATCTTTAATATAAGACAACCCCAGGGAAAATGTCGGGGAGCAGAACATGGGGCTCTACACAGTATTTGTGAACTTTACAGATGGGTATCAGCTCCCACGCTCTTTGGCATTCCATTCTCATTGATGCTTACGTATACATTCCCCGACCTTGATAAAGGTGTGCATGGTAATAATTTTGATGTGCCGATATTTGGCCAAATTAAGGCGGAACGCCAGCACAAGCAGTTTTTTTTTTTTCAAGACTCACCGAATTTGGAATCACCCCGTGTAAAACTTTCAAAGCACAAGCATTTTGTATATTATCTCTTTAAAATATTGACATAACTCTCTGCATTCTACCAATTTTTCAAGAAAAATCTATCCAGGAAAGCCGAGGGGCACTTGGTATGATATGTGTTACCATGCGTGTCCAAAAAGAAAAACGCGGAGAAAGTGAATAGTTTTAAGGCCAGACGCGGTCCGTATGGAGTGCTAATTTCGTAAAAAATAAATTTTCATTTAGTACTCCCGCGTTTCCTACAAAAGGGAGAGGGAGGTATTTTGGAATTTCACTCCGCGTTCGCTTAAAAAAATGGTGTGTTATTTCAAAATCAGCAAACAGCGTTTAGGGGTCGTCTTAAAATGTCATGACCGCGCATTGTAACAGGTGGTACGTGGTCCCCCCTCCTCCCCACCCACCCCTTCCAGGCAGAAAGTAGGGAGTACTTTGAATACTGACTATCAAATTAAAAAAAATACCGCAATTTGCCAATTTTTGGCGGATCTCACAAAATTTGAGAGCACTCCGCTCAATAGTGAGGGGAGGGGGTGGGAGGTAGGAGAATTTCTAAATTTAGCTCCCAAAAAAAAAAAAAAGTGCCGCCATTTGACCAAGTCCTAGGGAATCGTCAGTTACCACATTTTGAAAGCTCTGAGATTCATTACAATTCTGCCAAACATTCGTCTTGATGGTTGGCCCGCTGCTTAAGTCATTTTTATAAGAACCATCCACGGTACATACCATAGACTTAGTAGCAACGTGACATTTGGCCCACATGCTAACTTTAATACCATTAGCTCAGCTGGTTCCAGGGTTGGTCTGGTAATCCCAAGCTCCCGGGTTCGAATCGACATTCGCACTATTGACATTCGCTCAAATTATCTTAGCTCGACGACAAAGGATGGTAAAAGTGTCCCCCCTCTCCTCTTCCCCTGTCTCTCCCCCCCCCCCCCCCCCCTCACCAAAAGAAGAGGACTCGAGAACGGAGAGCAAGCACTGAAATAACGCAGTTCTTCAATCACGTTTTATTTCTTTCATTTCGTGAAGAGGATAGAAAATGATTACACAAGTGTACACAAAGAGTACACAATGAGTACACAGTACTTTTGCTTAATCCTGGCACATTCTGTACATACTGCTCCCAAACAACACAGCTGCTTTAGTTCCACAATTACAATTTCAAAACTGCATGATGTAGACAACAATCACAGGATATCATATACAGCCCGACAGCCCCATATATAATTACAAGTTTATCTGTAGCGCATGAGAGCAAAATGACGAACGTCGAATATCATACAAGAATAAGTGATGTCCTCTTGGAAGAAGTTTCTTTGAGGCAATCCCCCCGTGCAACTGTATCAACTGAACCGCACCCGAAAGCACATGACGAAAAATAAAAACGATTCTCATATCGTTTAATCGCGGCAAGCAGCACCCTGATAAAAGGCGGGGGGGGGGGAATCTCTCAGGCCCACGTCTCCGGGAAACACCTGAAGTCAGTTCATCCAACGGGATAAGACGGGGCGGAACAGATAAGAAAAGAGTTCCCATTTTAATCATATCTTGGAAGTTGTGTATTATCTGTTTGCACCATTTAACGCCAGTGTGCCTTACCTCTTCCTTTCTACTATTTGCCCCCCTCTCGTGACGTTGTCCCACCGGACTGTCCCTTCCCCATGTCCTAAGCTACAGGACACGCCCCTACACCACCACAGCCAGCGCCAGAACCTTCCAGAAAGTACTTTTGCTTAATCCTGGCACATTCTGTACATACTGCTCCCAAACAACACAGCTGCTTTAGTTCCACAATTACAATTTCAAAACTGCATGATGTAGACAACAATCACAGGATATCATATACAGCCCGACAGCCCCATATATAATTACAAGTTTATCTGTAGCGCATGAGAGCAAAATGACGAACGTCGAATATCATACAAGAATAAGTGATGTCCTCTTGGAAGAAGTTTCTTTGAGGCAATCCCCCCGTGCAACTGTATCAACTGAACCGCACCCGAAAGCACATGACGAAAAATAAAAACGATTCTCATATCGTTTAATCGCGGCAAGCAGCACCCTGATAAAAGGCGGGGGGGGGGGGGGGAATCTCTCAGGCCCACGTCTCCGGGAAACACCTGAAGTCAGTTCATCCAACGGGATAAGACGGGGCGGAACAGATAAGAAAAGAGTTCCCATTTTAATCATATCTTGGAAGTTGTGTATTATCTGTTTGCACCATTTAACGCCAGTGTGCCTTACCTCTTCCTTTCTACTATTTGCCCCCCTCTCGTGACGTTGTCCCACCGGACTGTCCCTTCCCCATGTCCTAAGCTACAGGACACGCCCCTACACCACCACAGCCAGCGCCAGAACCTTCCAGAAATAACGAGCAACCACCACAGACATCCATGTACTGACATTCGACGTTCAGAGAACAAAGAAGAGGTTGAAGCATTAAGCCATATAAAATACAACGCCTGTCACGCGTGCTGTCATTGATCTCGGCGCTTCACGTGACCAATGTCCACGCGCGAGGAAGGGCAGACCACAGCGGTCAAAACAGAAAACAGGCATGCCTCTGTAATCTGACAACATCATCCATCGGTAGAACCCTTGTAGAACCCTGAATCGTGTGGAAGAGACGAGCCAGTCAGCCTGCCGGGCTTGTAGAACCCTGAATCGTGCGGAACAGAGAAGGGCCAGTCAGGCCGCCAGGCTCGTAGAACCCTGAAAGGCCATTGGAACAGTGAAGGGCCCGTCAGCCCGTCGGGCGTGTGGAACATTGAAGGGCCCGTCAGCCCGTCCGGCGTGTCGAAAGGTCACATGCCTGCAGGGCATATTGCCAAAACTGTCCCCTCCCTTATAATAAAAAAATCTTATGATTTTTATCACGTCATTATGGCAAATCATATACAAATACAATTACCGGTTGACATTGTGTCATTCAAATTATACCCTCTACAAAAAGAGTATATGTGTGTCGGTTTTTTATGCAGCAGTTTCCCCCACAAGTGTTTTGTATGAACACTTTATAAACAAATAAGTTCAAAGCAACAAAACTACACATGGCAACAAACAACTCACTAAAAATAAACAATTTCTCAACAACAACAAAAATAAAAATAAAAAATAAATAAAAAAACATCAACCGAACAAAACGTAATGGAAAACACAACAAGCAGATTCATCGAAATAACTCGTAAAATATATATTTTTTTTATGTGGCTTATTCATCTGCATCACAGAAGGGGCCCGAATTCATAGCACAATTCGGTCTCTGAGTGTATTTAGCTAACAAAACAGAATATGGACCCATCTTGAAAATGGCACGTTACTCGTAGAATTAACAAAGCACAAAAAGTGCGTTC
Organism: Protula sp. h YS-2021; assembly: GCA_949752745.1. Classification (NCBI taxonomy): domain Eukaryota; kingdom Metazoa; phylum Annelida; class Polychaeta; order Sabellida; family Serpulidae; genus Protula; species Protula sp. h YS-2021. The sequence goes on from OX457024.1 coordinate 9,888,810, forward strand.
TTTAATACAGAAACATCTCGTTCGCCAAATAAACAATTTTGCAACCTTAGGACCTAGTATTACTGAAATAACTCTTGTTTTATGGTTAAATTTCGCGCTCCGACTTCCATTTTTTTGCTAGTTAACAAATCAACATTACACAATAAAGGAGAATATATGGACGGAATTCTTTGATGTAATCACAACTAACTTCTTTAGGAATATCAAAATATATTGTGCTTCTTTACTTAAATGTATAAGGTAAACGGTTAGGCATAAATTAAGCGCGTTAAACCCACTTCCGAAAGCGTTTAAAAACAGGACTGAAAACTGAAAAAAAAGAAAGAAATTTGTTTTGCTAGGAAGCAAGTTCGGGTGACTTGGGAAGGATTCATTATAAAGTTTACAGTAATCGCTCGGGCGACTTCGGAAGTATTCGCCATAAAGTTTACAGTAATCGCTCGGGCGACTTCGGAAGTAGTCGCCATAATGGTTACAGTAATCGCACCACAACGGTATTGGTAGACGACCGATTCCTAAAATATCCTTTATTCATTTGTTTATTTCCTATACCAGCTCTTGTGTTTCGGTGACGTCATGTTTGTGGCACGTTCCCATAATGCAATAATCTGAATGTAATTTAGTTTTTTCACATCAGCATGGTGTAGTTTAAAAAAAAAATCTTGTGCGAACGCGCCATTGTCGACAATACGGTGTTAGAAGAATAGCGCTAAGAACGAACGGTACAGAATACAGGGGAAAATATGCAAATCTTCAGCACTTCAATTTTAATACAACTATAAAAAAATGCAATGGCACCGCCGAGAAGAATCCGAGCTTAGGTCGGGGACCAAATTCCCAGTTCCTCCTCCTCCTTGTGAGGGGGAAAAAACATAAATAGAACTGATCAAAGGAGTCTCTGGTCGGAAGTAAAAAGAAACGTTATATCGCCACAGCATGTGTGCACAACATATGTACTCTATTCAAGCAGCCTTTTTACTTGAAAGGATCTGATCAAAATTGAGCAAACACTCGACTATTACCGCACGACATAAACATTTGTTCAAGAGGCATCTATTTGTGAAACAGATGATTAACTGGTGTTGTAAATCTCAAAAAGAACGAGAAAAGCAGCCCATAGCACCAAATTCTACCACATCACAGACGAGTCACATACCCACACAGACGAGCCACATACCCACACAGACGAGCCACATACCTACACAGACGAGTTACATACCCACACAGACGAGCCACATACCCACACAGACGAGTCATATACCCACACAGACGAGTCATATACCCACACAGACGAGTCACATACCCACACAGACGAGCCACATACCTACACAGACGAGCCACATACCCACACAGACGAGTCACATACCCACACAGCCGAGCCACACACCCACACAGACGAGCCACATACCCACACACACACACACGAGACACCCCCACACTCACAGAAGCAACATAAAACTCAACTTTGCAAATAATTCCAGTAGGTATTTATCACATAAACATACTTATTTAATTAGCTTAAAAAAATTTAAAGTTCTAGTACAACAAAAATAAAGAGAAGTATCCTTTCCAGTACTTTATATAATAGCTCGTTTTTAACAGTATCCTTTAACATTTCAGTATATCAAATCACAATGGCAGCCATCGCTTCTACAAACGAATACTTCAACGACGATTGATGTTGAACTGAATTTTATTCATAATCGAAAAATCAATAAGTTTGCGTAATTCCGATAAGAGACCAGAAAATTCCGCATGGTCAGTGCAATCAACTAGTGCAAACAGGCCAGTTAAAAAAAAATAAACAACACATGTTTATACACGTAGCAAATTGGAATGTGTAAGTAAAGGGTCCTATGCGACGGACAGGGCGGTTAATTGCTTACTAAGCGTCGCCCCGGGTGGCTTGAGGTCGATGACTGACGTGGACATAGGCTGGTACCACTTGTGCCCGCTGGGATCCTGCTCCTGATACATGAATCCCGCCTGGGAGGGGAAGCCGCTCTCGATGACGCCGGCGGGGCAGCGCGGCAGGTGCTTGCGGTCATACTCCTGCCGGTACTCGGTGCCGCCCTCGAAGGGTGCGTCGCTGTGCACCCCGCCCTCGGCAGGCTTCAGGCTCCGCACCGGGGCGGCGTTGTACTTGACGTAATCATCGCGATAGTTGCTCGAGCCCTCGAAAGGAGCCTCAGGCGGCTGGTACTCGGCCTTAGGCTTGGGCCGGCCCGGCTGCGCCTCCCACTTCCGGAAGTCGTTAAAGTAGTTGGTCGTGCCGTCGAATTTGCCCGGGATTCCCTTGCGTTCAGCTGGTTTCCTCGACGCAGCCTTTGCCAGCGGTTTCTGTGTGTATTCTATGGTGTGTACAGTGTTAAAGTCAAAGTTGCCGTCAGGCTTGACGTACTGGTCGGGCTCGTGTACAAACGGCCGTTCGGCGGGCCACTTCTTGTAGTCGAACCTCTGCGTGGTCTCGTCGTGGAACGGCGCGTCGGAGCCGTAGGTCGCGGCATCGGGTTTGCAGCTGGGCATCTTCTCCGCCTCCTTGTGCGTATAGTCTTTGCGGTAATTGGACAGGTCGTCCAGGGCAGCCTTGTTGGGCACATACTTGGGCTTCTCGCGCTTCTCCCGCTCTGGCATCTGCTTCTTGGTGTAGTCGTCCCTGTAGCCCGTCGTACCATCGAATGGCTGGTCCGACTGCTTGGCGTTCTCGGCCGGCTTCAGGCTCTGCCGCGGGGGCTCGTTGTAGCGGATGTAGTCGCTCTTGTACGTCGGGTTGCCTTCGAATGGTCCGTCGGGCCCGCGGTAATCCACGCGCTTCTTGAGCTCCTGCCGCGCCTCTAGCGGCCATTTGCGGTAATCTTCCATATACGTCGGGACGCCGTCGAATTTGCCCGGCACACCCTTCCTCTCTGCCGCCTTGCGCAGCTCCTTCTTGGGCAGCGGTTTCTGGTCGTAGTCCACAGCGGTCGTCGTGTGGTAGTCGACCGTGCCGTCGGGCTTGACGTACGCCTCGGGCTCGCGCACCCACGGCCGCTCGGCCGGCCACTTGATGTAGTCAGCGCGCTGCGTCGTCTCATCGTACAGCGGCTGGTCGGACTTGTAGGCGGCAGCGTCGGGCTTGCAGCTTGGCTGCTTGCCCACCTCCTTGGCGACGTAATCCTTCCTGTAGTTGGACAAGCCGTCCAGAGGCGCCTTGTTGGCGATCCATTTGGGCTTCTCCCTCAGCTCTCGCGCCGGCATCTGCTTCTTCGTGTACTCGGCACGGTAACCGGTCGAGTCGGCGAACGGCTGGTCGGAGAGCTTGGCGTTCTCGGCAGGCTTGAGGCTCTGTCGCGGCGGCTCGTTGTAGCGGATGTAGTCGGTCGTGTAGGTCGGGTTGCCGTCGAAGGGTTGCGAGCTTGGTCGGTAGCCATCCCCCCGCACGATCTTCTTGGGTGGCTCGGCTGACCATTTTCTGTAGTCATCTGTGAAACGATGACGTGTGAATTATACCGAGAGGATATACACACAGGAAAACAACAGTTCACGAAACACGTCACTTCTAAAGGTAAGTTGAACTAAAGAATTTTTTGTTGATATTTTTCTTGCACTTACACCAGGAATATAAAACAGAAATAATTTATATAACACAACAAAATGAGGAGATATAAATAATTATGAAGTGTTAAAATCTACTGTATCCAGCAGGAGAAGGGGGTCACAGTTACGGTTGTACGTGGGGCCTCCCTCGCCGGGGGGGGGGGGGGGGGGGGGTCACACATACGTTTTTACGCAGGTTCTTCCTTATCACAGTGGGGAGGGGGTCACACATACGTTTTTACGCAGGGTCTTCCTTATCACAGTGGGGAGGGGGTCACACATACGTTTGTACGCAGGGCTTCCTCACCGGGGGTGGGGGTCACACTTACCTGAGTACGTAGGGTCACCCTCAGCTAAGGAGTGAGAGTCACACTTACGTTTGTACGTAGGGTCTCCCTCTGCAAGAAGGGGGGGAGGGAGCTCATTTACGTTTGTGTGTAAGGTCTCCCTCAGCCACATGGTGGGGGTCACACTTACGTTTGTACGTGGGGTCTCCCTCGAACTTGCCGGGCGTCTTTCTCGTCGTGTCTTTCCGTATCGGCTTGGTTTTTGCGATTGGTTTTTCTGCAACAAACACAAAATAATAGTTATAAAAGCGGGACACAAAACACATTATATCCCAAAACCAAACCGATCGACCGTCACTCCCCCCCCCCCCCCCCGGTGAAAAAAAGTCAGTCAGTCATCGCAGTACTGGTTTAAAAAAAAAAAAACGATCACTATTCCCTAGCGACCGCCAGAGCTCACCGAGACAGTTCACACGAGGTGGAAGAAACAAATTATTTGCACAACATGCGTTACAATAAAGTAAAAAAATAATGCGATGCTCAGTTTCCCCAAAATAAGGTCTTTACTCTCCCGTGAACTTCAGGGGATATTCGGTCTCCAAGCCTAAAAAAAAATTAGGGTACTGCAAGAAAGCTTTCACACACGAAAGATAAAGAAAGAATGCAACAGCTTTCAAAAATATTACAGCAAATCGTTCCCCACGCATCTCCATGCATGTGCAAATACAGATGAAATCACTTAATCGCATACCGGTTAAACGCATAAATCGGTTAACTGCATATTATTCGCAAATCCCGAACCATTTCCAATGCTATCTATTGGAATTTTAACCGGATAATTGCATACAGCTTAATCGCATAAACTGGATAAATGCATAGCTTTTTCATGTTAAAATTGGAAGCACGCCGGTTAATTGCATAATTCTGGGTGACTATCCAAACAGTGCCACACTTAAAGCAAACTAAGGGCGTGAGCTGCTCCTTGTTTATCTATCCAATGCATTAATTGTCTTCTGTTTGCTTGACCCATTGTATACATGTACCAACCCCACTCGCGGTTGTTAACAGTGAGTCTCGAACTCTTTACCACCGCACTCTCTCAGCTGTCACTAGATAATGACCTTTATCTTTAATCCCCGCACTGCCTTAGCTGACGCTAGATAATGGCCTGCAGCTCCTAATCCCCGCGCTGCCTGAGCTCTCACTAAATAATTGCCTGAAACCCCCAATCTTTAAATAAAATCGTAGAAGGCAATCGCTATTTTTCTGTTCTGTTGGAAAAATGAAATGCGGGGATGAGGAGGGGCGGGGTGCACGTCTAATAATTACCACAAATGAAAAAAATAGGTACGGCAAGAGTACTCCGGATAAACGCATACATCGGATAAACGCATAACAAGGCTTGGCAAATTGGCTATGCGATTAACCGGTTTCGTCTGTACATGTTGATTTTACTCAATATCGCTCTTGTTTTTACTCTAACTTTTATATTTAACCCCCACCACGTCCTCCAATTATTCGTTAAGTCCTGAAAAAACCAATGTCAACCAATGTTGCACTAAGGTAATGATCAGCTTTGTTAAACAGTTACTCGATGTGGAGCGGGGATGGACTGAAGAAAATGAATAAGTCCTACCAGATATCTATGGCTTTGCTATAGACAAACAGCAACACCGTTCTCATGCCAACCCATACCAATATACATGAACAAAATCTTTTGTTATTTTAATAAGATCCTTATGAACCTTTTTCCTTCAAATATCCTTCAGTTTCTCACAGATTGAATGACACTTGTCGGCTTGGCGGAAAAGCTTTCACCAGTCACAAGCTTTTGTCTCCGGGGCTTGAACACTAAATTGCATGCTATGCAAATATGATATGGGATTTCTGTTTTGTAACTTTCAATGGGCATAGATTGGCAATGGCCCTTTCGGGGAATAATCGTGTGTGTCGATTAAATAAAGAACTGAATGACAGCAAAGGCTTCCACAGCCAACTTTTTTTTACTATTTACATAAAGAGGCTCGTAAACATTGTGCAAATTAAAAAAAGGACGGGGGGGGGGGGGGTGACATGACAGGGGAGGGTGAGGCGGATTGTAAGTGCCACAATTACACCCGTTCTACAGCATACTGCTTATTCTGTGGTAACACATCAACACTGTCCAGAGTCAAGTGCCGCTCTCTGACGTATTCTAAAGTTAACCCCGTTTTGGTTTGTTGATATGCACAGCCTCCATTGTTTTATACGGGCAAAAATATCATAGGCGTGTGTGTCATTTCTTTTCTGGGGGCGGGGGGGGGGGCGGGGTTGAGGACGCTACATTTCGACAGCACGGCTATGCGACAGGAAAAGATGAGTTGAGGCATCATTGCACATGAATGCGGCTTTTGAACAGATCAAGCCAGAAAAATGAATTATCTATGCAGCCGGATGGTTGAAGGAATCACAAAGGAGCACTAGGCTCGATCGATCTTGTTGTGGCTGCGCAGGTTGCTAGGGTGTAGGAAAAACACAGCAAGAACATCACAACTTTTTTTATCGCGAACAATGTTAAGTAACAAGCCACTTGCTAACGTAAACAAATGGCTGCATGGAGAGTGGAATAAACCTGGGAGAATTAAAAAGTACTAGCACGGCTTTATAGCCAAGTCTTAACCCAAACTGGTCAAGTCGTAATGGCTATTAATGACCACAACCAACAAGGTTTCCAGAACTTGTTATAGTGAGGTGGGGGTGGCGGAGGGTTGATCCTATGTTCGCTTTGCAGATAGGAAAAGATAACGAGCTGTTAGATGGCTATTTTATGGAAAAACTACAGAACGGGATACGTGCGGCTGACACGCCCCAAAGCACTTGATGCAGAATTAAGATGAGAGTGCATT